>JBAPLJ010001940.1:0-482500 GCA_037832345.1 Rhizophora mangle | reverse complement strand
TTGACTTTTCGTTGAATGTTAAGAATAAGTCATTCAATGAAGGTTTTCACAACCAATTTTTAAATCGGTTGATCAGTTGCTCAAATCGACTACAATATTGTAGAACAGTGGATGTCTGACAAATTGTTATTAGCTCTCCTTCAACATTATCTTTTGATCAATTCTGTACTATAAAAAGAACTGCTTGTTCGATTATCTTAAAAGACTTTTGCATGTGAGATATGATTTTTCAATTCGAGATATTCTAGTGTTAGAATCGGATAAATTATGTGAAAACATATTGTAAGACTGTCGACTAGTGATATATTTTTTTTTTTTTGTGGTGGTGGTGGAGGATGAAATATTTTTTTCTTGGTTGGTGGTAGTGGATAGAATAGAAATGGAATCCTTAAAAACGCCGCACTGAGACCAAATATTGAGAACCTAGGTTTGGGAACTAGGGGTTTAGAAGTAACGATTGAGATTTGAGGATTTGAAATAAGAAAAAAGGATAGGATTGATCTCTTCAAAAGGATTGCCCTCCAATAAGCTAAATGCTATAATAATACTATTGATTACTTGATTCTAAAAATCGTAGGATATTACAAATATATAAATAGACTATTATTATAGATATAATTCCGTCTATTATTTCAGAAATAATAAAAGATAATTATTAAATAAAATAATTAATAATAATAATTTCCTAATTAGGAGGATCTAATCAGTTGGAGACTGATCCCCTCGAAGTGATCATTGGAGGCCAATCCCTTCAAAGCGATCATTAGAGGTTGATCCCCTCGAAGAGATCAATCCTATCCTTTATTTTTTTAATTTCAAATCTCCAAATCTCAATCCATACTTCCAAATTCCTAATTCCTAAACCCTAGGTTCTCAACATCTAGTATCAGAGTAGTGTTTTTAGGGATTCTATTTCTATTCCATCCACCACTACCATCAAAAAAAAAAAAAAGTATCACTAGTTGATAGTCTTACAATATGTTTTCACACAGTTTTATTCGATTCTAACACTAAAATATCTCAAATTAAAAAGAATCATTATCTCACATGCAAGACTCTTTTAAGAGGATCGAACAACCGGTTCTTTTTTATATAAAAGGGACAATGTTGAAGAAGAGCTTATAACAATTCGTTAGACATCTACCATCCTAGAATATCAGAGTCGATTTAAGGAACTAATCAACCGATTTAAAGATTGGTCAGAAAGGTCATTGGTGGAAATTTTCATTGAAAGACTTATTCCTGATATTCGACATGAAGTTAAAACTCGTTCCCCACGGACGATGGTAGTTGTTATCTCCTTTGTTCGCCTATATGAAGAGAGGTTGGGTGTTAAAATTCATCACCAAATCGCTAAAGAAATCAGTAAACATACTGAGGTTGAGAAAGTTAATGAGACAAAACATGACACTGTGAAAGGTAAAGATTTTGGTGATGATATCGATTCAAAGTATGACACCGATAAAGATTTTGGTAATGATATCAATTCAAAGTATGACACTGTGGAAAACAAAGATTCTAGTGATGATATTAATTTAGAGTTATAAGTTGTAAAAGGCCAAGATTTTGGTAATGATATCAATTTAGAGTATGAAGTTATGGATGACAAAAATTCTGATAAACTTATTATACCTTTAACTAAATATTCTAATTTGTTATCCATGAAAATTAATGAATTGTTCAAAGAATCTGTGAATTGTTGAATTTTTCAAGAAACAAATTATTGTGGTTGAATTAAATAGAACTAATGAGTTCATGGATGAGAAGTTGACCAAACAACTTATTCTTTCGAAGATGTGTAACAAGCTTAATGTACAAGTCACAGTTGATTTTTTATGACATTTTTTAAAAAAAAATTATTGTGATAAAAGTAATATAGCATTCAATTATCATATGAGAGAAATTTCATGGAAAAAGGTGAGATTGAAGAAAACTGTTGATTGAGACAAGCTTTTGGAAAACCTTCCATGGAAGAAGGTTAGATTAAAAAAAATAGTTGAATGAGATAAGTTTAGAGAATAAAGCTAATTTGAAAAAAATAAGAGAATTATAAAATCTTTTTAGTTAAAAAATTATTATTATTATTATTTATTTTATTAAATATTTATTTTTTATTATTTCTGAAATAATAGGTAGAATTAGTCTATTAAATTTATATGTTTGTTATATTATATAGTTTTTAGAGTCAAATAATCAATAATATTATTAGAATATTGTCGGTCATTGGAGGCCCCCTTGAAGCAATTATTGGAGGCTGATCCTCTCGAAAAGATTAATCTTATCCCTTTTTCTTATTTTAAATTTCTAAATCTTAATCTCTACTTTTAAATTCCTAATTCTCTAACTTTCCGTTCTCAACAACACTTTTATTAAGAATCATCTTGCTCCTTTCCAGTCTTTTCACGGTTATGATAGAAATGGTAATACGGTTGTTTTTCTTATATTCTTTACCAAATTGCTTATAAATTTATCTTTGTGGGTTTTGCTCGCTGGCAAAAAGTTGTATGATTTAGAAGGGCTTCAGTGATTCCAATACTATGACTGTAAACGTGAACAATTGCCTGTTTGTGTTAGCTGCTTCAGCACTTTAGCTTATGACTCAAGCATTACATAAGGTAGCATTGTAATGACAGTTGTGGGGTTGGAAGAGTTTCTGGTACAAATAAAACAAAATAAAATAAAAAATAAAAAATTTCTTATTGCTTCTTGCGTTATTGTAAAGTTTTGAAACTGTAAAATTTCACTGCCACATTTTTTGACATTGCTTGTTTTCTTGATTACTAGGTTTGTCTCTATACTTGGAATCTGGCAGTGGGAATAAGCTTTCGTCTTATGTTAAGCAATACATTCAAAACCTCCTCAAGGTAAAATGAGCACATTTCCATGTTGAGGATTTTGGGAATTTTATTTTAGTATTAGTGCCATGATTGTTTGCTGTGTCAAAATTTATAGGTAAATATGGAGGAGGTGTATGGCCCCAAGTGGCCTAAAGAAGAGAAAGTTAAGCGAAGGGAGATGGTTTCTCCTTAAGCGCATTATATACTTGTGCGTGAGGCTACTGATGCAAGTGTTGGAGTGTTGGGGCTAGATGAAAGACCCTTGGTGGGTTTTGTACAATTTTTTGTTTTACTCTGGAGGAAGAGTTGCCTGTTCTTTATGTTTATGAAATTCAACTTCGAGAGCCGTGTCCAAGGCAAGGGATTGGGAGAGTTCCTTGTGCAACTAATTACACTTATTGCTTGTAAGGTGTGCATATTACGTATAGATGCATAGCACTTTACGAGTTGCTCCTTTCTCTATTTCTTTTCTCGCATTCTATTCTCTAGTTTCACTCTTTTAAGATTAACATTCAGATACAATTTATGCTTCACACACACGATATCTAAATCAGCATTTGCATGAGTGCTGTCGTCCTCACTGTTCAGAAAGGAAAGCAAAGGTAGCTGCTGTGAATTTCTATACCAGCAAGTTGAGGTAAGCTCATTATATGGGGGTCTGATAGTATAATGCATCCTCCGGGCCCCTGCTATCCTCTAAACTCATTAACGTGTGTGCATTCCTGCCTATTTTCATTTTGTGATATTTCTTGCTATTTATCTGTTATTTTTCTTGTATGGAAAAAGAGTTTGACTGTTCTTTCTCATTATCCATCATTCCTGGTAAGTCTGTTGCAGATATAGTATATCAAGCATTTCACCAAGAGTTGATCCATTGGTATGAGATTATTGACCATGCTATACGTCATATTTTTGGACTTCTATCCTTTTTCCTTATTTCATGTAAATATTTACATACTTTGATAATCTGCCCCTTTTCTGTAGTTGGGAGTTGTCTGTCCCTTTTCTGCAGTTAGAGTTGAGAAAAGCCCATGAAATTCTTTGTAAAGCATTAGATGATGAAGCTAAAGATAATTGTAACATCGGTACCGTGAAAATTTAATTATAATATATAGTTTCCTTTATTTATTTGTAAAAACTATGATCACAAAGCAATTAAGCAAGACATTCATTCTAAACTTTTCAAGGTTTGTAATTCTTGTTGTCGCATTTGTCCGAGCAGGAATTTACACAGACTGTAACTTTCTCCTCACCTGAAAAGTACACAACCATAAATCTCATTTGCTCTGCCATATATATATATATATATATATATATATATATATATATATATATATATATATACAAGGGAAGGAAATGATGGAAATACCTGAGTTAGATTTGGAACTGATGTTGGCACACATGGAGAAAGCACAACCAAGCTTGCAGAACTGTTGGGTTTCTTCTCTGTTGTTGGTTTCTACAAGAGTAGATGGCGACAAGCAATGTTTCAAGCATGCGAAGGAACACAGAGCAAGTAACGGACCTGAGAGGGCGGAACACGGAACTAAGCAAGCTGGATAGCATTGCCCGAACTCGGCGGCTATGCAATTCCCCGAGAGCAGCACCAACAGCACATAAACAACCATTAGGACCTAACTTTTCTCTTTTCCATTCCCACCAACCTTTTTTTTCTTTCTTTTTCCTTTTTGTTTTTTGTTTTCTTGCTTTATGTTTTTGTTGGCAATGCTACGGGGAATTTATAGTCGCTGCCACCTTTGGCTCTTGCATGGGCAATTATAATTAGTGTATCTAAATTAATAAATGAGATATAATATTTAACTAATAAAATATTAATTTAAAAATAATTTTGATATTAAAAAAAATTATAAAAATATTTTAAATTTATTAATATAATAAAAATATTATAAATAATAATTAAATTATATATATATATATATATTATAATTTTTTAATTTATCTAAATAATTAAATTTAAATTATATATAAATAATAGTAAAAAATTTATATATAATTGACTCTTATATAAGTAATTATAGTTAGTATATCTAAATTAATAAATAAAATATAATATTAATCAATAAAAAAATTATTTTAAAAATAATTTTAATATCATTATAAAAAAATAAGAATATTTTATTTTTTAAAATAAAATAAAAAATATTATAAAATAATAATTAAAATAAATACATATATAAAATAATATTAGATATTTTTTTATTTATTTAAATAGTCAATTTTAAATTATATTTAAGTAAAATAATTTTTATTATAATAAATTATTAATTTAAATTAAAATTAATATATTTTTTAAAATTTTATTTTAGTGATATTAATTTTAATATTTATTTTAATTTAATAACAGTTTTATTTTTTAAAAAATTTATTAAAACTTATAATATAATTATATAATAATTTTTTAACTAATTTTACATAATTAAAATTATTATAAAATTAATAATAAATAAATATTTAATTTAATTTTATAAATATTTTATTTTTTATAAAAATAATTAAAATTAATTTTTTATTAAATAATAAATTTTTTAATAATTTGATACAATTAAAATAATTATAAATTTAATAATTATTTTACTATTACTGTCATTATTTGCAGTATCAAAAATTTATTGGTAAATATGGAGGAGGTGTATGGCCCCAAGTGGCCTACAGAAGAGAAAGTTAAGCAAAGGGAGATGGTTTCTCCTTAAGCGAGTTATATATTTGTGCGTGAGGCTGCAGGTGTTGAGTTTTGGGGCTAGATGAAAGACCCTTGATGGGGGTTTTGCACAATTTCGTTTTACTCTGGAGGAAGAGTTGCCTGTTCTTTATGATTATGAAATTCAACTTGAGAGACGTGTCCAAGGCAAGGGATTGGGAGAGTTCCTTATGCAGCATATTGCTCGTAAGGTGTGCATATTACACATAGATGCGTAGCAATTTACAATTTGCTCCTCTCTCTCTATTTCTTTTCTCGCATTCTATTCTCTAGTTTCTCTCTTTTAAGATTAACATTCAGATACAATTTATGCTTCACACAATATCTAAATCAGCATTTACTATTTCCTAGAGCTGCATGAGTGCTGTTGTCCTCACTGTTCAGAAAGCAAATGTAGCAGCTGTGAATTTCTATACCAGCAAGTTGAGGTAAGCTCATTATATGGTGGTCCGTCGGTATAATGTATCCTCCTGCCCCTGCTATCCTCTAAACTCATTAATGTGTGTGCATTCCTGCCTATTTTCATTTTGTGATATTTCTTGCTATTTATCTGTCATATTTCTTGTATGGAAAAAGAGTTTGGCTGTTCTTTTTCATTGTCCATCATTCCCTCCTATATATCATATTTTTGGACTTCTATCTATTTTCCTTATTTAATGTAAATATTTACATGCTTTGATAATCTGCCCCTTTTCTGCAGTTGGGAATTGAGAAGTCCCATGAAATTATTTGACATGATTGTTTGCAATGTCAAAATTTATAGGTAAATATGGAGGAGGGGCAAGTTGCCTACAGAAGAGAAAGTTAAGCAAAGGGAGATGGTTTCTCCTTAAGCGCGTTATATATTTGTGCGTGAGGCTGCAGGTGTTGGAGTGTTGGGGCTAGATGAAAGACCCTTGGTGGGTTTTCCACAATTTCGTTTTACTCTGAAGGAAGAGTTGCCTGTTCTTCATGTTTATGAAATTCAACCGGAGAGGCGTGTCCAAGGCAAGGAATTGGGAGAGTTCCTTATGCAACTAATTACGCTTATTGCTGGTAAGGTGTGCATATTACGTATAGATGCATAGAAATTTAGGATTTGCTCCTTTCTCTATTTCTTTTCTCGCATTCTATTCTCTAGTTTCTCTCTTTTAAGATTAACATTCAGATACAATTTATGCTTCACACGATATCTAAATCAGCATTTACTATTTCCTAGAGCTGCATGAGTGCTGATGTCCTCACTGTTCAGAAGGCAAAGGTAGCAGCTGTGAATTTCTATACCAGCAAGTTGAGGTAAGCTCATTATATGGTGGTCCGTTGGTATGACGTATCCTCCTGCCCCTACTATCCTCTAAACTCATTAATGTGTGTGCATTCCTTCCTATTTTCATTTTGTGATATTTCATGCTATTTATCGGTTATTTTTCTCGTATGAAAATAGAGTTTGGCTGTTCTTTTTCATTTTCTTTTGCAGATATAGTATATCCATTGGTATGAGATTATTGACCATGCTATACATCATATCTTTGGACTTCTCTCTTTTTTCCTTATTTAATGTAAATATTTACATGCTTTGATAATCTGCCCCTTGTCAGTTGGAATTTGAGAAGTCCTATGAAATTATTTGTAAAGCTAATATTAGATGATGAAGTTAAAGATAATTGTAAAATGGGAACCGTGAAAATTTAATTATAATATATAGTTTTCCTTTATTAATTTGTGAAAATTATGATCACAAAGCAATTAAGAAGACAGTCATTCTAAACTCTTCAAGGTTTGTAATTCTTGTTGTCGCATCTGCCCGAGCAGGAATTTACACAGGCTGCAACTTTCTCCTCACCTGAAAAGTACATAGAAGAAACCATAAATCTCATTTGCTCTGCCATATATATATATATATAAATATATCTATACAAGGGAAGGAAATGGTGGAAATACCTGAGTTAGATTTGGAACTGATGTTGGCGCACATGGAGAAAGCACAACCAAGCTTGCAGAACTGTTGGTGGGTTTCTTCTCTGTTGTTGGTTTCTACAAGAGTAGATGGCGACAAGCAATGTTTCAAGCATGCGAAGGAACACAGAGCAACTAACGGACCTTTGAGGGCGGAACACGCAGCTGTGCAAGCTCCATAGCATTGCCCGAAATCGGCGGCTGTGAAATTCCCCGAGAGCAGCACCAACAGCACATAAACAACCATTAGGGACCTAACTTTTCTCTCTTCCATTCCCACCAACCTTTTCTTTTCTTTCTTTTTCCTTTTTGTTTCTTGTTTTCTTCTTTTATGTTTTTGTTGGCAATACTACGGGGAATTTATAGTCCCTGCCACCTTTGGCTCTTGGCAATTATAATTAGTATATCTAAGTTAATAAATGAGATATATCTTTTAAACCAATAAAAAATTTTTTTTTGAAAATAATTTTGATATTAAAAAAATTATAATAATATTTTAAATTTATTAATGTAATAAAAATATATTATAAAATAATAAATAAATTATATATATGAATATAATAATAATTTTTTTAATTTAAATTTAAATAATTAAATTTAAAATTATATACAAATAATAATCGTAAAAAAATTATATATCATTAATTTTTATATAAATAATTATAATTAATATATCTGAATTAATAAATAAAGATATGACATTAACAAATAGAAAATTATTTTAAAAATAATTTTAATATCATTATATAAAAATAATAAGAATATTTTAATTTTTTAAATAAAATAAAAATATTATAAATAATAATTAAAAATATATACATATATAAATATAATATATATATATTTTAATTTATATAAATAGTTAAATTTAAATTATATTTAAGTAAAATAATTTTTATTATAATAAAATTATTAAACTTAAATTAAAATTAATATATTTTTTAAAATTTTATTTTATTGATATTAATTTAAATATTATTAATTTTCATACTTATTTTTTATTTAGTAACAAATTTTACTTTTAAAAAAATTTATTAAAACTATAATACAATTATATAATAATTTATTTTAATAATTTTGTATAATTAAAATTGTTATAAAATTAATAATAAATAAATATTTAATTTAATTTAATAAATATTTTATTTTTTATAATAATAATTAAAATTAATTTTACATTAACATAATAATTTTTTTAATAATTTTTTAAATAATTAAAATAATTATAAATTTAATTACTATTTTAGTATTAGTGTATAATTGTTTGCAATGTCGAAATTTATAGGTAAATATGGAGGAGGTGTATGGCCCCAAGTGGCCTACAGAAGAGAAAGTTAAGCAAAGGGAGATGGTTTCTCCTTAAGCGCATTATACATTTGTGCGTGAGGCTGCGGGTGTTGGAGTGTTGGGGCTAGATGAAAGACCCTTGGTGGGTTTTGCACACGTTGCCTGTTCTTCATGTTTATGAAATTCAACCGGAGAGGCGTGTCCAAGTCAAGGAATTGGGAGAGCTCCTTATGCAACCAATTACGCTTATTGCTGGTAAGGTGTGCATATTACGTATAGATGCATAGAAATTTAGGATTTTCTCCTTTCTCTATTTCTTTTCTCGCATTCTATTCTCTAGTTTCTCTCTTTTAAGATTAACATTCAGATACAATTTATGCTTCACACGATATCTAAATCAGCATTTACTATTTCCTAGAGCTGCATGAGTGCTGATGTCCTCACTGTTCAGAAAGCAAAGGTAGCAGCTGTGAATTTCTATACCAGCAAGTTGAGGTAAGCTCATTATATGGTGGTCCGTCGGTATAATGTATCCTCCTGCCCCTGCTATCCTCTAAACTCATTAATGTGTGTGCATTCCTGCCTATTTTCATTTTGTGATATTTCTTGCTATTTATCTGTCATATTTCTTGTATGGAAAAAGAGTTTGGCTGTTCTTTTTCATTGTCCATCATTCCCTCCTACGTCTAGCATTTCACCGTTTGATCCATTGTGCTATACATCATATTTTTGGACTTCTATCTATTTTCCTTATTTAATGTAAATATTTACATGCTTTGATAATCTGCCCCTTTTCTGCAGTTGGGAATTGAGAAGTCCCATGAAATTCTTTGTAGTTATTATTAAATGATGAAGCTAAAGATAATTGTAAAATGGGAACCGTGAAAATTTACTTATAATATATAGTTTCCTTTATTAATTTGTGAAAACTATGATCACAAAGCAATTAAGCAAGACAGTCATTCTAAACTCTTCAAGGTTTGTAATTCTTGTTGTCGCATCTGCCCGAGCAGGAATTTACACAGGCTGCAACTTTTTCCTCACCTGAAAAGTACACAACCATAAATCTCATTTGCTCTGCCATATATATATATATAAATATATCTATACAAGGGAAGGAAATGATGGAAATACCTGAGTTAGATTTGGAACTGATGTTGGCGCACATGGAGAAAGCACAACCAAGCTTGCAGAACTGTTGTTGGGTTTCTTCTCTGTTGTTGGTTTCTACAAGAGTAGATGGCGACAAGCAATGTTTCAAGCATGCCAAGGAACACAGAGCAAGTAACGGACCTGCGAGGGCGGAACACGGAACTAAGCAAGCTGGATAGCATTTCCCGAACTCGGCGGCTGTGCAATTCCCCGAGAGCAGCACCAACAGCACATAAACAACCATTAGGGACCTAACTTTTCTCTCTTCCATTCCCACCAACCTTTTTTTTTCTTTCTTTTTCCTTTTGTTTTTTGCTTTCTTGTTTTATGTTTTTATTGGCAATGCTACCGAGAATTTATAGTCCCTGCCACTTTGGCTCTTGCCTCTTATATGGACAACTATAATTAGTGTATCTAAATTAATAAATGAGGTATAATATTCAACCGATAAAAAATTATTTTAAAAATAATTTTGATATTAAAAAAAATTATATAAAAATATTTTAAATTTATTAATATAATAAAAATATAATAAATAATAATTAAATTATAAATATAATAATAATTTTTTTAATTTATTTAAATAATTAAATTTTAATTATATAAGTAATAGTAAGAAATTTTTATATAATTGACTCTTATATGAGTAATTATAGTTAGTATATCTGAATTAATAAATAGGATATAATATTAACTAATAAAAAATTATTTTAAAAATAATTTTAATATTATTATAAAAAAATAATAAAAATATTTTAATTTTTTTTAAAAATAAAAATATTATATAAATAATAATTAAAATATATACATATATAAATATAATAATAAATATTTTTAATTTATTTAAATAACAAATTTTTTAATTATATTTAAGTAAAAATAATTTTTATTATAATAAATTATTAAATTAAATTAAAATTAATATTTTTTTAAAATTTTATTTTAGTGATATTAATTTAAATAATATTAATTCTAACACTTATTTTAATTTAATAACAGTTTTACTTTTTAAAAAATTTATTAAAACTTATAATATAATTATATAATAATTTTTTTAATAATTTTGTATAATTAAAATTGTTATAAAATTAATAATAAATAAATATTTAATTTAATTTCACAAATATTTTATTTTTTATAAGAATAATTAAAATTAATTTTATATTAACATGATAAATTTTTTAATAATTTTATATAATTAAAATAATTATAAATTTAATAATTATTTTAGTATTAGTGTTATGATTGTTTGCAATGTCAAAATTTATAGGTAAATATGGAGGAGGGGCAAGTTGCCTACAGAAGAGAAAGTTAAGCAAAGGGAGATGGTTTCTCCTTAAGCGCGTTATATATTTGTGCGTGAGGCTGCAGGTGTTGGAGTGTTGGGGCTAGATGAAAGACCCTTGGTGGGTTTTGCACAATTTCGTTTTACTCTGAAGGAAGAGTTGCCTGTTCTTCATGTTTATGAAATTCAACCGGAGAGGCGTGTCCAAGGCAAGGAATTGGGAGAGTTCCTTATGCAACTAATTACGCTTATTGCTGGTAAGGTGTGCATATTACGTATAGATGCATAGAAATTTAGGATTTGCTCCTTTCTCTATTTCTTTTCTCGCATTCTATTCTCTAGTTTCTCTCTTTTAAGATTAACATTCAGATACAATTTATGCTTCACACGATATCTAAATCAGCATTTAATATTTCCTAGAGCTGCATGAGTGCTGATGTCCTCACTGTTCAGAAGGCAAAGGTAGCAGCTGTGAATTTCTATACCAGCAAGTTGAGGTAAGCTCATTATATGGTGGTCCGTTGGTATGACGTATCCTCCTGCCCCTACTATCCTCTAAACTCATTAATGTGTGTGCATTCCTTCCTATTTTTCATTTTGTGATATTTCATGCTATTTATCGGTTATTTTTCTCGTATGAAAATAGAGTTTGGCTGTTCTTTTTCATTTTCTTTTGCAGATATAGTATATCCATTGGTATGAGATTATTGACCATGCTATACATCATATCTTTGGACTTCTCTCTTTTTTCCTTATTTAATGTAAATATTTACATGCTTTGATAATCTGCCCCTTGTCAGTTGGAATTTGAGAAGTCCTATGAAATTATTTGTAAAGCTAATATTAGATGATGAAGTTAAAGATAATTGTAAAATGGGAACCGTGAAAATTTAATTATAATATATATAGTTTCCTTTATTAATTTGTGAAAAAATATGATCACAAAGCAATTAAGAAGACAGTCATTCTAAACTCTTCAAGGTTTGTAATTCTTGTTGTCGCATCTGCCCGAGCAGGAATTTACACAGGCTGCAACTTTCTCCTCACCTGAAAAGTACATAGAAGAAACCATAAATCTCATTTGCTCTGCCATATATATATATATATATATATATATATCTATACAAGGGAAGGAAATGGTGGAAATACCTGAGTTAGATTTGGAACTGATGTTGGCGCACATGGAGAAAGCACAACCAAGCTTGCAGAACTGTTGGTGGGTTTCTTCTCTGTTGTTGGTTTCTACAAGAGTAGATGGCGACAAGCAATGTTTCAAGCATGCGAAGGAACACAGAGCAACTAACGGACCTTTGAGGGCGGAACACGCAGCTGTGCAAGCTCCATAGCATTGCCCGAAATCGGCGGCTGTGAAATTCCCCGAGAGCAGCACCAACAGCACATAAACAACCATTAGGGACCTAACTTTTCTCTCTTCCATTCCCACCAACCTTTTCTTTTCTTTCTTTTTCCTTTTTGTTTCTTGTTTTCTTCTTTTATGTTTTTGTTGGCAATACTACGGGGAATTTATAGTCCCTGCCACCTTTGGCTCTTGGCAATTATAATTAGTATATCTAAGTTAATAAATGAGATATATCTTTTAACCAATAAAAAATTTTTTTGAAAATAATTTTGATATTAAAAAAAATTATAATAATATTTTAAATTTATTAATGTAATAAAAATATTATAAATAATAATTAAATTATATATATATAATATAATAATAATTTTTTTTATTTAAAATTTAAATAATTAAATTTAAATTATATACAAATAATCGTAAAAAAATTATATATCATTAATTTTTATATAAATAATTATAATTAATATATCTGAATTAATAAATAAGATATGACATTAACAAATAGAAAATTATTTTAAAAATAATTTTAATATCATTATAAAAAAATAATAAGAATATTTTAATTTTTTTTAATAAAATAAAAATATTATAAAATAATAATTAAAATATATACATATATAAAATATAATGATATATATTTTAATTTATATAAATAGTTAAATTTAAATTATATTTAAGTAAAATAATTTTTATTATAATAAATTATTAACTTAAATTAAAATTAATATATTTTTTTTTTTTTTTTTTATTTTATTGATATTAATTTAAATATTATTAATTTTCATACTTATTTTAATTTAGTAACAAATTTACTTTTTAAAAAATTTATTAAAACTTATAATACAATTATATAATAATTTATTTTAATAATTTTGTATAATTAAAATTGTTATAAAATTAATAATAAATAAATATTTTTATTTAATTTAATTTAATATTTTTTTTTTTATAATAATAATTAAAATTAATTTTACATTAACATAATAATTTTTTTAATAATTTTTTAAATAATTAAAATAATTATAAATTTAATTACTATTTTAGTATTAGTGTATAATTGTTTGCAATGTCGAAATTTATAGGTAAATATGGAGGAGGTGTATCGCCCCAAGTGGCCTACAGAAGAGAAAGTTAAGCAAAGGGAGATGGTTTCTCCTTAAGCGCATTATACATTTGTGCGTGAGGCTGCGGTTGTTGTTGGAGTGTTGGGGCTAGATGAAAGACCCTTGGTGGGTTTTGCACACGTTGCCTGTTCTTCATGTTTATGAAATTCAACCGGAGAGGCGTGTCCAAGTCAAGGAATTGGGAGAGCTCCTTATGCAACCAATTACGCTTATTGCTGGCAAGGTGTGCATATTACGTATAGATGCATAGAAATTTAGGATTTTCTCCTTTCTCTATTTCTTTTCTCGCATTCTATTCTCTAGTTTCTCTCTTTTAAGATTAACATTCAGATACAATTTATGCTTCACACGATATCTAAATCAGCATTTACTATTTCCTAGAGCTGCATGAGTGCTGATGTCCTCACTGTTCAGAAAGCAAAGGTAGCAGCTGTGAATTTCTATACCAGCAAGTTGAGGTAAGCTCATTATATGGTGGTCCGTCGGTATAATGTATCCTCCTGCCCCTGCTATCCTCTAAACTCATTAATGTGTGTGCATTCCTGCCTATTTTCATTTTGTGATATTTCTTGCTATTTATCTGTCATATTTCTTGTATGGAAAAAGAGTTTGGCTGTTCTTTTTCATTGTCCATCATTCCCTCCTACGTCTAGCATTTCACCGTTTGATCCATTGGTATGAGATTATTGACCATGCTATACATCATATTTTTGGACTTCTATCTATTTTCCTTATTTAATGTAAATATTTACATGCTTTGATAATCTGCCCCTTTTCTGCAGTTGGGAATTGAGAAGTCCCATGAAATTCTTTGTAGTTATTATTAAATGATGAAGCTAAAGATAATTGTAAAATGGGAACCGTGAAAATTTACTTATAATATATAGTTTCCTTTATTAATTTGTGAAAACTATGATCACAAAGCAATTAAGCAAGACAGTCATTCTAAACTCTTCAAGGTTTGTAATTCTTGTTGTCGCATCTGCCCGAGCAGGAATTTACACAGGCTGCAACTTTTTCCTCACCTGAAAAGTACACACAACCATAAATCTCATTTGCTCTGCCATATATATATATATAAATATATATCTATACAAGGGAAGGAAATGATGGAAATACCTGAGTTAGATTTGGAACTGATGTTGGCGCACATGGAGAAAGCACAACCAAGCTTGCAGAACTGTTGTTGGGTTTCTTCTCTGTTGTTGGTTTCTACAAGAGTAGATGGCGACAAGCAATGTTTCAAGCATGCCAAGGAACACAGAGCAAGTAACGGACCTGCGAGGGCGGAACACGGAACTAAGCAAGCTGGATAGCATTTCCCGAACTCGGCGGCTGTGCAATTCCCCGAGAGCAGCACCAACAGCACATAAACAACCATTAGGGACCTAACTTTTCTCTCTTCCATTCCCACCAACCTTTTTTTTTCTTTCTTTTTCCTTTTGTTTTTTGTTTTCTTGTTTTATGTTTTTATTGGCAATGCTACCGAGAATTTATAGTCCCTGACACTTTTGCCTCTTTTATGGACAACTATAATTAGTGTATCTAAATTAATAAATGAGGTATAATATTCAACCGATAAAAAATTATTTTAAAAATAATTTTGATATTAAAAAAAATAATAAAAATATTTTAAATTTATTAATATAATAAAAATATAATAAATAATAATTAAATTATAAATATAATAATAATTTTTTTAATTTATTTAAATAATTAAATTTTAATTATATAAGTAATAAAAAATAAGAAAAATTTTTATATAATTGACTCTTATATGAGTAATTATAGTTAGTATATCTGAATTAATAAATAGGATATAATATTAACTAATAAAAAATTATTTTAAAAATAATTTGAATATTATTATAAAAAAATAATAAAAATATTTTAATTTTTTTTTTTTAAAAAAAAAATATTATAAATAATAATTAAAATATATATATATATATAAATATAATAATAATAAATATTTTAATTTATTTAAATAACAAATTTTAAATTTATATTTAAGTAAAATAATTTTTATTATAATAAATTATTATTAAATTTAAAATAAAATTAATATTTTTTTAAAATTTTATTTTAGTGATATTAATTTAAATAATATTAATTCTAACACTTATTTTAATTTAATAACAGTTTTACTTTTTAAAAAATTTATTAAAACTTATAATATAATTATATAATAATTTTTTTAATAATTTTGTATAATTAAAATTGTTATAAAATTAATAATAAATAAATATTTAATTTAAATTTCACAAATATTTTTTTTTTTATAAGAATAATTAAAATTAATTTTTATATTAACATGATAAATTTTTTAATAATTTTATATAATTAAAAAAAATTATAAATTTTTAATAATTATTTTAGTATTAGTGTTATGATTGTTTGCAATGTCAAAATTTATAGGTAAATATGGAGGAGGGGCAAGTTGCCTACAGAAGAGAAAGTTAAGCAAAGGGAGATGGTTTCTCCTTAAGCGCGTTATATATTTGTGCGTGAGGCTGCAGGTGTTGGAGTGTTGGGGCTAGATGAAAGACCCTTGGTGGGTTTTGCACAATTTCGTTTTACTCTGAAGGAAGAGTTGCCTGTTCTTCATGTTTATGAAATTCAACCGGAGAGGCGTGTCCAAGGCAAGGAATTGGGAGAGTTCCTTATGCAACTAATTACGCTTATTGCTGGTAAGGTGTGCATATTACGTATAGATGCATAGAAATTTAGGATTTGCTCCTTTCTCTATTTCTTTTCTCGCATTCTATTCTCTAGTTTCTCTCTCTTTTAAGATTAACATTCAGATACAATTTATGCTTCACACGATATCTAAATCAGCATTTACTATTTCCTAGAGCTGCATGAGTGCTGATGTCCTCACTGTTCAGAAGGCAAAGGTAGCAGCTGTGAATTTCTATACCAGCAAGTTGAGGTAAGCTCATTATATGGTGGTCCGTTGGTATGACGTATCCTCCTGCCCCTACTATCCTCTAAACTCATTAATGTGTGTGCATTCCTTCCTATTTTCATTTTGTGATATTTCATGCTATTTATCGGTTATTTTTCTCGTATGAAAATAGAGTTTGGCTGTTCTTTTTCATTTTCTTTTGCAGATATAGTATATCCATTGGTATGAGATTATTGACCATGCTATACATCATATCTTTGGACTTCTCTCTTTTTTCCTTATTTAATGTAAATATTTACATGCTTTGATAATCTGCCCCTTGTCAGTTGGAAGTTGAGAAGTCCTATGAAATTATTTGTAAAGCTAATATTAGATGGTGAAGTTAAAGATAATTGTAAAATGGGAACCGTGAAAATTTAATTATAATATATAGTTTCCTTTATTAATTTGTGAAAATTATGATCACAAAGCAATTAAGAAGACAGTCATTCTAAACTCTTCAAGGTTTGTAATTCTTGTTGTCGCATCTGCCCGAGCAGGAATTTACACAGGCTGCAACTTTCTCCTCACCTGAAAAGTACATAGAAGAAACCATAAATCTCATTTGCTCTGCCATATATATATATATATAAATATATCTATACAAGGGAAGGAAATGGTGGAAATACCTGAGTTAGATTTGGAACTGATGTTGGCGCACATGGAGAAAGCACAACCAAGCTTGCAGAACTGTTGTTGGGTTTCTTCTCTGTTGTTGGTTTCTACAAGAGTAGATGGCGACAAGCAATGTTTCAAGCATGCCAAGGAACACAGAGCAAGTAACGGACCTGCGAGGGCGGAACACGGAACTAAGCAAGCTGGATAGCATTTCCCGAACTCGGCGGCTGTGCAATTCCCCGAGAGCAGCACCAACAGCACATAAACAACCATTAGGGACCTAACTTTTCTCTCTTCCATTCCCACCAACCTTTTCTTTTCTTTCTTTTTCCTTTTTGTTTCTTGTTTTCTTCTTTTATGTTTTTGTTGGCAATATTACGGAGAATTTATAGTCCCTGCCACCTTTGGCTCTTGGCAATTATAATTAGTATATCTAAGTTAATAAATGAGATATATCTTTTAACCAATAAAAAAATTTTTTTTTTGAAATAATTTTGATATTAAAAAAAAATATATAATAATATTTTAAAATTTATTAATGTAATAAAAAATATTATAAATAATAATTAAATTATATATATATATATATATATAATAATAATTTTTTTTTTTTTAATTTATTAAATAATTAAATTTAAATTATATACAAAAAATCGTAAAAAAATTATATATCATTAATTTTTATATAAATAATTATAGTTAATATATCTGAATTAATAAATAAAATATAACATTAACAAATAGAAAATTATTTTAAAAATAATTTTAATATCATTATAAAAAAATAATAAGAATATTTTAATTTTTTAAATAAAAAAATAAAAAATATTATAAATAATAATTAAAATATATATAATATATAAATATAATGATATATATTTTAATTTTTATATAAATAGTTAAATTTAAATTATATTTAAGTAAAATAATTTTTATTATAATAAATTATAATTTTCATACTTATTTTAATTTAGTAACAAATTTACTTTTTAAAAAATTTATTAAAACTTATAATACAATTATATAATAATTTATTTTAATAATTTTGTATAATTAAAATTGTTATAAAATTAATAATAAATAAATATTTAATTTAATTTAATAAATATTTTATTTTTTATAATAATAATTAAAATTAATTTTATATTAACATAATAAAAAATTATGTTAAGGTGTGCTGGTAAGGTGTGCATATTACGTATAGATGCATAGAAATTTAGGATTTTCTCCTTTCTCTCCTTCTTTTCTCGCATTCTATTCTCTAGTTTCTCTCTTTTAAGATTAACATTCAGATACAATTTATGCTTCACACGATATCTAAATCAGCATTTACTATTTCCTAGAGCTGCATGGGTGCTGATGTCCTCACTGTTCAGAAGGCAAAGGTAGCAGCTGTGAATTTCTATACCAGCAAGTTGAGGTAAGCTCATTATATGGTGGTCCGTTGGTATGACGTATCCTCCCTGCCCCTGCTATCCTCTAAACTCATTAATGTGTGTGCATTCCTTCCTATTTTCATTTTGTGATATTTCATGCTATTTATCTGTTATTTTTCTTGTATGAAAATAGAGTTTGGCTGTTCTTTTTCATTGTCTTTTGCAGATATAGTATATCCATTGGTATGAGATTATTGACCATGCTATACATCATATCTTTGGACTTCTCTCTTTTTTCCTTATTTAATGTAAATATTTACATGCTTTGATAATCTGCCCCTTGTCAGTTGGAAGTTGAGAAGTCCTATGAAATTATTTGTAAAGCTAATATTAGATGGTGAAGTTAAAGATAATTGTAAAATGGGAACCGTGAAAATTTAATTATAATATATAGTTTCTTTTATTAATTTGTGAAAGCTATGATCACAAAGCAATTAAGCAAGACAGTCATTCTAAACTTTTGGAGGTTTGTAATTGGCATCTGTCTTACACAGACTGCTACTTTTCACCTGAAAAGTAGATAGAAGCAACCATAAATCTCATTTGCTCTGCCATATATATATAAATATATATATATATACAAGGGGAGAAAATGGGGAAAACCGGGTTAGATTTGGAACTGATGTTTACAACCAAGCTTGCAGAACTGTTGTTGGGTTTCTTCTGTGTCGTTGGTTTCTCCAAGGGTGGATGGCAAGCAATGTTTCAAGCATGCGAAGGAACACAGAGCAAGTAACGGACCGCGGGTGACGGCACACGGAATTAAGCAACGTGCATAGCATTTCCCGAAATCGGCAGCTGTGAAATTCCCTAATTCCCTGAGAGCAGCACCAACAGGACACAAACAACCATTAGGGACCCAACTTTTCTCTCTTCAATTCCCACCCAACCTTTTTTTTCTGTTTTCCTTTTTGTTTTTTGTTTTCTTCTTTTATTTTTTTGTTGGCAATGCTACGGGAAATTTATAGGCCCCCGCCCCCATTTAACAGGAAGGAGTTTAGGTATAGTTGGCTGATGTACAGATAATTATAGTTTGTACATGGGTTAATAAGTAGAATATAGCGTTTAACAATGAAAAATTATTTCAATGGAAAATTATTTCGACAATAATTTTAATATTATTATAAAAAAATTATAAAAATATTTTAATTTTGTTAATATAATAAAAATATTATATATAATAATAAATATTTAAATTTATTTAAATAATTAAATTTAAATTATTATTAAATAAAATATTTTTTATTATAATAAATTTATAATTTAAATTAATTTTAATATTTTTAAAATTTTATTTTAATAATATTAATTTTAATATTATTAATTTTAATTTAATAAAAAATTTATTTTTAAAAAAATATTAAAATTTATAATAAAATTATATATTAAAATTTTTTAATAATTTTATATAATTAAAATATTTATAAGTTTGATAATAAATAAATAAATAAATTAATTTTTTTAAAAATATTTTTTTTTATATATATATATATTAATTAAAATCAAATTTATTTGATAAAATTTTTAATAATTTTATATAATTAAAATAATTATTAATTTAATAATTTTTGTAAAATATATTGTTATTAATTATAATTTTATTTTTAAATTTTAATAAAAAATATATTTTTTTAAAAATTTTAATAGTATAATAAAAATATAATATATAAAAATTTAATAATATATATAAATAATATATTTTTTATATAATAATAAATATTTAAATTTATTAAATAATTAAATTAATTTTTATTATAAAATTTTAAATATATTAATTAATTTTTTTGCGTAAATAAGGATTTAATTTTACTTTTTTTTTTTTCAATGTTCTTCTATACTTTTTGTTCTGTTCTTTGGAAAAATGTTTTTTTTAAAAAAATCACATTTATAAGCCTCATCCTCGTACAACCCAGATCTTAATCTAAAGCCTCAAGCTCGTGGATGATCTTCAAAGACGGAGCACAGTAACGACAGAAGCGGCAAACAACAACTTACACCAACGACAGACAACTTCTTACAGCAAGGTTGGTGTCAGGTGGAAAAATGTCAAAGCGCAAAGAGGTAGTCTTGAATCATCAAGAACTGAGCTTTTCTCCGATTTGTTTTCTTGTTTGCTTTCAAAATTTCTTAGAAAAAATGGGTTTTTGTTTTTTTTTTTTTTAAATTTTGGGTTGTGTTGGTTTGGCGGGCATAGGTACTGGAAAAGAAGAAAGCAATTACAGAATTGCTGAAAGCAGCCTCTTTTGTTAAGGATCATCTTGCTCCTTTCCAGTCTTTTCATCGTTATGATAGAAATGGTAATACGGTTGTTTTTCTTATATTCTTTACGGAATTGCTTGTAAATTTATCTTTGTGGTTTTGCTCGCTGGCAAAAAGTTGTATGATTAAGAAGGGCTTCAATGATTCCAATACTATGACTGTAAACGTGAACAATTGCCTGTTTGTTTGTGTTAGCTGCTTCAGTGCTTTAGCTTATGACTCATGCATTACATATGGTAGCATTGTAATGACAATTGTGGGGTTGGAAAGAGTTTCTGGTGCAAATAAAATAAAATAAAATTAAAATAAAAAAAATAGAAAATTTCTTATTGGTTCTTGTGTTATTGTAAAGTTTTGAAATTGTAAAATTTCACTGCCCCATTTTTGGATATTGCTTGTTTTCTTGACTACTAGGTTTGTCTCTATACTTGGAATCCGGGAGTGGGAATAAGCTTTTGTCTTATGTTAAGCAATACATTCAAAACCTCCTCAAGGTAAAATGAGCACATTTCCATGTTGAGGATTTTGGGAATTTTATTTTAGTATTAGTGCCATTATTGTTTGCAGTGTTGAAATTTATAGGTAAATATGGAGGAGGTGTATGGCCCCAAGTGGCCTACAGAAGAGAGAGTTAAGCGAAGGGAAATGGTTTCTCCTGTAGCGCGTTATATATTTGTGCGTGAGGCTCCAGATTCAGGTGTTGGAGTGTTGGGGCTGGATGAAGGACCCTTGGTGGGTTTTGTACAATTTCGTTTTACTCTGAAGGAAGAGTTGCCTGATCTTTATGTTTATGAAATTCAACTTGAGAGGCTTGTCCAAGGCAAGGGATTGGGAGAGTTCCTTATGCAACTAATTGTGCTTATTGCTAGTAAGGTGTGCATATTAAATGCATAGCAATTTACGATTTGCTCCTCTCTCTCTATTTCTTTTCTTCCATTCTATTCTCTAGTTTCTCTCTTTTAAGATTAACATTCAGATACAATTTATGCTTGACACGATATCTAAATCAGCGTTTACTATTTCCTAGAGCTGCATGAGTGCTGTTGTCCTCACTGTTCAGAAAGCAAATGTATTGTCCTCACTGTTCAGAAAGCAAATGTACCAGCTGTGAATTTCTATACCAGCAAGTTGAGGTAAGCTCATTATATGGTGGTCCGTTGGTATAATGTATCCTTCCTGCCCCTGCTAATCTCTAAACTCATTAATGTTTGTGCATTCTTGCCTTCGGTAATTTTCCACCATCTATTTTCATTTTGTGATATTTCATGCTATTTATCTGTTATTTTTCTTGTATGTAAAAAGAGTTTGGCTGTTCTTTTTCATTGTCCAGTATGTCTTTTGCAAATATAGTGTATCAAGCATTTCACCATCAAGAGTTGATCCATTGGTATGAGAGTATTGAATATGCTATACATCATATTTTTGGACTTCTATTTTTTTTCCTTATTTCATGTAAATATTTACATGCTTTGATAATCTGCCCCGTTTTCTGCAGTTGGGAGTTGAGAAGTCCTATGAAATCCTTTGTAAAGGCATTAGATGATGAATCTAAAGATAATTGTAACATGGGAACCTGCAAACATTTAATTATAATATATAGTTTCCTTTATTTATTTGTGAAAACTATGATCACAAATCAATTAAGCAAGACAATCATTCCAAACTCTTCAAGGTTTGTAATTCTTGTTGTCACATCTGTCCGAGCAGGAATTTACACAGGCTGCAACTTTCTCCTCATCTGAAAAGTACATAGAAGCAACCATAAGTCTCATTTGCTCTGCCATATATATATATATAATATATATATATCTATACAAGGGGAGAAAAATTGGGGAAAAACCTGGGTTAGATTTGGAACTGATGTTGGCGCACATGGAGACAGCACAACCAAGCTTGCAGAACTGTTGTTGGGTTTCTTTGGTTTCTACTGTAGTGGATCGCAACCCGCATTGTTTAAAGCATTTGAAGGGACAGTCAGGAATTATCGTACCATGGATGGCCATACACTGAACGAAGCAAGTTGCATAGCATTTCGGGAAATTGGCGGCTGTGTAATTCCCTGAGAGCAGCACCAACAGCACATAAACAACCATTAGGGACCTAACTTTTCTCTCTTCCATTCCCACCAACCCTTTTTTTTCTTTATTTTTCCTTTTTGTTTTTTGTTTTCTCCTCTTATGTTTTTGTTGGCGATGCTACGGGAAATATATAGCCGCCCGCCCCTTTTTAACGGCAAGGGATGTAGGTATAATTCGCTCTTATATGGGCAAATATTTAATAAGTGTATCTGAATTAATAAATGAGATATAGTGTCATTCAATAAAAAAATATTTAGAAAATAATTTTGATATCATTATAAAAAAATTATAAGAATGTTTTAAAATTATTAATATAATAAAAATATTATAAATAATAATTAAAATATATACATATATATAAATAAGAGAATTATAAAATTTTTTTAATTAGAAAATTATTATTATTATTATTATTTATTTTATTAAATATTTATTTTTTATTATTATTAAAATAATAAGTAGAATTAGTCTGTCAAATTTATATATTTATTATATTATATAGTTTTTAGAGTTAAATAATTAATAATATTATTAGAGACTGATTCTTTTCAAAAGATTAATCTTATTCTTTTTTCTTATTTTAAATTCTCAAATCTTAATCTCTACTTTTAAATCCCTAATTCTCTAACTTTCGGTTCTCAACAACGCTTTTATTAAGAATCATTTTGCTCCTTTCCAGTCTTTTCGGTTATGATAGAAGTGGTAATACGGTTGTTTTTCTTATATTCTTTACGAAATTGCTTATAAATTTATCTTTGTGGGTTTTGCTCGCCGGCAAAAAGTTGTATGATTTAGAAGGGCTTCAGTGATTCCAATACTATGACTGTAAACGTGAACAATTGCCTGTTTGTGTTAGCTGCTTCAGCACTTTAGCTTATGACTCAAGCATTACATAAGGTAGCATTGTAATGACAGTTGTGGGGTTGGAAGAGTTTCTGGTGCAAATAAAACAAAATAAAATAAAAAATAAAAATTTTCTTATCGGTTCTTGTGTTATTGTAAAGTTTTGAAACTGTAAAATTTCACTGCCCCATTTTTGGACATTGCTTGTTTTCTTGATTCCTAGGTTTGTCTCTATACTTGGAATTTGGGAGTGGGAATACGCTGTTGTCTTATGTTAAGCAATACATTCAAAACCTCCTCAAGGTAAAATGAGCACATTTCCATGCTGAGGATTTTGGGAATTTTATTTTAGTATTAGTGCCATGATTGTTTGCTGTGTCAAAATTTATAGGTAAATATGGAGGAGGTGTATGGCCCCAAGTGGCCTAAAGAAGAGAAAGTTAAGCGAAGGGAGATGGTTTCTCCTTAAGCGCATTATATACTTGTGCGTGAGGCTACTGATGCAAGTGTTGGAGTGTTGGGGCTAGATGAAAGACCCTTGGTGGGTTTTGTACAATTTTTTGTTTTACTCTGGAGGAAGAGTTGCCTGTTCTTTATGTTTATGAAATTCAACTTCGAGAGCCGTGTTCAAGGCAAGGGATTGGGAGAGTTCCTTGTGCAACTAATTACACTTATTGCTTGTAAGGTGTGCATATTACGTATAGATGCATAGCACTTTACGATTTGCTCCTTTCTCTATTTCTTTTCTCGCATTCTATTCTCTAGTTTCTCTCTTTTAAGATTAACATTCAGATACAATTTATGCTTCATACACACGATATCTAAATCAGCATTTGCATGAGTGCTGTTGTCCTCACTGTCCAGAAAGGAAAGCAAAGGTAGCTGCTGTGAATTTCTATACCAGCAAGTTGAGGTAAGCTCATTAAATGGGGGTCCGATAGTATAATGCATCCTCCCTGCCCCTGCTATCCTCTAAACTCATTAATGTGTTTGCATTCCTGCCTATTTTCATTTTGTGATATTTCATAATATTTATCTGTTATTTTTATTGTATGGAAAAAGAGTTTGACTGTTCTTTCTCATTATCCATCATTCCTGGTACGTCTTTTGCAGATATAGTATATCAAGCATTTCACCAAGAGTTGATCCATTGGTACGAGATTATTGATCATGCTATACATCATATTTTTGGACTTCTATCCTTTTTCCTTATTTCATGTAAATACTTTGATAATCTGCTCCTTTTCTGTAGTTGGGAGTTCTGTCCCTTTTCTGCAGTTGAGAGTTGAGAAGTCCCATGAAATTCTTTGTAAAGCATTAGACGATGAAGCTAAAGATAATTGTAACATCGGTACCGTGAAAATTTAATTATAATATATAGTTTCCTTCATTTATTTGTAAAAACTATGATCACAAAACAATTAAGCAAGACATTCATTCTAAACTTTTCAAGGTTTGTAATTCTTGTTGTCGCATCCGCCCGAGCAGGAATTTACACAGACTGCAACTTTCTCCGCACCTGAAAAGTACATAGAAGCAACCATAAATCTCATTTGCTCTGCCATATATATATATATATATATATATATATAAATATATCTATACAAGGGAAGGAAATGGTGGAAATACCTGAGTTAGATTTGGACCTGATGTTGGCGCACATGGAAAAAGCACAACCAAGCTTGCAGAACTGTTGTTGGGTTTCTTCTCTGTTGTTGGTTTCTACAAGAGTAGATGGCGACAAGCAATGTTTCAAGCATGCGAAGGAACACAGAGCAAGTAACGGACCTGAGAGGGCGGAACACGGAACTAAGCAAGCCGGATAGCATTTCCCGAAATCGGCGGCTGTGAAATTCCCCGAGAGCAGCAGCACCAACAGCACATAAACAACCATTAGGGACCTAACTTTTCTCTCTTCCATTCCCACCAACCTTTTTTTTTTTTTCTTTTTCCTTTTTGTTTCTTGTTTTCTTCTTTTATGTTTTTGTTGGCAATGCTACGGGTCCCTGTCACCTTTGGCTCTTTTATGGGTAACTATAATTAGTATATCTAAATTAATAAATGAGATATAACGTTTAACCAATAAAAAATTATTTTAAAAATAATTTTGATATTAAAAAAATTATAAAAATATTTTAAATTTATTAATTTAATAAAAATATTATAAATAATAATTAAATTATATATATATATATATATATATATATATATAATTAATTTTTTTAATTTATTTAAATAATTAAATTTAAATTATATATAAATAATAATAAAAAAATTATATATAATTAACTCTTATATGACTAATTATAGTTAATATATTTGAATTAATAAATTAGATATAATATTAACTAATAAAAAATTAATATAAAATAATTTTAATATCATTATAAAAAAATAATAAGAATATTTTAATTTTTTAAATAAATAAAAATATTATAAATAATATTATTAAATATACATATATATATATATATAATAATAAATATTTTATATTATTTAAATAATTAAATTTAAATTATATTTAAAGTAAAATAATTTTTATTTATAATATAATAAATTATTAATTTAAATTAAAATTAATATATTTTTTTTTAATTTTTTTTATTTTAGTGATATTATTTTTAAATATTATTAATTTTAATACTTATTTTAATTTAATAATAATTTTATTTTTTTTTTTAAAAAAAAATTATTAATATATAATATATATAAAATATATAATAATAATTTTTATAATTTTATATAATTAAAATTATTATAAAATTAATAAAATATAAATATTTAATTTAATTTCACAAATATTTTATTTTTTATAAGAATAACTAAATTTAATTTTATATTAATATTATAAATTTTTTAATAATTTTATATAATTAAAATAATTACAAATTTAATTATTATTTTAGTATTAGTGTCATGTTTGCAATGTCAAAATTTATAGGTAAATATGGAGGAGTTGTATGGCCCCAAGTGGCCTACAGAAGAGAAAGTTAAGCAAAGGGAGATGGTTTCTCCTTACGCGCATTATATATTTGTGCGTGAGGCTGCGGGTGTTGGAGTGTTGGGGCTAGATGAAAGACCCTTGGTGGGTTTTGCACAAGTTGCCTGTTCTTCATGTTTATGAAATTCAACCGGAGAGGCGTGTCCAAGGCAAGGAATTGGGAGAGCTCCTTATGCAACCAATTACGCTTATTGCTGGTAAGGTGTGCATATTACGTATAGATGCATAGAAATTTAGGATTTTCTCCTTTCTCTCTTTCTTTTCTCGCATTCTATTCTCTAGTTTCTCTCTTTTAAGATTAACATTCAGATACAATTTATGCTTCACACGATATCTAAATCAGCATTTACTATTTCCTAGAGCTGCATGGGTGCTGATGTCCTCACTGTTCAGAAGGCAAAGGTAGCAGCTGTGAATTTCTATACCAGCAAGTTGAGGTAAGCTAATGATTTTTCTTTATGAATGATTTCTTGCAAGTGAATCATTATATCCATTTAAGAAAAGTTAAGTAGAATGAATGACTCCCTTATTTGATAGAACATAACAAGTTTTAACAAGAATGTCAATTGCGTACTTTTTTTTTATGGCTAATACCATGCAAGTAACGTTGATGTTAGACAGCTAGGTGTGAATGAAGGTTATGTGAGTATATGAAGCGTTTCTATGAGTGTTGTGTCAGAGCGCAGTAATTGCATTCCATAACCTGACAAGTCTAATAAATAATTTACATAATTTACGACCCATAAACAAGGGAAATAGAAAAGGGACCTATAGCGACAGAAACTGAGACAGGAGGTGGTCCGTTGGTATGACGTATCCTCCCTGCCCCTGCTATCCTCTAAACTCATTAATGTGTGTGCATTCCTTCCTATTTTCATTTTGTGATATTTCCTGCTATTTATCTGTTATTTTTCTTGTATGAAAATAGAGTTTGGCTGTTCTTTTTCATTGTCTTTTGCAGATATAGTATATCCATTGGTATGAGATTATTGACCATGCTATACATCATATCTTTGGACTTCTCTCTTTTTTCCTTATTTAATGTAAATATTTACATGCTTTGATAATCTGCCCCTTGTCAGTTGGAAGTTGAGAAGTCCTATGAAATTATTTGTAAAGCTAATATTAGATGATGAAGTTAAAGATAATTGTAAAATGGGAACCGTGAAAATTTAATTATAATATATAGTTTACTTTATTAATTTGTGAAAATTATGATCACAAAGCAATTAAAGACAGTCATTCTAAACTCTTCAAGGTTTGTAATTCTTGTTGTCGCATCTGCCCGAGCAGGAATTTACACAGGCTGCAACTTTCTCCTCACCTGAAAAGTACATAGAAGAAACCATAAATCTCATTTGCTCTGCCATATATATATATATATAAATATATCTATACAAGGGAAGGAAATGGTGGAAATACCTGAGTTAGATTTGGAACTGATGTTGGCGCACATGGAGAAAGCACAACCAAGCTTGCAGAACTGTTGGTGGGTTTCTTCTCTGTTGTTAGTTTCTACAAGAGTAGATGGCGACAAGCAATGTTTCAAGCATGCGA
Organism: Rhizophora mangle; assembly: GCA_037832345.1. Classification (NCBI taxonomy): domain Eukaryota; kingdom Viridiplantae; phylum Streptophyta; class Magnoliopsida; order Malpighiales; family Rhizophoraceae; genus Rhizophora; species Rhizophora mangle. Next base: position 454,059 of record JBAPLJ010001940.1, on the reverse strand, counting down.
AGGAACACAGAGCAACTAACGGACCTTTGAGGGCGGAACACACAGCTGTGCAAGCTCCATAGCATTGCCCGAAATCGGCGGCTGTGAAATTCCCCGAGAGCAGCACCAACAGCACATAAACAACCATTAGGGACCTAACTTTCCTCTCTTCCATTCCCACCAACCTTTTCTTTTCTTTCTTTTTCCTTTTTGTTTCTTGTTTTCTTCTTTTATGTTTTTGTTGGCAATGCTACGGGTCCCTGTCACCTTTGGCTCTTTTATGGGTAACTATAATTAGTATATCTAAATTAATAAATGAGATATAACGTTTAACTAATAAAAAATTATTTTAAAAATAATTTTAATATTAAAAAAAATTATAAAAATATTTTAAATTTATTAATATAATAAAAATATTATAAATAATAATTAAATTATATATATATAAATATAATAATAATTTTTTTAATTTATTTAAATAATTAAATTTAAATTATATAATAAAAAATTTATATATCATTAATTTTTATATAAATAATTATAGTTAATATATCTAGATTAATAAATAAGATATGACATTAACAAATAAAAAATTATTTTAAAAATAATTTTAATATCATTATAAAAAAATAATAAGAATATTTTAATTTTTTAAATAAAATAAAAATGTTATAAATAATAATTAAAATATATATATATATAAATATTAAGATATATATTTTAATTTATTTAAATAATTAAATTTAAATTATATTTAAGTAAAATAATTTTTATTATAATAAATTATTAACTTAAATTAAAATTAATATATTTTTTAAAATTTTATTTTAGTGATATTAATTTAAATATTATTAATTTTCATACTTATTTTAATTTAATAACAAATTTACTTTTTAAAAAATTTATTAATACTTGTAATACAATTATATAATAATTTTTTTTAATAATTTTTTATAATTAAAATTGTTATAAAATTAATAATAAATAAATATTTAATTTAATTTAATAAATATTTTATTTTTTATTTTTTTAATAATAAATAAAATTAATTTTATATTAATATAATAATTTTTTAATAATTTTACATAATTAAAATAATTATAAATTTAATTACTATTTTAGTATTAGTGTATAATTGTTTGCAATGTCGAAATTTATAGGTAAATATGGAGGAGGTGTATGGCCCCAAGTGGCCTACAGAAGAGAAAGTTAAGCAAAGGGAGATGGTTTCTCCTTAAGCGCATTATACATTTGTGCGTGAGGCTGCGGGTGTTGGAGTGTTGGGGCTAGATGAAAGACCCTTGGTGGGTTTTGCACACGTTGCCTGTTCTTCATGTTTATGAAATTCAACCGGAGAGGCGTGTCCAAGGCAAGGAATTGGGAGAGCTCCTTATGCAACCAATTACGCTTATTGCTGGTAAGGTGTGCATATTACGTATAGATGCATAGAAATTTAGGATTTTCTCCTTTCTCTCCTTCTTTTCTCGCATTCTATTCTCTAGTTTCTCTCTTTTAAGATTAACATTCAGATACAATTTATGCTTCACACGATATCTAAATCAGCATTTACTATTTCCTAGAGCTGCATGGGTGCTGATGTCCTCACTGTTCAGAAGGCAAAGGTAGCAGCTGTGAATTTCTATACCAGCAAGTTGAGGTAAGCTCATTATGGTGGTCCGTTGGTATGACGTATCCTCCCTGCCCCTGCTATCCTCTAAACTCATTAATGTGTGTGCATTCCTTCCTATTTTCATTTTGTGATATTTCATGCTATTTATCTGTTATTTTTCTTGTATGAAAATAGAGTTTGGCTGTTCTTTTTCATTGTCTTTTGCAGATATAGTATATCCATTGGTATGAGATTATTGACCATGCTATACATCATATCTTTGGACTTCTCTCTTTTTTCCTTATTTAATGTAAATATTTACATGCTTTGATAATCTGCCCCTTGTCAGTTGGAAGTTGAGAAGTCCTATGAAATTATTTGTAAAGCTAATATTAGATGATGAAGTTAAAAATAATTGTAAAATGGGAACCGTGAAAATTTAATTATAATATATAGTTTCCTTTATTAATTTGTGAAAACTATGATCACAAAGCAATTAAGCAAGACAGTCATTCTAAACTTTTCAAGGTTTGTAATTGGCATCTGTCTTACACAGACTGCTACTTTTCACCTGAAAAGTAGATAGAAGCAACCATAAATCTCATTTGCTCTGCCATATATATATAAATATATATATCTATACAAGGGGAGAATGGGGAAAACCGGGTTAGATTTGGAACTGATGTTTACAACCAAGCTTGCAGAACTGTTGTTGGGTTTCTTCTGTGTCGTTGGTTTCTCCAAGGGTGGATGGCAAGCAATGTTTCAAGCATGCGAAGGAACACAGAGCAAGTAACGGACCGCGGGTGACGGCACACGGAATTAAGCAACGTGCATAGCATTTCCCGAAATCGGCAGCTGTGAAATTCCCAAATTCCCTGAGAGCAGCACCAACAGGACACAAACAACCATTAGGGACCTAACTTTTCTCTCTTCAATTCCCACCCAACCTTTTTTTTCTGTTTTCCTTTTTGTTTTTTGTTTTCTTCTTTTATTTTTTGTTGGCAATGCTACGGGAAATTTATAGGCCCCCGCCCCCATTTAACAGGAAGGAGTTTAGGTATAGTTGGCTGATGTACAGATAATTATAGTTTGTACATGGGTTAATAAGTAGAATATAGCGTTTAACAATGGAAAATTATTTCAATGGAAAATTATTTCGACAATAATTTTAATATTATTATAAAAAAATTATAAAAATATTTTAATTTTATTAATATAATAAAAATATTATATATAATAATAAATATTTAAATTTATTTAAATAATTAAATTTAAATTATTATTATATAAAATATTTTTTATTATAATAAATTTATAATTTAAATTAATTTTAATATTTTTAAAATTTTATTTTAATAATTTTAATTTTAATATTATTAATTAATTAATTTAAATTTAAAAAAAAAATTTAAAAAAAAAAAAATAAAAAAAATTTATAAAAAAATTATATATAAAATTTTTTAATTTTTTTATATAATTAAAATAAAATATTTATAAGTTTGATAATAAATAAAATATTTAATTTAATTTTAAAAATATTTTTTTATATAAGATATTAATTAAAAAATCAAATTTATGTTTTTAAAAATTTTAATTAATTTATATAATTAAAATAATTATTATTAATTTTTTTTAATAATTTTATTATTTTTAAAATTTTATATTTTTTTAAAATTTTAATAATATAATAAAAATATAATATATAATAATTTAATAATATATATAAATAATATATTTTTATATAATAATAAATATTTAAATTTATTAAATAATTAAATTAATTTTTATTATAAAATTTTAAATATATTAATCTTTTTGCGTAAATAAGGATTTAATTTTACTTTTTTTTTCATGTTCTTCTATACTTTTTGTTCTGTTCTTTGGAAAAATGTTTTTTTTTTAAAAAATCACATTTATAAGCCTCATCCTCGTACAACCCAGATCTTAATCTAAAGCCTCAAGCTCGTGGATGATCTTCAAAGACGGAGCACAGTAACGACAGAAGCGGCAAACAACAACTTACACCAACGACAGACAACTTCTTACAGCAAGGTTGGTGTCAGGTGGAAAAATGTCAAAGCGCAAAGAGGTAGTCTTGAATCATCAAGAACTGAGCTTTTCTCCGATTTGTTTTCTTGTTTGCTTTCAAAATTTCTTAGAGAAAAAATGGGTTTTTGTTTTTTTTTTTTTTAAATTTTGGGTTGTGTTGGTTTGGCGGGCATAGGTACTGGAAAAGAAGAAAGCAATTACAGAATTGCTGAAAGCAGCCTCTTTTGTTAAGGATCATCTTGCTCCTTTCCAGTCTTTTCATCGTTATGATAGAAATGGTAATACGGTTGTTTTTCTTATATTCTTTACGGAATTGCTTGTAAATTTATCTTTGTGGGTTTTGCTCGCTGGCAAAAAGTTGTATGATTAAGAAGGGCTTCAATGATTCCAATACTATGACTGTAAACGTGAACAATTGCCTGTTTGTTTGTGTTAGCTGCTTCAGTGCTTTAGCTTATGACTCATGCATTACATATGGTAGCATTGTAATGACAATTGTGGGGTTGGAAAGAGTTTCTGGTGCAAATAAAATAAAATAAAATAAAAAAAAAAAAATAAAATTAAAATTTTTTATTGGTTCTTGTGTTATTGTAAAGTTTTGAAATTGTAAAATTTCACTGCCCCATTTTTGGATATTGCTTGTTTTCTTGACTACTAGGTTTGTCTCTATACTTGGAATCCGGGAGTGGGAATAAGCTTTTGTCTTATGTTAAGCAATACATTCAAAACCTCCTCAAGGTAAAATGAGCACATTTCCATGTTGAGGATTTTGGGAATTTTATTTTAGTATTAGTGCCATTATTGTTTGCAGTGTTGAAATTTATAGGTAAATATGGAGGAGGTGTATGACCCCAAGTGGCCTACAGAAGAGAGAGTTAAGCGAAGGGAGATGGTTTCTCCTGTAGCGCGTTATATATTTGTGCGTGAGGCTCCAGATTCAGGTGTTGGAGTGTTGGGGCTGGATGAAGGACCCTTGGTGGGTTTTGTACAATTTCGTTTTACTCTGAAGGAAGAGTTGCCTGTTCTTTATGTTTATGAAATTCAACTTGAGAGGCTTGTCCAAGGCAAGGGATTGGGAGAGTTCCTTATGCAACTAATTGTGCTTATTGCTCGTAAGGCGTGCATATTAAATGCATAGCAATTTACGATTTGCTCCTATCTCTCTATTTCTTTTCTTGCATTCTATTCTCTAGTTTCTCTCTTTTAAGATTAACATTCAGATACAATTTGTGCTTCACACGATATCTAAATCAGCGTTTACTATTTCCTAGAGCTGCATGAGTGCTGTTGTCCTCACTGTTCAGAAAGCAAATGTATTGTCCTCACTGTTCAGAAAGCAAATGTACCAGCTGTGAATTTCTATACCAGCAAGTTGAGGTAAGCTCATTATATGGTGGTCCGTTGGTATAATGTATATGGTGGTCCGTTGGTATAATGTATCCTTCCTGCCCCTGCTAATCTCTAAACTCATTAATGTGTGTGCATTCTTGCCTTCGGTAATTTTCCACCATCTATTTTCATTTTGTGATATTTCATGCTATTTATCTGTTATTTTTCTTGTATGGAAAAAGAGTTTGGCTGTTCTTTTTCATTGTCCAGTATGTCTTTTGCAAATATAGTGTATCAAGCATTTCACCATCAAGAGTTGATCCATTGGTATGAGAGTATTGAATATGCTATACATCATATTTTTGGACTTCTATTTTTTTTCCTTATTTCATGTAAATATTTACATGCTTTGATAATCTGCCCCGTTTTCTGCAGTTTGGAGTTGAGAAGTCCTATGAAATCCTTTGTAAAGGCATTAGATGATGAAGCTAAAGATAATTGTAACATGGGAACCTGCAAACATTTAATTATAATATATAGTTTCCTTTATTTATTTGTGAAAACTATGATCACAAATCAATTAAGCAAGACAATCATTCCAAACTCTTCAAGGTTTGTAATTCTTGTTGTCACATCTGTCCGAGCAGGAATTTACACAGGCTGCAACTTTCTCCTCATCTGAAAAGTACATAGAAGCAACCATAAGTCTCATTTGCTCTGCCATATATATATATAAATATATATATCTATACAAGGGGAGAAATTGGGGAAAAACCTGGGTTAGATTTGGAACTGATGTTGGCGCACATGGAGACAGCACAACCAAGCTTGCAGAACTGTTGTTGGGTTTCTTTGGTTTCTACTGTAGTGGATCGCAACCCGCATTGTTTAAAGCATTTGAAGGGACAGTCAGGAATTATCGTACCATGGATGGCCATACACTGAACGAAGCAAGTTGCATAGCATTTCGGGAAATTGGCGGCTGTGTAATTCCCTGAGAGCAGCACCAACAGCACATAAACAACCATTAGGGACCTAACTTTTCTCTCTTCCATTCCCACCAACCCTTTTTTTTCTTTATTTTTCCTTTTTGTTTTTTGTTTTCTCCTCTTATGTTTTTGTTGGCGATGCTACGGGAAATATATAGCCGCCCGCCCCTTTTTAACGGTAAGGGGTGTAGGTATAATTGGCTCTTATATGGGCAAATATATAATAAGTGTATCTGAATTAATAAATGAGATATAACGTCATTTAATAAAAAATTATTTAGAAAATAATTTTGATATCATTATAAAAAAATTATAAGAATGTTTTAAAATTATTAATATAATAAAAATATTATAAATAATAATTAAAATATATATATATATAAAAATAAGATAATTATAAAATTTTTTTAATTAAAAAATTATTATTATTATTATTATTTATTTTATTAAATATTTATTTTTTATTATTATTGAAATAATAAGTAGAATTAATTTGTCAAATTTATATATTTATTATATTATATTATATAATTTTTAGAGTTAAATAATTAATAATATTATTAAAAATTGATTCTCTAAATTAATCCTATCCTTTTTTTTATTTTAAATTTTCAAATCTTAATCTCTACTTTTAAATCCTTAATTCTCTAACTTTTGATTCTCAACAACGCTTTTATTAAGAATCATCTTGCTCCTTTCCAGTCTTTTCGGTTATGATAGAAATGGTAATACGGTTGTTTTTCTTATATTCTTTACGAAATTGCTTATAAATTTATCTTTGTGGGTTTTGCTCGCTGGCAAAAAGTTGTATGATTTAGAAGGGCTTCAGTGATTCCAATACTATGACTGTAAACGTGAACAATTGCCTGTTTGTGTTAGCTGCAGCACTTTAGCTTATGACTCAAGCATTACATAAGGTAGCATTGTAATGACAGTTGTGGGGTTGGAAGAGTTTCTGGTGCAAATAAAAACAAAATAAAAAAAAAAAAAAAAAAAAAAATTTCCTATTGGTTCTTGCGTTAATGTAAAGTTTTGAAATTGTAAAATTTCACTGCCCCATTTTTGGACATTGCTTGTTTTCTTGATTACTAGGTTTGTCTCTATACTTGGAATCTGGCAGTGGGAATAAGCTTTTGTCTTATGTTAAGCAATACATTCAAAACCTCCTCAAGGTAAAATGAGCGCATTTCCATCTTGAGGATTTTGGGAATTTTATTTTAGTATTAGTGCCATGATTGTTTGCTGTGTGTCAAAAATTTATAGGTAAATATGGAGGAGGTGTATAGCCCCAAGTGGCCTACAGAAGAGAAAGTTAAGCGAAGGGAGATGGTTTCTCCTTAAGCGCATTATATATTTGTGCGTGAGGCTCCTGATGCAAGTGTTGGAGTGTTGGGGCTAGATGAAAGACCCTTGGTGGGTTTTGTACAATTTTTTGTTTTACTCTGGAGGAAGAGTTGCCTGTTCTTTATGTTTATGAAATTCAACTTGAGAGGCGTGTCCAAGGCAAGGGATGGGGAGAGTTCCTTGTGCAACTAATTACACTTATTGCTTGTAAGGTGTGCATATTACGTATAGATGCATAGCACTTTACGATTTGCTCCTTTCTCTATTTCTTTTCTCGCATTCTATTCTCTAGTTTCTCTCTTTTAAGATTAACATTCAGATACAATTTATGCTTCACACGATATCTAAATCAGCATTTACTATTTCCTAGAGCTGCATGGGTGCTGATGTCCTCACTGTTCAGAAGGCAAAGGTAGCAGCTGTGAATTTCAATACCAGCAAGTTGAGGTAAGCTCATTATATGGTGGTCCGTTGGTATGACCTATCCTCCCTGCCCCTGCTATCCTCTAAACTCATTAATGTGTGTGCATTCCTTCCTATTTTCATTTTGTGATATTTCATGGTATTTATCTGTTATTTTTCTCGTATGAAAATAGAGTTTGGCTGTTCTTTTTCATTGTCTTTTGCAGATATAGTATATCCATTGGTATGAGATTATTGACCATGCTATACATCATATCTTTGGACTTCTCTCTTTTTTCCTTATTTAATGTAAATATTTACATGCTTTGATAATCTGCCCCTTTTCTGTCAGTTGGAAGTTGAGAAGTCCTATGAAATTATTTGTAAAGCTAATATTAGATGATGAAGTTAAAAATAATTGTAAAAATGGGAACCGTGAAAATTTAATTATAATATATAGTTTCCTTTATTAATTTGTGAAAACTATGATCACAAAGCAATTAAGCAAGACAGTCATTCTAAACTTTTCAAGGTTTGTAATTGGCATCTGTCTTACACAGACTGCTACTTTTCACCTGAAAAGTAGATAGAAGCAACCATAAATCTCATTTGCTCTGCTGCCATATATATATATATATATATATATATCTATACAAGGGGGAGAAAATGGGGAAAAACCGGGTTAGATTTGGAACTGATGTTTACAACCAAGCTTGCAGAACTTGTTGTTGGGTTTCTTCTGTGTGTTGGTTGGTTTCTCCAAGGGTGGATGGCAAGCAATGTTTCAAGCATGCGAAGGAACACAGAGCAAGTAACGGACCGCGGGTGACGGCACACGGAATTAAGCAACGTGCATAGCATTTCCCGAAATCGGCAGCTGTGAAATTCCCAAATTCCCTGAGAGCAGCACCAACAGGACACAAACAACCATTAGGGACCTAACTTTTCTCTCTTCAATTCCCACCCAACCTTTTTTTTTTGTTTTCCTTTTTGTTTTTTTTTTTTTTTCTTTTTTTTTTTTTGTGGCAATGCTACGGGAAATTTATAGGCCCCCGCCCCCATTTAACAGGAAGGAGTTTAGGTATAGTTGGCTGATGTACAGATAATTATAGTTTGTACATGGGTTAATAAGTAGAATATAACGTTTAACAATGGAAAATTATTTCAATGGAAAATTATTTCGACAATAATTTTAATATTATTATAAAAAAAATATAAAAAAAAATAATTTAAATTTATATATATATAATAAAAAATATTATATATATATAATAATAAATATTTAAATTTATTTTAAATAATTAAATTTAAATTAAATTAATTAAATAAAATTAATTTAAATATAATTAATAATTTTTTAAAATTAAATTTTTAATTAATTTTAATTTTTTATTATTAATTTTAATTTTATTTTAATTTAATAATAATTTATTATATTTTAAAAAAAAAATATTAAAATTTATAATAAAATAAAAATTAAATTTTTTAATAAAAAATATAATTAAAATATTTTATAAATTTAATAATATGATAAATATTTAATTAATTTTTATATAATATTTTTATATTTTTTATAAAATTAATAAAAATAAATATTTAATTTTAAATTTTAAAATTTTTTTTTAATTATAAGATAATTAAAATAATTATTAAATTTAATAATAAAATTTTTAAATATTTTTATATATATTAATAAAATTATTTTTTTTTTAATTTTTAAAAAATTATATAATATTCCTTTTTTAAAAAAAAATTTTTTTTTTTTAAAAGTATAAAAAAAAAAAATATATAAATATAATAATAATAATAATATATATAATAAAAATATATATATATATATAATAATAAAAATTTTTTAATTTATTAAATAATTAAATTAAATTTTTTTTATTATAAAATTGTAAATATATTAATCTTTTTGCGTAAATAAGGATCTTAATTTTACTTTTTTTTTTCATTTTTAATATTCTATACTTTTTGTTCTGTTCTTTGGAAAAATGTTTTTTTTTTTTTTTTTATCACATTTATAAGCCTCATCCTCGTACAACCCAGATCTTAATCTAAAGCCTCAAGCTCGTGGATGATCTTCAAAGACGGAGCACAGTAACGACAGAAGCGGCAAACAACAACTTACACCAACGACAGACAACTTCTTACAGCAAGGTTGGTGTCAGGTGGAAAAATGTCAAAGCGCAAAGAGGTAGTCTTGAATCATCAAGAACTGAGCTTTTCTCCGATTTGTTTTCTTGTTTGCTTTCAAAATTTCTTTAGAAAAAATGGGTTTTTTTTTTTTTTAAAAAAAATTTTGGGTTGTGTTGGTTTGGCGGGCATAGGTACTGGAAAAGAAGAAAGCAATTACAGAATTGCTGAAAGCAGCCTCTTTTGTTAAGGATCATCTTGCTCCTTTCCAGTCTTTTCATCGTTATGATAGAAATGGTAATACGGTTGTTTTTCTTATATTCTTTACGGAATTGCTTGTAAATTTATCTTTGTGGGTTTTGCTCGCTGGCAAAAAGTTGTATGATTAAGAAGGGCTTCAATGATTCCAATACTATGACTGTAAACGTGAACAATTGCCTGTTTGTTTGTGTTAGCTGCTTCAGTGCTTTAGCTTATGACTCATGCATTACATATGGTAGCATTGTAATGACAATTGTGGGGTTGGAAAGAGTTTCTGGTGCAAATAAAATAAAATAAAATAAAAAATAGAAAATTTCTTATTGGTTCTTGTGTTATTGTAAAGTTTTGAAATTGTAGAATTTCACTGCCCCATTTTTGGATATTGCTTGTTTTCTTGACTACTAGGTTTGTCTCTATACTTGGAATCCGGGAGTGGGAATAAGCTTTTGTATTATGTTAAGCAATACATTCAAAACCTCCTCAAGGTAAAATGAGCACATTTCCATGTTGAGGATTTTGGGAATTTTATTTTAGTATTAGTGCCATGATTGTTTGCAGTGTTGAAATTTATAGGTAAATATGGAGGAGGTGTATGGCCCCAAGTGGCCTACAGAAGAGAAAGTTAAGCGAAGGGAGATGGTTTCTCCTGAAGCACGTTATATATTTGTGCGTGAGGCTTCAGATGCAGGTGTTGGAGTGTTGGGGCTAGATGAAAGACCCTTGGTGGGTTTTGTACAATTTCGTTTTACTCTGGAGGAAGAGTTGCCTGTTCTTTATGTTTATGAAATTCAACTTGAGAGACGTGTCCAAGGCAAGGGATTGGGAGAGTTCCTTATGCAACTAATTGTGCTTATTGCTCGTAAGGTGTGCATATTACACATAGATGCATAGCAATTTACAATTTGCTCCTCTCTCTCTATTTCTTTTCTCGCATTCTATTCTCTAGTTTCTCTCTTTTAAGATTAACATTCAGATACAATTTCTGCTTCACACAATATCTAAATCAGCCTTTAATACTTCCTAGAGCTGCATGAGTGCTGTTGTCCTCACTGTTCAGAAAGCAAATGTAGCAGCTGTGAATTTCTATACCAGCAAGTTGAGGTAAGCTCATCATATGATGGTCTGTTGGTATAATGTATCCTCCCTACCCCTGCTAACCTCTAAACTCATTTATGTGTGTGCATTCCTGCATTTGGTATTTTTCCACCATCTATTTTCATTTTGTGATATTTCATGCTATTTATCTGTTATTTTTCTTGTATGAAAAAAAAAGTTTGGCTGTTCTTTTTCATTGTCCATCATTCCCTGGTACATCTTGTGCAGATATAGTATATCAAGCATTTCACCATCAAGAGTTGATCCGTTGGTATGAGATTATTGACCATGCTATACATCATATTTTTGGACTTCTCTCTTTTTTCTTTATTTCATGTAAATATTTACATGCTTTGATTATCTGCCCCTTTTCTGCAGTTGGGAGTTGAGAAGTCCTATGAAATTCTTTGTAAAGCTTTAGATGATGAAGCTAAAGCCATATTTGAGGTATTCTATATTCTGTTATCTTCCTACTGATATGTACTATTATAACCCAGCACTATATGCTATGATATTTATGCTTCTTTAGGAATTTGGACAGTGCTATTGGGCTTATTTGGTTGTTAGATTACCTATGCAAAGTGGAGCTGAATCTTAATTTTCATTATTCTTTGAAGGAAAGCAGATGATTAACAGACAAATTGATGTTCAGCATGATATCCTTGAGGTGTGTTCTTCTTCTTCTTATTTTTTCTTCAAAATCAAATCATTCCTATTACTTGGGGATTCTCAAAACCTGAAAAAAAGTTATCCTGTTGAATTAGTCTCTTACTTCCACTTTGTTGTATGGTCCAGAATACAATGTCAAAACAGGGGTTTTTTTCTTTGTGAAATCTGGCAATGCTACCAGAGATCATACTTTCATTCCGAGACTGTTATGAGGCTTATGGTCCTGGGTCAGTTGATTGTGCATTTCTTTTTATCTTACTTCTCTAACGATGACTGGAGGAACATCCAATTGTTGTACATAATGTTTACATTAAGGTAGTGCTTTCATAGGCTTCCATGCAGCTGTTGTAATTTTCAATTAGTTGACAGCTATGGCTCATTATTCTTGCTTCCAGAACCATACACATTATTTGCTTAATTCTCTAATGTATTTACCACAACTGGTTGTGAAGCTACATTAAAGCTCATGTTCCTTAACTTGTTTAGAACTGTTAAAAAGTATCACGATGTTTTGGTTTTTGATATTTCATCTGTGAAAGTGGGATGAATCATTTCTTTTCCCTCTTTGTTCTACAAGACATGCAAATTAGAAGTGATTTTGAAAAGATTTCCTGCTTCTGCTTTGTGATCTTTTAATGGGAATAAATAGAAGGTGATGTGATCTAGTATGATATTAACTTTGGATGAAGTACCAACTTAGTCAGGAGAGCAAAACTACTGGAGCTTCATTTTTTTTTTGGTTGAAAGGATATAGAATATTGGAATCTTCAGTTTTACACTTGCTTATTTGCCTTAGTTATGGTAGGTTTATGTTTGTACTCCAGGATCCATCTTGAAAGTTAACCGTTGGCTTGTTGGTGGCAATTTGGTGGCGGCCCTGGTGGGGATGCGAAAGTGATTAGTAGACAACTTCATTCTGAAGAGGAAAGGAGTATCAACCCAATTTTGTGTTATATTTATGCTTAGTACCTTGCTACATGTCAAAATCTGTGACTGCTACCATGCCAGCGCAGCAACAACATTGTTGTAGCTTCCTCAGTGTCTGCATTTGATGAGCATCATTTTCCTTATACTTATAGCATTGTGGATTCCCATCGATTCCCTATGCTTGTGCACTGACATTTGGCCTAAAACACTTTTCTCCCATAATCTCAAGCAGGTTCAAATTTACAGAGGCATTTCAATATGATACCATAGGCAATTAGATTAGGTTGATATCCTTTTCTCACCATCTCATGGAAGAACCTCACAGTTTGATTAATTTCGCCCTTATAACTAGTCCATCTACAAGAGAAATCAATGTTACAGCATCAAGTAGAAACCCATTTTGTCAGCAAGGTATCACCCGTATGGCAATTTACTTGGACATGAGTCATCTCAGCCATCCGATGGCCATTAAACTCACCATCAGGAATGTTTTCTTGGGCTTATAAATAGTAAGAGCCTCCACACATTGAACTAAAGCATTCCAATGCAGTTTCTCTATTCACTTATATTTCTTTTACCTACTTCATAGATCATCAGAGTGCTAATGTCAGCTTCTTAGTTTAGTCCTTGGGAATATGTTCATTGTGCATTTGCTGATTTGCATATGGACTCAACTATAACAAAAATCACAGCAAAGAGCCTTCCTCTTGCCAAATTTAGCATTCCGTATCACAATAAATTTTGGATTCAATACAATGCTTCATTCTTCATCCCAATTTGAACCCCCTTGTTTTGTTGACTCTTTGTTTTTACAATTAGGGGTTTCACAACTACATAATTATGGTACCCACCAAAAAAAAAAAAAAAAAACCAAAGGAATTAGACATCTATTGCCCAAGTCCAATCTCAATGAACAATTCATAATTGGACCACACGAAAGAAATTGGCAGTTTTCCTTTCATGCAAGATGCATTTTACCGCAGTCACTACTCGCTAATTTCATGCTACTTTCCCTTGTACAACTCCTAGCAATAAGATTGTTATAAAAGGCCAAGGAGCACTTCATAGGGTGGCCAAAATAGTTCAGAAGTATATATATAAATATATTTTCAATCTAAGCGAAGATATGGAGCCAAAAGGTCATGGGGGACGTGCAATGGTTGTGGGTGTATTGACCATGCTAGTGCTGATACTGATCTCAAGGCAAACAATGGCAATGGATGATGCTCAGAGGAGATGCTTAGACAATTGCATTGCGATGTGTGATATGGATCTAATCCCATATGTTTGCATGGATGAGTGTGAGGGTGAGTGTGGCATAACTCTTGGCCTCTATTACTATTGCAATCTTGGTTGTTCACACCAAAGATGCACCAAATTTGACCATGGTATCTCTCTCTCATCCACTCTCTCTCTCTCTCCGCGATTGACCTTAAATCTTGGGTTTGCAATTGTTGGATTCAAATAGGACATGTATAAGAATAATTTAATTGTCCTTACACATTTGTTTATTTTCTTCGTCCATGTAATGATACTCCTTGTTACAATGTGCACACAGACGAGGAGAAAAAGGATTGTTTGAAGGAATGCTCAAGCAGGCATTGCTATGACTAAGCATCTCTGGTCCCTCTTGAAGATGATGGGAAGCACGTTTGATAAACAATTGCATCACTTATTATTGCAATCAATAGCAATCATCCTTTTAATGATGATAATGATGCTTGTTATATGCAAATTAATAAAAGATTTAGTAGGCTTTATGTGTTATATTTTAATTTTGTGTGCTTGATCACACCCTTAACGAGTCAATTGTTAGTGTTTTACAATTGTAGGAGAATAAAATTATCTTACAGGAAACAAATACACTATCTATTATTAAGTGAAACTCTACCTCTCAATTCATGGAAGAGTATTGATCTCAATTAATAACATATTTTATGAAATGACCAAATTTGATCTCAATTATCAATTACAAGTGGTGTATTAAGATTCCCAAGATCTTTCTGTCTTTTTTTTTTTTTTTTTTTAAAGCTTCCATTTATAGTTGTTGAAATCAGAGACAAAGAGAAACTGGTAAACTGGTAATAGCTCTGTTTGTGTCCCAGGGAACCAATTAGTTAGAACCCCCCCACATTCTACAGAAGTTGTAATTGAGTAATGACTCCTTTAAAAATAAAATGATACTGAGGTTGAAAAGAAAGAAGCAACTAATTGATAAAATTGGTGTGGAGAACCAAACATTCAAATAGGGATAATACCCATCAGAAATAGTAAGGACACAAAAAACACAAAACAAAACAAAACACAAAGACATGTATCTACGGGCTCAGGCTGGAGATCATCTGTCCATCGACATTTTCGTTTGAATTCTTCCGTAGGAAAGATGCTCTACCCGAGTCATGGTTATACACCATTTGTGTAGTGATGACTTTCACGTCGGTCAGGGGTTGGTTTTAAGTATATTTAATCGTTGAAAAACTTGTAGTTCTCATGTCTCATGTTGCAACTCCCATTTTCAAGCCTTCCACCTATTTTCCCATTATCTATGGTGCATAGAGCTAACCCGTCAACGTATTTGCCTTGGCCACCAACTGTATAGAGGGTTGCAACTTGTAGTTCTCATGTCTCATGTTGCAACCCCCATTTTCAATCCTTCCACCTGTTTTCCCATTATCTATGGTGCATAGAGCTAACCCATCAACGTATTTGCCTTGGCCACCAACTGTATAGAGGGTTGCATAATGTCTGGCGCTGTTTCTACCTTGGTAAGGCAGGGAAAAAAAACATGTCTTGTTTGATTTTATGATATTCTGGAGCAGAATCATTTGCCAGGCTGCCCGTATAGAAGCTGTTTTGCGGGTCGACATGGTTGAAGAAGAAGACCTAGTTCGAGTAATTCAATTGGCAGAGATCGTGCTCAATGACTGCTGCTTCGTTGGAAGGACAGAGCTGGCGGATCGCGCTGCCTGCTCTGTCACACAAGCTGCACAATCTGCGTCTTTGAGATCGCCTCCACAAAGAGCCACCCCAACAACTCGGTCTTGGTCTGTGCCAGGAATATCAAATGTTGCATGAGTTTTGAGCTCATTTAAGAGCTCGTTCAGGTTGGATTCAAATTGGCTGCTGGGGTCGAAGGAAGGGCATTAACATGTATGGAATATGGGGTCATCTCCAAAAATTGTTTGAATAAGGGAAGCACATGAAAGTAAGTATAAGGTTGAGGCAAGTTTTGGGAAAGACATTTTCTGCATTTGACAAGATATAGGTTGGTGGGTTTATGACAATCCAGCTTTTGTTGGGAAAGGAATTTAAAGACCTTGAAACAGGACATCAAACTTGGACATTGTCTATGCAGAGTTTCATGCCATGGCTGATGGTTTGAACTTTTAGTAGGCTCCTCCTTGGCAGGAATGTAAGATATTTCATCTAATTTTTTATTTTAAGAATCCTTTTTTTTTGTCCATTCTTTCTGTCCTTTTTCCTTTCTGTTCTTTTTTTTTTTTTTTTGATTAATCAAGTTTTCATTTGAATTTGGTACTAGGAAGATGAGGATAAGATGTGAAGGTTGTTGCAATTTGATTCAAAGGGGCTATTGGGAACAACAGAAGGGCCTGAACGGAAATGGAACATGGGGTCAACTCCAAATAAGGATTGAGTCAGAGTTTTGAGAAAGACATGGTTAGCATTTGAATTGTCTGGAAGAGTGAAACCAAATAATGCTTCCTATTGTTAGAATCATACCCTTGTCTTGACATTAAAAATTTATTATGCTTTCCAGAGCTGTATAGAGTATTGATAGGTTACATCTATTATATTGATGTCATGTAAAATAATGGCATAGATTAAGGATTGCTTGTCAAAGTTTTGCAAAGTTTGTGGTGAGTGGGTGAGCCTCTAAAAGTTTGAGCATCTACATCTGTTTACTTAGAATCTCAATTATAATTAGGTTATCACCCAAAATGTTTGAGTTATGGCTGTTTCCCAGAGATAAATCTTAAGACAGTTCTCTCTTCTTGGCCTCAAAGGCATCCTGAACCACAATCCTACAAAAGAAAAACATTCACAAAGTAGCAGGGATGATATGACCTTATAGGTTTTATGATATAAAAAAAAATATATATATATATATTTAAAAATTTTAAAATTTTTCATTAAAAAGATGCAATATGCAATAAAAATAGTAAAATATACAGTAGATATAATAATGTATAATTAATTTAAAATTCAATTTTTGATTGTGATTTTAAATGGGAAATTTAATTTCTCTAGTATATGGTGTCCAAAAGTATTACGAGGAAGCCTTAGTGCCAAGCCTTTTATAAAGTCTGATGCAAATTAAGGGCAGAATTGCAATAATAACACTAATTTGGATAGGGATCCAGTACAAACAAACAATGAACTGCACATTCCACCGACGACGTGTCACAATCCCACTGGTTTAGAAAACGCAAACCTTAGATTCAATCTGGATGTGGCTCCACTCAATCGGACGTCTCCTGCCTTAACCAATAAGAAACTCCAAAATTAAATCATATTTCCCAAAATGCCCTTCCTCAATACCCATAATTGCCGAAGTATTTCACCATATATATACACACAAGCACTAGATTAAGCTCCATAATTTATTTATGACGCAAACACCAAAATTCTGCGAAATCTCTCTCTCTAAAAATCTAGGGTTAGTGGGGATTGGAAATTTTGGATCGAAGCGCTGTAAAACCGTAAATGCTCTGGGAATTAGGATTTTAAGGGTTTCAATTTTCTGTCTTTTTCTTCGGATTGGTGTTTGGTTAGCGAGAAAATTTGAAAATTGCAGTGCTTTGTTGACTTGCGTTAACTGTCGGGGTTTTTCAATTGTGTGAGTTTAAATATTTTTTGGGAATTTTTTTTTTTGGTTCTAGAGTGTTTTGGGGGGGTTGAATTGAGGTCGGAAATTTACAATTGGTGTTTGGTTTACGGGAAAGTTAAGTTTTTTGGGGTTGAATTGAATGGCTAAGGTTGGAGAAGAGGAGGTGGAGGAGTATGAGAGCGATCCGGAGGAGGAAAAGCGTCTGCTGCTGAGGAGGCGGAGAGAAGCGGCGAGTGATGATGAGGAAGGAGAAGGAGAGGAGAAGGAAAGAGTGGATAGGAGGGGTGTTATTCATTCGGATGAATCTGACGGCCAGGGTGGGGTTGCAGAATATGATGAGGATGAAGAAGAATTAGATGGAGAGGCAGAAGATGATGGGGCATATGAAGATGAGGAAGAGGTTTATGATGAGGAAGGGGAGGAGGAGGAGGTTGTTGATGGGTTTGAAGGAAGGAAAGAGGGGAATGTGGAGAGAGGAGTTGGCATTGGTGGTCATAGGATGGGGTATAAGGAGGAGGTGGAGGTGGAGGGGAGGAAGGGGGAGGATGGAGTGGAGGCACGTGGTGTAGGGAGTCATGAGGAGGAGGTGGAGGAGGAAGGGGAAGGGGAAGGGGAAGGAGAGAAGAAAGAGAATGAGCCATTTTCTGTACCCACTGTTGGGGCATTTTACATGCATGATGATCGATTTAGAGACAATGCTGGTGGTCGACACAGGTAATTTGGTCTAGCTTTAGGTTTGTAAAGCATTACAAGAACTAAAATTGGTTTGTGTTGTGTTCTATGTGTTTCTTTGTTGTTTATGCAGTTGTCATTAATTATTTGGATGTTGAGCTGACAATGCAGTGCAAAAGTTTTTATTTTTCCCCATTCTATTATTATGATGCTACAAAAGTTAAGAATTTTGAGCTAATACATGTTTATGATGGGTTGAACTATGTGGGGAACATAGTTTGTTTCTTTATTAAATAAAGTAAAGGTTTAAGTATAAAGTTTTATTTTGAAACTGATGTTTTGTCTCTTAATTAAAATGGTAGTTGTAATCCTATCAAATTTTTATTTTAAAGTTGATAGTAGGATATGGATGGCAGACCTAGCTTGTGGACTTGCTTAAGTTCTGTTTTCATTTTAACTTTGCTTGTTTTCTTGTGAATAAATAATGCAATGTTCTATATTCTCACCTAAGAGTTGCCTTGACACAGCTCATTATTTTCCATTGGAGTTTATCACCACTGTCAAAACCATTCAGGTTGGATGAACTTGAATTCTTTCTGAATTTAGTTCACTCTGTTTCCATTACATGGGAAAAGTCTATTCCCATGCTAAACCTGTCCATTTGAGTGTGTGGGTTTGTTATCTTGACTTTTGAATGCAGCAAATTTTTAGTATAATGCTCAATTTGCTGCTATCATTTTTTTTTTTTTTGGGTATATATTGCTGGATTCTTAAATTTATTTTTCAATGAAGGAAAATGGAGATGCTTTGGTGTAGAAAAGTGAATTTTACTGCTGGTTGAAGCTGAATATCCATATTGTTAGATTTTATTTAGCATTATTGTAAGCTGAATATTCATGATTGAATGTTGTTTGGTGTAAACCTGAGTTTAGTTTCAGTAGCAGTCTTAGAACAAGTCAAAAGAAGAAAATACTTTTGTTCCTTTCAATTTGAGTTGGGAGAAGGATAGCCTGTGTTGTAGTGTGTTGGCAGTTTTTGCTTTATGATTACAATTCAGACATTGTTCTAATAGATAACTTATCTGTCCTGGTATTAAAAATAAAAGGTGAGTGTCAACAATTGGATTTGTAGGTTCCTTTTTGTTGGTGGATTTCTGTCATAACCTCTCTTTTTCATATGAATGAGTAGATATATGAGACACTGTTATGGTGGATAACTTCTCTTGACCTGTAGATGGGAAGAAAAAAAAAAGGTTGATTGACATAAATTAGATAAATAGCTTCCTGTGGCTTATTGCTTTCCACATATTGCATCCCTTTTGTCTGAACTTGCATGTAAGTATGTAGATTTGCTTTTTTTTTATTTTTATTTTTTGGGTTGGGGGGTGGGGTGGGGAGTGTTGTGGTTTTTTGCTTGTTTTACTAGGAGAGGTCTATCTGTTCATTTCTTTGTATGTATGGGTGGCTGTAAAAATAAATTTTCCCATCTTATTTTACTTGCTGTAATATTTAACATAAAGGAGAATCTTCTCTGTGCTTGGTATAGGAGAACATTTGGTGGAAGGAGGTTGTGGGAATCAAAAGATGACAAGAAATGGGGGCATGATAAGTTTGAGGAGATGACTTTGCAGGAAAGGCATTATGAACAGGTGGTTATTTAAAACAGTGTTCTTTTCCTCCTTTTTCATTTTTGTGTTCATTCTTACATTCTCTTTGTGCAATATGATTTGAAAATAAACTCAGGGAAGGAGGACTTCTAAAGGTCATTATCGAGCTCGTGGTGGTAAAAATCGAGGTCCAGGCAGGGGATATGGCAGAGGAAACAGATCTAGGGCATTCAGCAATGGTAACAATGAGAGCCAGGTGCCAAAAACCATGAGAGGCAGAGGGCCCAGAAGGTATGAGCATACCATAAAAAATAGCAGTCGGACTCTTCCAACACAAAACAAGCAGCCTGGAAAGCCTCCTGAGAAAACCTCCCACAGTAGTTCAGGGAGGACTTTAACGCCTGCATCAAATGCAGAATCTGATAAAGTGCCTCCTAAAAGGCATTCTAGCTTGAGTTCTGCTTCTCCTCCTTTTTATCCATCTGGATCCTCCAACAAGGATATTGCTTTAAGTCAGAAAAGGGATGTGATGGGGGTTGCAAGCAGGAACCTTCACTCTCCTGTTATAGAAGAAAGCTTCCCCATCCAGCAACATAATTTAGTGACACGAGGGAAGAATATGCAGCTTTACATTGATGATTCCATCAATCCAGCTACTGGGAAGCCCTTGAACAATACGCAAATGGGTTCTTCATTAGTAAATACCATGCAATCAGCTCAGTCCAAGGCTCAAGGAAAGGGTGTGGTACTTTCAGGGCAGATGACTTATCAACCAATGCCACTTAACAACCCAGTCAGCAGAGTCCCTTCCTCTACAAAGCTTCATGGTGCTCAGCGAAGTGCTGCTCAAAACCAGGTTTCACCTTCTGTTCAAGTTCCTGGTCACCCGTTGGGACAGCATTCTGGCAGTGGATCTCAAGCTTCTCCACCAAAAACTCCTGTTTCAACAAATTCCTATGAAACTGGAGAAGTGGACAGTGCTTCAGAATCCAGTAAATCCAAAAATGCATTGGTAGCAAAGGGAAAAGGCAGTATTCAAGGAAATGGAAGAGGTTCGTTTCTGTATGGTGGAGCTCAGGTTATGGGTGCCACAGGAAATATGAGTGTTGGAAATGGTGACCAAAACTTTCCTGGGACCCCAGCCTTCTTGCCAGGTACACTTTTAAGGATGACTTGGTCTGCTAATTTGAAAAGAAAAGAGGATAATAGAAATAGTCAAAATTCCAAGACCAATTGTTGGTAGTAGAACTGCAACTAGGTGTATCTCTAAAAACTCCTTTTGATGACTGAGTTGCCCTTCACAAATTTTGTATCATTTGGGCCAATAGGTCAATTTGTTGGTATTTTTTCTTTTATTTTTATCTTGCTTCTGGCTGTTGAAGATTTTGGTTACATATGAAAGAAGTCTGATTGTTTTAGATGGATGGATGCCTTGGGCTAGCTAGTGCTTTAGTTACATCACGGTTCACTCTTCATAAGCTTGCTTTTTTCCTAATTTGCCATTACTTTTCATTGTATATGCAAAAGGCTTCCTTATACTATCTGTTTCGCTTTGGTGTTTAGTATCTGTTTTGGCCAAGCATCACTTGTGTCATACATGTGTTTTAAGTAGTTCATTCCTCATACAATTTGCTTGGTATGCAGTAATGCAACTTGGGGGTCAGCATCCTGGCAGCATGGGAGTGCCAGCTGTTGGCATGGCATTTCCTGGATATGTTGCTCAACCTCAACTTGGCGTGGGAAATTCTGAAATGACATGGTACAGTGCTTTTCTTTACAACCAAGATTTCATGATGAATGCATTGCCATACACTTTGCTTTTCTTTTAGATGTTGTATGCTTTGCACTTTGTTGGCTAGGGTTGTTCTTAGAAAATAGGAATTAAGTTTTTCTGAGAAATTGAGGCTTATCATAGTTCAACTTTGTTTTTAGTCATCCTGATCAATATATTATTAATATCTGGACTAAATCATATCAGCTGCAAGATGATGTTTTTGTGGAAACTAATGTTTCTTGCAAATACTCCTGTGTTCTTTCTTTATAAGCTTCATCTTAAAGCTTATCTAATTTTTGAATGAGTTGATAGCAATAATGATTGTTATTATAATTTTCAGGCTACCACTTTTGGCTGGTGCTGCAGGAGCTCTAGGGCCAAAGTATTGTTCACCTTATATTGCTGTTGATGGTGCTTACCATGCTCAGCCATCTGGACAGATCTCTTCAATGGGCTCTTCAAGGTTGGTAGCTAAGTTGTTAAGTCCAGTCAACTGTTAAAACGCAGGTTGTTATTGTTGTGTTGTCAATATGTGAATGAGATGTGTGTGCATGTGCATATGCTCATCTGTGTGAATGGTGCTTCTGTGTGTGTTTTAATATGTAAATTTTACATGTCAAATACATGCCAAGTCCAAATATTATGGTCTTTAACATGAATCCTTGATTGGTAATTTTTTTTTTTCTACATATTTGGAATTTTAATATGTTGTTTGTTCATGGGAAGAGATTTTTGTGGCATTAGCAAGCTAGGCCATTATGTATGGTCTACTACACATACATATGTGTGTGTATGCGCGGGCACACGTGCATTCACAAATACATGAATATTTTTCTTTTTTTTATTCCTTTTCCCTGTCCTTGAACTAGAACACTATTGAAAACTTTGGCTTGATGTTTTTGGCTGGGCATTTTGGATTTCTTTTGATGGGTTATTATATGTTATAGGTTGTAGTGTCATGGTTAGCTGCTGTAAAGTTGAGGCCTATTGTCCCCACATGAGTATATACTTTTTTTCTGCCTTAAGGTTAATTTATTGCCAAAATGCATGTTGTTATTCAATATCTTGCTTCCATTTCTTTGACTTCATGTTTCTTGAAATTTACTTGCTTTTGCTAGGTTGCCATTATTTTGAATTCGTGTATGTTATATCGACTTTTACTGGGCTCAGCATAGATGACTTTCTTTTTGCAGCAAAGAAACTAATAACAATAAACCCAATAATGAATGGAAGCTGCAGTCGCAGAGACTTGGTTAGAGATCATCTTACCTTTTTTAACCTTTTTCTCTTTGATCTTAACTTGGTTTTCAGCATTGTTGCCACTGTTTATCTTGATGAATCAACCTTTTTTTTTGCTGTAGAGCCTGGCAGTGATGAATTTGGGCAACGACAAAAGCCTCGGAGGTATGTTAAATTTTTAAGCTGTTGTCAAGGGGGAATAACTCATTTTTAACTCTTGTATCAAGCTATTTACAATCTAGTTTATTTTTTTTTCACCCTCTCTGTAGATACTCAGAGATGGATTTTAAGCAGCCAAGTACAAGTGCTTAAATAAGATGGAGCAAGTTTGAATAAGCAGATCAAGGTGAAAGTATGTTCAATCATGCATTTATGTTGTTTGGCTGTGGCAAATTTCTTAGCTGTGATTGCATGGTGATGCAGGCCTTTGTTCAGGCCCTTTGTGTTCTCCATCCTTTGTTCTGGAGTGTTTTGGGCAGCAAGACATTCCATGATATTTTAGGTAATTGGAGTTTGGATACGCATCTCCTGTTATTGTTATTGTTATTGTTATTTTTTTCTGTTATATATATACAGTTTTGTGTGTGAGTGTGTGTGTGTGTGTGTGTGTTATGCTGAACATTCACATATGTTTGATTTTAAAACTAGGTTCCCTGCCTTTTCGACCACAATTTGTGATAAGACAATTATGCCAATGGAAAAGAATACAAACTAAATTATTTTAAGCCAAATCCCAATATGAAAAGTTAAGATAAATGTAGATGTACAATTATTTTTGCCCTTTTTCTTTTTTTTTTTTCGTACTCGTGGGTTCTCTGTTCGTTATTGTCTTTTGAATGAGAAATCAAGTGAAAGGAATCAAACTTTATTTTTTAAAATAAAGGTGTTTTTTTACCTGCTTGCTTATATTTCCATTGATCTCAACAAGTCTGAACTTCTTCCATGTTCATTTGTTGGTCTCAACCATGAATTTTTTTGACTTGTCTAATCTCTCATTTATACATTCATGCAGCTACATAACAAATGCCTGCTCATGCTGCAGTCAATTTGAGAACACGATTGTGGCCTGAAAGGGCAGTTTCTTGTTTAGTGTATGTGGTATGCACTTTCATCAACAAAAGGTTCTTTCAATCTTCAAGTTTCCAAAAGCAGATCACGCATTATCTTATTCTGGATATGTCACGATTTCAGGTTTTGCTTGTGGCTTGGTTTCTTAGTGAAGCTTGCTAGAGATGGGCGCAAGCTTCCCCAAAACTATATGCTAAAAAATTTGAAAAA
Source organism: Rhizophora mangle (assembly GCA_037832345.1). Taxonomy (NCBI): domain Eukaryota; kingdom Viridiplantae; phylum Streptophyta; class Magnoliopsida; order Malpighiales; family Rhizophoraceae; genus Rhizophora; species Rhizophora mangle. Next base: position 429,846 of record JBAPLJ010001940.1, on the reverse strand, counting down.
GAACAGTATGATTGTGCAGAAGCTGTTTTTCTTGGTGACCTTGAGGCTTGAGCTTCCGTATTTATAAACCCAGATGGTATTCTGTTTTTCATCAGAATTCAATAACCTTAGCGGTTGGTCAATCTAAGTATTGTTTTCACAGTACATCATTTACATGTGGGATTGCTTTTCTATTTGAGGGGCTGCTTACTTGCCAAAAGACTGCTGGGTTAAGCTTTATTTGTATGGGACAGTGGAAGTATATTATGTTGACAACTGCATTTCTTAAATCATTGAATGTGGATATGCTTGATATATCCTCCTTGCTTTCTTCTACATTGCCTGTATCAGATTTATCGTTTACCATTAATCTATTTTACAGATGAACTACATGCCAATTATACTAGTATTCAAATTCAGGAACTCTGGGAAATTGGCTAATTGTCCAGTAAGCCTCCAAGAACTCTCTTTCGATGGCAAGGATGGCTAGTTGTATTGGCAGATACGGTTATTTCCTTATTTTTTTATAATATTAGTCTTTTTTTATCTGAATTTATTAAGTTAGATTTTGATATAATATGAAGGGCAAATCTTAGCATAAGATAAGAGGTTATTCCATTGTGACCTCACGGGTTCAATTTGTGGGAACAACCTTTTTCCGTTAAAAGTAAAGGTAAAGTTGCATACATATGGCCTTATTGCAGATCCCACAATTTCTAGGTGTTGATAGGATGGAGTGTGCTGACTATCATATAATGAGAACCTGGTAGCCTTGTAGACAGGAACAACAGCTATGAGATGTAAACCTGGAGCAACCCCTCCTGTAGAATTTTTTGTCTCAGCTTGAATTACGGTGTACTGGGTGCAGAGGTGAATATGATATGATTCAGAAACATGGGAATCAAATGAATTTTTTGACATTTGGTTATAATAAAAAATAGTGCTTGTGATTGTTCTTTCACTGGAAAATTTTATCAATTGGCTTGTCTTAAATTGTGCCTACAGCATTTTTGTGAAAACCTTCATTTGACTTTGTGAACTGGGATGCATTTTCAGAGACCAGGTGGTTTGGTGCCAATTACCAATCAGACGGTTTGTAACAGCCTTGCATATAATCTAACGGCCATGATTTTCTTTTGCAGCAGCCAATCACAAGAAGCTGTCTATCAAATTCAATCTTCAATTCAACTTCATCCATCTAACAACCGACAACTCAGTAGGACCATACAGCTTGCCAAAAACAAATTAGATGAACGAATCAATTCCCTTACATTTAAAGTATGCTCAGTTGAATACTTTATCCACAATATTTTAATACTCAAAAGTCAAATAGGGATATTAATTCATTTAAGGTGAGAGATTAGAAATAAGTTTCTGTGGTTAGGAAATGTGTGAGATTGTAATTTAGTGTCTATTGTGCCTTTTTGTGGAGGAGACTTTGGAGTTATTAGTAATATGTGCTTGGAAAATGTTGGAAAATTTGAACTAAAATTCAATTAAAGTTATCTAACCCCTAAATTTTACTCAATTAATGATGATTATTTGTTGCTTTCTTATTATTAGTTAGTAACAAGAAGATACAAAGTTAATGCACATTGAGTTTTTCTTTTTCATCAATTTATTATTTTTATTTTTTTATTAATAACTTTCTTTCTCACGCGCTTCAAAAACAATGTGGGAGGAAGGTTGAGGGTTCCAATCTAAAGGGAAAACTGATAGTGATTGGATTTTAAAAAGTTGATTGACTTAACAAAAGTGATAGACGATTGAAGTGATTTACTATTCTCATAGATATTCAACAAAAATCAGATTGTTCTGTCATGAGAAACAACCCAAAAAAAAAAAAGAAAAAGCAAATTGATTCAATTTATACAATTGTTCAAGATGATTCTCAAATCTTGTGTTTCCACGTGTCCCGGATCTTCAGCACAATCTAAACCCATCCGTAGACTATCATATCCCAAAACCCCACACGACATGTGCTGACTCCCACGCGCGATCCATTTTTTCCACTATATCGTCAACCTTTCGGGTACCCTCTCCTTTTCTATTTCTTTTACTTTTTCTCTCGCAAAAGATCAAGAAGAAGCAGCTCTGGCTCTCTGTGAGTGCTTTGTGATTGCTTTCTTTCTATTGAGCAGTGGTTGTTTTCAAGGTGTTACGGTTTTGTTATTGTTAGTTCCATTCACCATCTTAACTAGCTCTTAAACTTTTTTTTCTTCTTATATGACCTCTGTTTGGTTGCTGAGAAAATGTAGGAAAACGAACGAAAGTCAAAATGTTAAAAAAATGTGGTAAGCGAACTTTTGGAGGTCTGAGTTGGTTTAATGTAGTTATGATCTTTGGCTTTTTAACGAGCGTTTGTTTTTTATTATTTGCTTGCTTCTTCTGTTTGGTTGCTGAGAAAAGGAAAGAAATTGAAGGACAATTTACATTCTTCTGAAGTAAGATCTGCCGATTTTCCTTTCTTTTTTTTTTTTTGGCTACTGGAAGTTTTAGAAATGTTAATTAAGTCATTTGTAACTAATTGAAGCTTTTTTTTTTTTAATATTCCTGATTTTAGTGGCTTTTGATTTTACTTGGAACTTATGTTTGGTTTCTAAGAAAATAGAATAAACTATATCATGTCTGTAGAAAATTTGAACCAAAAAAAGAGGGAAAAAAAAAAGAAAAAGAAAAGGAGCTTATATTGTTATTTTTTTTTCAATAATTTGGCTATGATTCTGTGTTAGATAATAGATTTATTTTTTTTTTTTTGTTTCAGGAGAAGATAAAAGAGCTGGAAAAGGCAAATTCAGAATTCAGTTCTTGTGATTTTGTACCATAAGTATTGGGTGAGCAATGCTTATTGTGTCGTTTGATGTTGTGTTCTAGTTGGGGAAGATAATGGATGATTCCATTGGTAGAGGAGATGTGCAGGTAAATGTAGTTAGGCAGTCGCCTTTGAGGCCAAATAGCAGCTTTAAGTCCACATTTTCAGGGAAATCAACGCCTAGGAACTCTCCTACATTTCGAAGATTGCATTCCAGCCGGACTCCTCGGAGAGAGGGTAGAAGTATTGGAGGTGGTATACAGTGGTTTCGAAGCAACCGAATTGTGTACTGGTTACTGCTTATTACTCTTTGGACTTACCTTGGATTTTATGTCCAGTCCAGGTGGGCTCACGGTGATAACAGGGAGGAATTTTTGGAGTTATTACGTAAAAGTAGAAATCAAAGTTCAGTAACGGAAAAGAATTCACGACGTGATTTGCTTGCCAAGGATATTCCTGTGACTGTAAAGAACCAGACCACTAGAATTCAGGTTGAAGATGGTAAAAGGAATGATGTGGTTTTGGCCAAGAAGGGAAACGAGGCTTTACCTAAACGTAGGGTGACTTCGAGGAAGAAGGGCAAGAAATCAGGGCGCAGGTTGCGTGGCAAAGCACGTGATAAGTCAAAAGCAACAGCAGAGATTTTAAACAATTATGCTGAGGTGCAGGAACCAGATATTTCTCAAACAAATGCTTCTTATGGTTTGCTTGTTGGTCCATTTGGGTCAATAGAGAACAAAATTTTGGAATGGAGTCCTGAAAAGCGAATGGGAACTTGTGATAGGAAGGGGCAGTTTGCACGTCTTGTGTGGTCAAGGAAATTTGTATTGATATTTCACGAGCTGTCAATGACGGGTGCTCCTCTATCAATGTTGGAGTTGGCAACAGAGCTTTTGAGCTGTGGAGCAACAGTTTCTGCTGTTGTTCTCAGTAAGAAGGGTGGCTTGATGCCTGAGCTAGCTAGGAGAAGGATTAAAGTGCTTGAGGACAGAGCAGACTTCAGCTTCAAAACTGCCATGAAAGCAGATCTAGTCATTGCAGGATCAGCAGTCTGTGCATCATGGATTGGTAACACTATTTTTGACTGTTTATTCATATTTCTTCTAAGAAAGCATCAGTTATCCTGATTGGATATTCTGAATTGAAAGTCTTTGGAGTTGCTCATAATTGTAGACTGTGTCAAAGTTGTATTAATACTTTGGCAACTTATAGGATACAAAATTCTCGAAGGACACTCTGGTGTTTCTGACTAATAAATTTGAATACTCTGATGACTTTTGAAACATTTATACCTATGATGCCTGTATCTTTGTTTATATTCCTTGTCTTGCATGTGATTTGCTTGTATGATTGGAGATTGGAATTAACTGTAGTTGCAGCCCTTGGGATAGAATCATATTCTTTAGAACTGAGCTACCGTTATTGTACCTTGTTTATGCTTCTTAGTGAATGTCTTCTCGTCCTGCCAAAAGTGAGGTCAATTTAGGCATTATAATTTGCCTTTTAATGATTGGAAAGGTAGCACACTGTTTTCTAGTTGACATTGTAATTTTTGCATGAGCTTAAGGCGGAATAATTGCAAATGCTTTATCTGCTTTCAGATCAATACATTACTCATTTTCCAGCTGGTGGCAGTCAGATTGCTTGGTGGATTATGGAAAACAGACAAGAATACTTTAATCGTTCAAAGATTGTCCTTGATCGAGTGAAAATGCTGGTCTTTCTTTCCGAGTCTCAGTCAAAACAATGGCTAACCTGGTGTAAAGAAGAAAATATAAGGCTCCGATCACCCCCCGCAGTAATTCAACTTTCAATTAATGATGAACTAGCTTTTGTAGCTGGAATAACATGTTCATTAAATTCTCCGTCATCTAGCCCTGAGAAGATGCAAGAGAAAAAGAAACTGCTGCGGGCATCTGTAAGAAAAGAGATGGGATTAACAGACAACGATATGCTTGTGATGTCACTTAGCAGCATAAACCCTGGGAAGGGCCAGTTCTTACTTCTGGAGTCCACAAATCTGATGATTGGACAAGAACCTTTTCAAAACCTAAAATCTTCTCTGGATATAGGTGAAGATGTGTCTAGCTTGGCTGCAACGCATCATTTAAGAACTCTGTTACAAGAGTTGAGTGATGTTGGTAGATTTTCAAAGAAAGTGCAGATTTCTGGTGGGTCTTCTTTGAGGTTGAATGAGCACTTGAAGGATAATTCAGAATCACTCAGGCACTTGAATTCCATCATCCACACAGATGTTGAAAACCTTGACAAAAGTCACAGGAGAAAAGCCCTATCCAATCATGAAGGAGTGAAGGAACAGGCTCTCAAAGTTCTTATTGGTTCTGTTGGATCTAAAAGCAATAAGGTGTTTTACGTCAAAGAACTCCTGAGGTTCTTGTCCAATCATTTGAACTTATCACAGTCGGTGTTGTGGACTCCAGCAACCACACATGTTGCCTCACTTTACTCTGCAGCTGATGTTTATGTTATAAACTCCCAGGTACATTTCTAACTAATTTATGTCTGCACATGTGCATATGAGTGAATAGTGAGTCTTAGTATAATGATAAAATTACTCCATAGTGGCATAGAGGTCATAGATTTGATTTAAGGAAACAGTCTCTTTGTAAAAACAATAGCAAGGTTGTGTATATCTTATCCTTATCCAGACCTCAGTGTGGGAGTCTTTTCACTAGGATGTGCTATGCACATATGAGCATTTGCAAACATATTGTGTGTCTGCAATGATATCTGCACACAGCATTCATTATATTTTTTAGTAAGACCATGCCATTCATTGAGGAAATACAACATACTATCAGCACTCACCACTCTCTCCGGTGCTATTTGGTGTTATAGTGATCTGTTAATTTTGCAGGGAGTGGGAGAAACATTCGGGAGAGTGACGATTGAAGCCATGGCATTTGGTCTTCCAGTAAGGCAACTATTTCCTTTGGGTTTCATAAGGGTGATGTGGCTAATAAATGTTGACATTGCTGTTTTACCACAAAATTTTGATTCTCCATTTATGAAATTTGGGTTAGGTAATAAAGGATGTCATGGTATGTATTCTTAAAAATAACTTTCGGAATGGCTGTTTTTCTAGCACTAGGGTAACCTATCCTTGGCATTAGTTCTGTACTTCAAGTGTGGTTCTTTTCAAAATGTCCCAATGGGGAATACTTTATGCAGCTTTCTGTTAAGCTCTTCTTAACCTGTCTTCTTCTCGATGCACAATATTAAACTGGAACCATTTTTTGCTTAAAAAAAGTCATTTTCTATACAGATCTGAGATTCCAAATATTATCTGGCTCACTATTGTGTCATTCATGTTAGATGTCTTGCATGCATACTACACAAATGGGCAATTCACCTAGGTTTAATTTATTCATCTCAACTTCTGTATTTGATGCTTACACTCTGTAATTTATCTCTACTCTTGTAGTAGTTAAATTTTGAAATGTTCATTTGTTTAGGGAATTTTTAGTTATATATCTTGGCAACATGTATTGTATACCATGACTCTTATATAAGATGTCTGGTTCATAATGCTCCAACATTATCATAGAAAGGTAAGTAGGTAACTGGCCATCATGCATTTACTTTCAACTCTGGAAGTAAAACTTGTGAGTCATTGTTGCGCTGCCATTTTCAAAGTCAGATAACTTCTTTCCTGGTGGCTCCTTATGGCAGGTGCTTGGAACAGATGCTGGTGGAACAAAAGAAATTGTTGAGCACAACATTACAGGCCTTCTACATCCTGTTGGACGCCCTGGAACTCGTGTTCTTGCACAAAATCTCCAGTTCTTGCTCCAGAACCCCTCCATAAGGGAGCAAATGGGGATGAACGGAAGGAAACGTGTAGAAAGAATGTATTTGAAGCGGCACATGTACAAGAAATTTGCAGAGGTTCTCTACAAGTGCTTGAGACCCAAGTAACATCCACCACTACAGACATAATCATTCTTTGATTTGTTTTTGAATTGGAAAGTAGCTGTGTCTGCTTTACTACAACTCGTATTTCTTTCTGGAATTCATTTGAAAATGTCAATTTATCACATTATTGGGGTATGAGATTTTTGTCTCAATAATTAGCACCATTCTCAGAAATTCTTCCTTGCTTAAGTTTTTTTCTTTTTTTCTTTTTTTTAAAGTTTGTCACTAAATTAAAACACTCGAGTTTTCAATACAATTTATCTCTTTTGTTTGTTGGTGCTCTAAACGCAAAACAATCTCATCCAAATTCACCCAATCTGACAAATGCTGATTTGCAATGAAATGTGGAGAAGAAAGTAAGGCAGAAGGGGTTAGTCAAATTTTACACTAATTAAACTGCTTAAGTGGGCCACATCTGTATAGTTGCCTCATGGGTGCCTGACAAAAACCAAGAAGTAAAATATTATCTTTCTAAAATGTGGGGCAAGCAATGCCAATAGCACATGGAGAAGAGATAGGGCAACTACTTGAATAAAATATGATTTGATGCTCACCCACTTGCAAAGCTGTAGTCTTCCCTATTATCCAAGGAAACTGTACCAAAGCAGTTGCTTTATGATTGTTTCTTTGTCTCTTTTCATTTAGTCTATCCTGAGCTGCCTTTGACCGTCTACAATAAGGACAGAACTACTATCCTAGAATCTTTGCACAATGAAACGTCCTTATTCTTGATCAAGGACAGAATGTGAGGTCATTTCACTTTTACGAGTTCAACCTCATAGGCATGTGATGTTGCAGCATAGTCAAGCAAGTGCAGCTGGATTAGGAAAATTATTGATCTCCATCTAGCGTCACCATCAGGTTGACCTTTATTAGCACAAAGCTTACGGAATAATTGTACTTGCATTATAGTAGTATTTCTGTTCAATTTATCAATTACATTTTCTATAATACAAACGCTAGTAAACTTGCAGATGTTTCCTACATTCTGTTTGAAGGAAAAAGAGGGACTTAAGGACTATTAACTTTCTTTTTGACTCTAAATCTCAAGAAAGCAGACTGATTGGATGTGGCCGGAGTACGGTTCGGGAATCCCCGCTTTGGACCATTTGTGTGACTCTGGGTATCCAGCAACATAAGCCACGTAGGAGTCCCCGAGCCTTCCCGAGACAATCAGTAGCACGTTGGTGTACCATGTTGCCTGATGGGCAGCATTCACCGCTTCAGCAGGCAGCTTCGCAAAGGCTTGCCATGTGGAATTTTTAAGCCTCACCATGTCATTTTGACGACACGTACGATGCCCCGTCGAGTCTGGAAATATTCGGCTGACTCCAAGTCTTCCTTCATTTGGTCCCACCACGTGGAAACATTGAACGCGTCAGCACTTTACGTGGACTAGGTAAGAAAAATAGACAATTGACAAATCCTGTGAATTCCACATTTAAAAAGTTACGTTTTTTTATATCAAAAACATATAATGGATAATAAAATTAAGTAGAATGTACAACACCTCCGTATATATAGATGTATAATAAGTAAGTATGATTACAAATTATACCACAATATTTACATTAAATAATAATTATTACATATTTTATGTTATTTTTTTTACGTGTTATACACTTTTTGTTGTGCATCTTACAATTTTCTTTGGTTTAAAAAAAAAAAAAAAGAAAAGAAAAGAAAATTTGTTCACTGAACTCATGCCCTGTCAGACGCCATGTTTATGTTCCCGTTCAACCTATGTTTTCAGTTTTTCAAGTTGACCTTGCGTCTCCGTGCAGTAGTCACCAATGACGTGGAGCTTGGCACGATGGAAAATTGCTTTGCACTGCCATGTCAGGTAATGAGACCCACTCGTCTTTTGCCACATCATAATCCATACAACAAACATACACCATCCCACCCCAAACCAAAGTTCATCCCAAAAACAGCCGAGATGCACCCGACATGTCAGCCCCGCGATGCCACGTAGCCGAGTCAAAGTCAAAAAACGAGAACCGAATTCGAAACTTGCCAAAGTTACTGGATCCTTTCCGCCCAACACAACAAGACTCCACTTGACACTTGCCATTTTACCGGATCAAAAATCTGCCTTTTATTTTCTTTTTCTTTTTCTTTTTTTGCCATTTTAGATCTCGACTGACTTGGTTGTGATTCAATTGACTTCACTAGTAGTTCTAACTCTTACATCTGCGTTTCAGTACTCTTGTACGGTAGCTTTGGGAGTTTTGGTTTTGGGTTATAGGGACTCTGTTAAATGGCCTGGTGTTTAAACATTTTACATGGCCCTTTTGCATTGCTAATAATACCTATTTTTGATCTCCCCCAAAAAAAAAAATTAAATAAAAAAGGGACTGAAAATTCATCTAAAGGTTTTAATTTGTAGATTCGGAGTGACATTGTACTTGTTGGAAGTTGCAAGTATTTTTGGCCAATGCGGTGTCTTGGTATCCAAAACTCGTACAATATTGCCAAAGCAATTACACTCAATTCTAATTTTAAATCAAAGTTTTAAAATTTTAAGAATCAAATAAATTTAATAATTTATTCAATTTAATTACTTTAAATAAAATTATATCAATAAAATTAATATTTAATATTAAAAATATAACAAATTTTAATAATATAATTTTTATTTTTAATAATATTTTTAAAATATGTTATTAATTTTTTTACAAATTATTTAAACTAATTAATTTTTTTAAAAAAAATCATAAATAATTTACTAATTTACTATCTAACCGATCAATCACCCATTTGATCACCAATCAATCTGATCTAATTTTCAATAAGCTTGCCTAAATCTCAAAAACACAGCCTGATAGGACATTGCCAGAGTTTTGTTGAGGTGTCTCCACTTTGGTCCACTTGTGAGTCTTCAAATCCAACACATCAGCCACGTAGGATCCACCAAATCCTCCCGAACCAATCACCAAAGTTCCCCTGCCACGTTGCCAAGTAAGCAGCATTGGCCACGTCAGCCGGCAACTTGACAATGACTTGCCATTTCGAGTCTTTACGTGTCACCACATCACTTCCGCGGCACATATATAATGCCCCGTCGTCATCGGAGGAGACACAAGTCCTCGGACATTGGGCCGAAGCTAAGAAGTCTTCTTGTACTTTGTCCCATTGCCCCGTGGCAACGTCGAACTCCTCGGCACTTCTCCCGAACCGACCTTGCATTTCCGTGCCATAGCCTCCAATGACACGGAGCTTGCCACCATGGAAAATTGCTTTGCACTCGTCCCTCTCCGTTGCCATGTCAGGCAGTGGGATCCACTCGTCGTTGACCACGTCATAACCCATAGCAGATTTCAATGCATTCTTCTCATCATCATGTCCTCCAACAACGTACACCGTCTGATTCCCATCGGACGTGCACCCGAAAAACAGCCGTCGTGTCCCGGGCATGTCGGTCCCACGCCGCCACGTGTTTGACACAAAATCAAAAACAAAAACCGAACGGGTAGCTTCCCAAGTCGTCCGATCCAATCCACCCAACACAACAATAACCGACCCAACACCTGCAAATTGACAAAACATTGGCAACCCATTTTCCAACCCGGGAGCCGGAGGCAGGTCGGACCAAGAACCAGTCAATGGTTCAAAAACACTCAATCGGTAAACCGGAGCCCGGTACTTCAAAAGAACTGACTCCTGACTTGGACCAACTTGTGCTTGGGCCACGACCACCACTCTTTGGCTATTCCGAGTAACTCTTCTTTTCCGGCGAAACTCCGGCGACTCGATCACCCCTCTCCACCCTTTGCAAACGGATGCCACCGTCGCGAATTCCTTGTACGTAACACGAACTAGGCAATCATAAGCAACATCATCAGGGAGACCAGGAATCAACTCCATCATGAGGACAAGCAAAATTTAAGTTTGCAAGAAAACGAGGAAGCCAAAAACCGGACGTAAGGCTTCAAGAAGATAGTTTGAAGATGGGGTTTTGAATTCAGACACCAACGGAATATATATAGAGCTTCTCCAGCTGATGCTCTTTGCTCCGATGGCAATTGTGGAAACTTAGATTAAATTATTGATGTATGTTCTAGAAAACGTGGGCTCAGGACACACCGCAATAGAACGTGGAATGATGCAGCCTGCTGTTGATTTGATGAAACCGTCAACGGCAAATGCAATTATTTTATGAATTTTATTACAGAATATGAAAAAACGAGTGCATGATTAAACATATATTTATAAATATATAATTATTTACAAATACAACTATAACCGTAGGGGCCATAGGTTAAAAACGTCACAATCCGTTTTGGCCTTACACGCAATCCGGAAAGGTAACGTCAGAAGCAAATGGCAGAACCAGCAGAGTAGGCATGGACTCACTATTTGGAATGGTTGTGCGATTACTGATTCAATAATTTTTTTTTTTTAATTAGGAAAGTTTGAATTATTGCGTTGTGGCTCACTTTGGTAAAAAAGAAAAAAATTCAAATATTTTGATGTATAGTAATAAAATGTTGGATTTATTAATATTAAATAATAAAATAAAATAATTTATCAAATTTTAATAATATTTAAATAATAAATTTTTATTCAAAAAATATAATAATTAATATATTCATAATACATAATTTTTTATAGATTTTTTTTTATTAAAAAAAGACATAGACTCCAATAACCATAAGGACGTCCTTTCTCTCTTTCTCTCTCTCTTTCTTTCTTTCTTTCTATCTTTTTTTATAATTAGTTTAATTGGCAAAAAAAAAAAAAGTTAATTATGTGTTAGTTATGCGTCGAATCTCAAATCTCTAACCCAAATTTTTGGTTCCGTATCCCTTGATGCAAAGGAGCATGAACACACTATCCTAACATAATCAAAATGGTCAAATTAACTAGCTTTAAGATACCGTCATTTAGTATAATAGTTGTCACTTTGTACTATCTTTGGCACACGCCTACACTAATTTTTTTTTTTTTTGCTTTAATTTGGTAATGGGGGTCATCAATTTGAATTTATGATTAATATTTCAAATACTTTTTTATTATTTTTCATCTAATTCTCATATAAATTGTGAATCACATCCCCAAAACGGGAGGCATAGACCACATATATTCAGCATGAATCGTGGACACAAAATGCATTATTGATCGTTGAACTTAATTATTACTGAAATTTCTATTATTTCACAAAGCTTCAATTAATTGTAAGCAAATGATCATATATAATAATTCTATTTCCTTTTCTATATCACAATTCTATCAGTTTCTGCCCACAAAATCTTCTAGAAAAGTGGCTTAGACGAACTAACAAAAACAAAGAACATGTAGGTATCCAACAGGAGACGGCTCAGCCTAGGTGCTCAGGTGCAATCAAATTCACCAACTTTTCCCCCTGTATTTTCATGTTTTTATATCTTCTTAATGAAATAAATCTGATCTATTGGGAAAAAAAAAACCATATGGGTATCCTTTTTTTTTTTTTTGTTAACATTCCCAAATAAAGACATTTAGAGACTTACATCATCTAAATTAAAACATAATAATAATTTCAAAGAATTGAAGTTCCTCAACCCCACAAAACTTGGTAGTATGATTTGTGCAAAAAAAATATAATTTTTGTAATTATTCCTGTCCAACAATGATGTGAAAAAAAATTCAAGACATACCCTAACTTTTTGTAAACCTCCCCACTTGTTGCGCTACTGTAATTCTAGCTATTCTTGCTGGAATTCTTGAGAATTTTGATGGTCTTGGTATTGCAAATTATTTCACTATTATAGCAAAGACTTTTTTTTGTATAAACCATTTAGCTAGATTAGAATTTTTTAACAAAAAAAAAAATAACATCCTAAAAATATTAATTATCATTCTTATAAATTAAAATTAAAAATTATTTATTATTTGAACATCTCATTTTAATTTGTTATCACATTTAACAAATTCATCAATCCCCCTCCCATAAAGGGTCAGTAGTTAGTTTCATTCTTGTGGTGTACATCCGAAAGAAGATCAGTTCAGTAGCCAATTGGCAAATGGGTCTTAGTCACACTAATTAATTGTGGTCCAAAATGAACATTGATTAAGTGCATACTTTAGGACCGGCCAAACCGTACAGATAACAAGTGCAGTTGTTTTGGCAAATTTGAATGGCACTTTTACTCTTCGTTTCACTTCACTTTGTTTAAAGGTTAAACGTGTTGTGTCATCATGAACCCACATGGCCCACATACGTATACATACCTAGTAAGAGAAAAAGAAAAATCCATCATGGGTTAAGAGGATGTAATGCATGATATCAGTGAGATAGAAAGAATTAGTGGCACGAAAACGAAACAATTAAATAACTTAAACGTGAAGTAATTTAAATTATAAAAATTAAAATAATTTAAAATTTAATATATTTTAAATTTAATAAACTTGAAATATAATAAACTCGTATTTTAAAATTTAAAATATTTAAAATTTAAATATTTTGATTCAAGTTTGATCCCGTCAACCTGCTTACTGTTCACTTCTATTTGTAAGTGTAGTCAACAATCATTACTGTTGCGAAAGGAACCCGCAATGGACGTTTCTACTTGTTTCCAGCGATTCTGCTTAAATTTTGCGTTGGTTGTATTATTGAGATGGTCCCCTGCAAAACCCCTTACTCGTCACATCAAAGAGGCTGCCGTGCCCAGGTCCTAGAAACTAGGGTCTTTTTTTTTTTTAAATAAAAATAAAAATAAAAATGGCATGTATATTGCCTCTGGGCGGCATTCATGCTGTACCCACATCTCCTTTCAGCTTGTCCAAAGTGTACGTTTCCACGCACCCCAGAATTTGGGTTATACATTTTGTGGACTTTTTTTTTTTATCTTATTAATAATTAACTATATGGATTGTTGTGCCCAATTAAAAAGGAAAAATAATAAAAAAAATCACCTATGGTATGGTTCTCTGTTATTTGCTGTTAAAATTAGGTTCCTCCACAGGTTCAAGCTCCATCCTCTCTGAACATGGAGATCTGTTTGTTGATTATCAACTAATTTGTTCTAAACACCTATTGTTCAGATATTAATTTGACCTTTTTGAAGTCTTTTTTTTTTTGGCTAACAAAATGAGAAAATATGGAGGTAAATTGCTGATTTGTCAAGGAAGATTGCGTTTGTACACCAGTGGGCTGGTCTATGTTACAAATCCCAATCATGTTTCCGTGTGTGCATTCACTTTGAATCAACGGAACTTGCAGTGGCAAACATTCACACACAACGAAGTGTAAAAAGAATTGACTTATTTCAGGTCTTTGATATCAGTTTGCTTGGAAGTAATGCAAAGGGGAATTCAGATTTGAAAGCTGCTATTTTGGATATTATTAAATGACCAAGGTCAATGCCGTCCAAACTAGGAGAATGGGGGTAAAAAGAAAAAACAAGCAACAAAAATTTTAGTCATAAAAAACTATGAACTCATGCTTGGCATAGAAATGAAGGTTCGAATCATAATTAAAACATAAAGAAGACTAAAGAGCCAAAAATAATCGAGCAATCTTTATTAAATTCGTTTTTGATTATGCCACAGTTGACACTTTCTTTTTTTTTTTCTTGTTTTCAGATTTTCGGGTTCATATGCCTTGGAGGACTCTAATTTCTTTGCCTCGTCTTAGCGGCATGAGACCGCAGCCTTTCACCCAGATGATCCGCCATGCCAGTCCATACAAAAATGGCAAAATTATAAAACTAAATTCGAATCTAACACCGTTCCATGCATTCCAGTTGCTTAGTCAAAAGGGTTGTCATCTGAACGAACGGTACACAACTTTTGGTGAGATACACTGGAAGTTTCACCATGAGAGTGTCCTTTTAATTGGTAAGGTAGTTTCTATGAGATACTTCGATGATCAAGATTTTAAATATTTATCCTAGAATTCTCAAATTCGAATATCTGGCCGGGGACCATACGAGAATTACCCCTTGTTGGATGTGTCAACAGCCTAACAGACCCTCTAGAGAACAAAACAAAATAATAATAATAATAATAATAACAATAATTTATCTAAATTAAGAAGAGTCGACGAAGATGAATTTCTGGACCGGTGTGGAAATTCCAACAGAAGCTATATGCAGAGACAACTAATGGGTCATTAAGAAGCTTCAAATCCTACAGCCATGTCCGACAAGAGAAAAAAACAAGAAAAGCTGCAAATGACTTTGAACACTTCAATTAGAAGCTTTTAATTTGCATATTGAATTGATCCCCGGCTGCTGTCGTGGAAATTTTGACAAGCAAGAAAATGAAATCACAAAAACAATGGAACTTCTGGTCAAAAAGAATTGAGATTATTGATTAGAAAAATGAAAACTAAATTTGCAGCTGTATGGCTATAGTTTGGAAGGTTGCAATTTAAGTCAAAAGCTCTGAACTTTATTGCAGACTTTTCCCTAACTATTAATAAATGCAAATTCTCTGATGTGATGTGTGTAGAGGGTTAGAAGCTTTGAAACTCTCTCTTTGCCAAATCAAACTTTGGATCTTACTACGTAATGTTGGCCTAAGCTCTTAGATACTATAATTTGTCTTTTTTTTCACTGTTTTCAAACACATGCACGGAAAAAATGTCGCGGGTGTGACCAATGGACGGCTTGAAAAGTATCAAAAGAAAGTTGCAACACAAGTTGGTAGATTGTTACCAGAGAGATGAAGAAGACGCAGCTAAAAAAGCAGACAGCCTTGACATCATCGAAAAGACACCATAGCATTGTGGATCCAATGCTGCAACTTAGTTTATAAACATAAGATCATAATCACCTCAATGCAGAGCAGCTAGCTCAACCAGATTTTTGTACTCATCGGAGACGTAAGACTCCACCTTGATGGTGGGTTTCCCATCATTTGTACCCGGTGACCCGCATTTTTTTATCCCAATCACAGTAGGCAAACCTATCACATAAAAAATTGAAACCATTTAGCAGTTTCTATGAGCAGAGAGGATTCTCAGGAATCAGATGATGTAAATGCCAACAATTTCAAAAGTAGGGATTTCAAAAATAAGGTCATAAGTGAAGAGGTACTAATATGCTTCTTACTACTTTAAGCATCTACTGGTGTCTCAAACAAAACTTTTCCCTTCACCAAAGCATTAACTTTGGGACAAGTAAAGATAACAACCAGACCTATTAGCTTTAAATATTGTTAAAGCTGTGCATAAAGAGCCTCATATTAAATCCAACAATGCCAGTGCCTTCAAAAACTGAAGGCCTCTTTGGATGGATAATCGGATTACTAATGCATGTAAAGCATCCCATGGCAAAACATAGACAACACTTACCCACCAGCAGAAAGCATGTGCAACCATTAGTTAACCAACTTGTATTAAATGAAAATATTAAAAAAAAAAATGTACGCAAAGCACCCAAAGGAAACATGTTTTTTTTATCAAGGAAAAACCCCAGCAGAGATAAGACAATCCAGAAGGGGTACTCACTTCCATGTACGCGTCCATACAAAAATCTTTCTCCTTTCCAGTACTTCAAAGGTTGTGACCTGATCCTAGTGCTTCGCCTTACCCCAGTTTCCCATGATGTACCATGAGCTACAAGCATTATTTGTGAAGTTATTCTACCACAATAATTCTAGAAAAGGCATTATAAAAGAAAAAAAGAGTGGAAGGTGTTATGCAACAACAAACACCTGCAAGGCTCTGCCTCTTGGATATGTCCTTCTTCTTGCGTCCTTTTCCTACACGTGTTTTTTCTTTACATTGATCATGCATTGATATTTCCTTGTTCCTTTGTTGTTTGCCTGAAGGTGAATTGGCTTTGCTTTGTTCATTCATTGATATCTCCTTATTCTTTTGTCCTTTTCCTGCATGTAGTTTTGCTTTGCTTTGCTTATTCATTGATGTCACTGAGGGCTCCTGAATTTCCTGTTGCACCAGACAATGTGACAAATATCAGATAATGGCAAACAGTCTTCAACAGAATCTAGGAACAAAATAACTTTTTCCTTTTTCATCCAAATGGGAGTGGGGAGGAGAGGAGTGGTCAATTTTCATGCCAGATATCCTGTTGTACAATGTATAAATATAGTCCACTAGTCACTGCCTTTTTGTTCATATGCTTATAGATTGAAAAAAATGAAAGTATATGCATCTGTGCATCAGAAAATGACTCATGATCACGTATGTCCTGATTAATTTTCATCAACAAGCAGTGCATCATAATGAGAGTTCCATGAATAGAGTAAAACAGTATCGTTTCATAAATTGAAGAATAGACAATAAAGATCATAACCTCATTTTGCTCTTCTGATCCAGTAACTGGTGTTTTTGCTGTATCACTGCCATGGATTTTGGAGTATCCATCCAAGGCATGTCCTTCAACCACTGCAGGACACGATTGGTCCGCAAAGAAGACACCAATTAGAATAAACTGAATGCCAAGCCCATGAAATTTCATGTGCTGTTGCAGTGATACTACATATGAAAGCACCGCAATAGCACCACAATAACACCTCATAACCTAAGGCCTCACAATGAAAACAAGTCGATATCAAGGAAACCAAATCTCAGAAGATGTCACCTAATAGACATCTAGTTCCACATTATTAGAACTAAACAAGGTAAAAAAGATGGTTCATCTGGCAAACTTAGGGTTATCTTCTTTGCATGTCAAGTTAACTTAGAAATTCTGTTAACCTCCAAAAGAATAGGTACCCAACCATGTATCTTGCATCAGTTGCAAGGGCCTTGTATTCATATACACATATTTGCATGCCTCAGTTTCAAACAAAATAACTAGTAGTACAATTTTCATACTTTTCAAATAAAAATGATCAGAAAGAAGATACATAAGCACACTTAACCAAAAAAATCAAGACCTGCAAAAATGCAAATAAAAAAAAAAGGTGAAGTTATAAACTGAAGTTATGCCAGAATAGCCATATTGTTTTACTTCAAACACTAAAAGAATAATGGCACTAACCAGTCATTACAGGACATACTGATGCTAGAATTATGAAGGAAGGGAGAGTTGTTCAGCGTATACTCATAAGAGAACAGCAAATAATTTGTAACTATACCAAATAATAAATCAACAGTAGTGTCTTCATCAAATATATTTGATGCAACATTAATATTTGATGCAACATTAACATCACAGAAGTCAGCTCAACAAAAGAAGGCACTGGGCAAATAATCAAACTTTCCATGCCATCTAGTTTGCGAGCTGTATCAGGTGATAGTTCCTCACAATGAATTTGGGCATTGTGCCACTATACAAGTGAATGATAACCAAACCAGTAAGGGAAGGCTGAAGTTTTAGTACAAGCACGCTCCAACCATTTCAATAGACTGTAGTCAGATTAGCTTCATCTGATTACTATCCTAACTTCCATTTAATTTTATACATTATCTCCTTCAAAATGTATCTATGTTCTACAGGATACATTGTGGGAATCACATGAAGCAAAAGGAAAAAACAGGGATAGATGGATGCTCAAGGAAAATTGCTTCAAAATATCTCAATCAGCAATTCAATATTTTAGTCATCTGTCACAAACAATTTGCACATTTACATATGTAGAGGCTGCATCTAACCATCATGTCTTATGAAATAAACAGTAAGATATCACCATACCACATTGATTTTGAACATCATTCAATATTTCTGCAGGTAACTCATCCATGTTTTGATCAAGCTGTGCAGAGGCCAGACCTTCCTGCTGCACATCTTCCACCTACATTGTTGAAGAACCTCACAGGGTAACGTTCTGGATCAAAGCTTTCATAGCAATGTAAACAGGAAAATATACACATCACAACAGAAAAACTCACAGTGCCTGTCATTCCACTTGGTCCGTTCACTTGAAAATCTCTATCAGTGTCAGGTCTAGTAAGATTCTCGTTTACAACCTCATTGTTATGCCAACATCCTTATCTTCCACGCCATTACAAGATTCTCTTGGACCCAGATTGCCACTGGGAGCAAGATCAGTTATATTATCATTCACATTTTTTATTAGATCCCCAATGGACGACTTAAGTGAATTCACATCACCAACCACACCATCATCTTCAATCATTAGAGACTTCCACTTGCGAGGAGAGCTTGAGTTCTTTTCCATATCAAATGGATTGGAACCTCTATTACTGCTGTCAGAGATGTAAGCATTTCTTGCTGGTGATGGCCCAATATCATCAACTGAAAATGGATCATTTGAAGGAGTTGACTGCAATATGCGCTTCCTCAATAAAGACAATGAAGCCCATGGACTTTTTGGTGGAGTTGGAGAACCAAAATGAGAAGCAGAACTTTCTGCTTTCTGCTTAGGAGTTTTACCCCTTGGCATTTGTAGCAGATTTTGTATATCTGACAGCACATTTCCGGGTTTTGATAAGAAACTTGCTGAAGCATTGAAATCAATCTTTTGAATCTCCTGGAACTGAGGGAGCTCCAATTTTTGTATGTCAAGTGGTTTCATATGCAACTGTTGCTGTAACAAAGTCAGTGCTCCATCCCCATCTAGCTCTTCAGAATCATGGGAAAGCAAGTCCTCCAGAAGTTTATTAACCCCATTCTCAGCCTTGGTTATCGAACCTATACCAAAATGTTTATTCATGCTATGACTATTTATCAAGAACAGGGATGTTAGATGTTATGCAGTATGCCAGATTATAAACTACAGTTGATTGACCACATTCCTCAGTCAACATCTACTCACCAGCTAGTACTGTCTCTTGTGACACAACCTCTGATGGTTCCATTGGTTGAAAGTCAGTGTTTTCAACTTCCTTTTGTTCTGGATAAGCCCTCTCTTTCTGTGCAGAATGACTCAATGGGCTAAGAATGTCCTCTTGAAATATTTCTTGAGAGGAAGCAGTTGGATAGAGGTGCACATACTTTGCTGTTCTAGATCTCCTGAGATATACAATACATGATATTATATTTTAATGAAAATATGAAAAGAAAAGAGGTGACCAATGGGGAAAGAAGGTACTGAACTTACCCTGGGATTCCCTGTCGACGTGGACGTGGAGCCATGGATGTACCATACTGGTCTGAATCTAATGAAGCACGGCCAGTCTGTCTTGCTATTTCCTTTTTGGCATCTACACAACAATCATCACAATTTGCATTCATTGCTCCCAAAATAATTGGGGAATGCTACATGGATCCATTTTCTTCATTTGTTCTCTTATAAAGAAAATTATTTGCATCAATATAAGATAGATTCAAACAAACTATAAACAATAGAACTTACTTTGAAGCCTTTCAAAAGCCAAGAAGAATTCCTCTGGATCCTTTAGTTTATCAATGTCCAAAGTTGGTTCCAGATTCGCTACAGGTTGGCTGTAAAAGAAGATGGAATAGTTTGATTCTATTCAGAGCTGGTAAAAATAAAAAAGGAAAAGACAATGGAAAAATGTGCCCTACCCTATGATTGAAAATTGTTTAAAAATTTAGCAAATGGGCCTTACATGGAATCAGGAAGTAAAGAAAATCGAGCACGCTTACGGCCTAAGCCAGGCCTTTGCTTTCGGGGACTTCTGACAGCATTTTTAGAAACAACCTCTTCTTTGTCATCCAATGCTACATCATTTTTCATTTTAGTCTTTGGAAGTTCTGAAATAGTACTGAGATTATCTTTAACCGGCTCAATGAGGCTTTCAGGGTTTCTTGAATGTTCAGAACTACCATCAAGAATATTTTTTCCCTGCTCTAACAGCTTCTCAGGATTCCTCACAAGTTCTGAACTACTATTGAGAATAATTTTTGCATGCTCTATAAGCTTTTCAGGATTCTGCACCGGCTGAGAATTATGAAAATTGATTTTGTTAAGCACAGCAGCTTCAGAATGTGACCCCTACCATCAATCTCAGTAAATGCCAAATGGAAAACTCAGTTTCATACGAACCAACACAGCAATACAGCAACCAAATTTTCAAGATTCCATTACATAACATGAAATTCAATCTTGCCATAGAACTCCTTAGTAATGTTATCAATAAAAAGAAAATTTGTCAGAGCCGAAACACAGATAACATTATGCTAAGTAACTGACCAGTGACCAACTTCATTTTCAAAAGCCCATAAAACAACACCAAAATTCCAGAAAAATAAAAATATGTAATCAAACAGATAAAAGACAGAAAAAAGAAAAAGAGGACATAACAAGCGAAGCATTAAAATTCATAACAATTAAGTTCAAAATCAAGCCAAGTACACACAAATTTTCATCTCACACTCACTTTCAGTTCAAGCAAGCAAACAAACAGTAAAAAGTTACTGACACTCTGCTCTCACTGCAACCAAACATTCCCCTAAAATCTAGCTCATATGTTTTGAAATAACGAAATTGATTCGAAAATATTCCTGCATCCGCCTTCAATTTCCAAACCAAGAAAAAATAATCGGAAAAATTAAAAAAAAAAAAAAAAAAAAGGGCAGTGGAGAAACAGAGAGAGAGAGAGAGCGAGAGAGAGGGGTACGAGGGAGATGAGGAAGCTGTGGGCGGCGGAGAGGAGATCGTCGTGGGAGCGGTGAGCCGGCGGAGGGATTTGTGGAAGAGACGAGAATGTTCGGCGGAAAATGGATAGTCCGTCGTAAGCCTCTAACGGATCCTCTAGATTCGACATTTTTCCATCGAAAAAAAGAAAAAAAGAGAAATGAAAAATTGAAAAATAGAGAGAGAGGAAACAATTTGAAAAGATGCGCCGAGCGGGAGGAGGCTGTCCGATTGCTGAGACCTGAGACTACTCATTAATTGTTGATTCTCGCGTGATATCATGCAGATGATTGACACGTGTCTTTTCTTTTCCTTTTTATGCGTTATTCGGAAGAATATATAAAAATAAAATAAAATTTACTTCTAAATTTTTATAATTAAATTTTAATTCTTATATTTTTATTTAAATTTATTTTAAATTAATTTTTTTAAAAAATAAAATTATTTATTATTTTTATTGTGATTAATATATAATTTTTAATATTTTAATTATTTTTTAAAAAATAATTTAAAATATATTTTTAAAATATAAAATTTAAATAAAGTATAAAATAATTTAAATATTATATAAATTTATAAAAATTTAAAATTAATATTTTTTATTTATAAAAAAATAAAAAATAAAATAGATATAATTTATTTATTTGATTAAAAAATTATTTTAAATTATTTTTTAATTATTATTTTTATTATTTAAAAATAATTATTTTTTTTTTTTTTTTATTTATTTTTATATTATTATTAAATTATAAATTTATAATAAAATATTAAATATATTTAAATTTTAAATTTAATATTTATAAAAATAAAAAAAAAAATTATTTTATTAAATTAAATAATAATTTAAATACATTTTTAATACATATAAATAATAATAAGTGAGAGGTGAAGGGGAATTGCATCTCTTCACCTTTAAGTGGATTATTGATATCATTCTTTTTAAAATTTTTTGTGTAAGTTAGTTGTTATTTTAAATATATGAAATGTTTCTTTTAATAATTACACTACAAAATAATTTTTTAATTTACAAAAAAAAAAAAATAAATTCTTATCTTAAATTTAATTAAAATTTTAAAAATTTTTATAATAAAATATTAATTTTTTATATTAAAAAATTTATTAATTATATTTATTAACTTTTTATATATATATATATATATATATATATATATTTTTTTTTTTTTTTTTTTTCATTAGAAGCTCTACAAGCTCCACTCTCTCTGTATAAACTTCATTATTATTTTTTAAAATATTAGAATTCGATACCTTGGAAACAGGGATCTAACTTGTTTTTTTAGTTCTGTTTTGTTTTTTTTTTTTAAATCTTTACATATTTTCGCGAATCGGAGAGGAGAATTTGGCTTGATTTGAGAGTTTAAAGCCTTAGACGACCGTTAGGCATGTCGAATTCCAAGTCAAGTCGAGCAGGCGGTGGCGACGGCGGCAGTGGTGGAAGAAAGCGCAACCTTCCGTCGTGGATGGGCGCCAAGGACGACGGTAGTAAGTGTAATGAAAAGGAGACACGGAGATTTTCGAGAATTTTGGTAATAATGATTCGATTGTTTAGTCTTTCCTAGGATCATTTTTGATGTATGGATTGAATTGGATGGTGTCTAGCTTTTTAATTTCTTTTTGGGCAGGAAGGCGTGGTGTTTGCCTTGTCCGGGTTCGTTAACCCGGAGAGGGCCACATTGAGGTCTCAGGCATTGGAGATGGGAGCAGAGTACCGGCCGGATTGGGGGTCTGATTGCACACTACTGGTTTGTGCATATTTGAATACCCCGAAATTTCGACAAGTTGAGGCAGATAATGGGACGGTTGTTAGGAAGGTTTATTTCTTGTTAAATTACTATGTTTATGTGTGTTGTAGTTTAAGTTGGATTGCCTGTTTGATTTGCATTTTGGTTATGTGGCACTTTCTTAAGCTTGATTTTTTTCTCCTGGTTGATAATGACTTTGGTGATCACTTTGACTTACTTTTCTTCGGGCTATGGATGTGAATAGGAGAGCTTGTTAGATGCAACTATGTTTGACTCTCACTTGTAGAGGTTGCTTGTCAAGCTGTTTTGACATTACTGTTTCGTTTTGTTACCAGCAGGACATAATGAAGTGTTGGAGACTTGGAATTCTCTTTAGTAGGATGCTCTCTGCAAATGCATTTCACGTTTATCACAGTGCATGAAACTATGTTTTGGGATTTTATAGAACAGTTCTGGTTAAATATCTTTTTAGGTTTTTGGTAGCTAATTCTTGAGATACGCAGTTTGGTATCCCGATGTGCTAAAAAATTCTTATCCTGTGGAGGCCTTATGGTTTTATGCTCACCATTAGGAATGTCTACTCATGGTTAATAATTATTTTGTGGTATCTATTTGACTCAGGAATGGATATCTGAGTGCTACAATCAGAGAAAACTTGTTGAAATTGATAGTTACCTTATGCATGCTGGTAAACCATGGCGAAAAGGCAATATTCCCGATGATAGGAACAGTGGTAATGTCATTTTTTATTTTTTAAGTTCTCTCTTTCTTTTGCAACTTACATGAATGAAATGATCTTAGCGCCCAATTATTCTGGATAACAGTTGCATCTACTATATAACCATGGCTGCTTGGGAAGAATAGCAGGGCAAGTACAAGTGTTAGTAGCATAGCAAAAATGTTTTCTTCATCATTAACATGTTTGCTTGCTTTTCATCCAAGATGAAGTTTCCAAGATTATTGTACATAGGCATTTTTCATTTCACTTTGTTTATTTAAGTCCGACCATAGTTCTTTGATTTTTATGTTTGCATGACAGGCAATATCCATTTTTTGAAAACAAGCAGAGCCCCAATACACACATTCAGCTTCTGCTTCAAGGCAAATCTTTGTCTTTTTTATGCTATTGTAGCTTTCTCATCCATTCTTCGCTTGATAGAATGAGCTTTGTGCAAATCAGTTATTCAGAAGTAGTAAAACCCTCCACCTGTCTTACAGGAACTTTACTGAGGACCAATTAGGTTGTGATGTTCCACAAGCATTGTTGACATCTAAAGTTTTATATTAAAATGTGCTGCCTATTTTGGAATCATGTTGGCATCAATCCTCCTTTATGGATTTGATGTTGATAGACTTTCTTTAGTCTATCTGGTTAGTGTTTTGTTTGGAAGGGCAAGTAAAATCTGGTGATTTTTTTCCTCGACTGAAAATTCACTTTGTGCTGCAAATTGTACTCCACTGTGTTTTGATTCCCCCCATAAATGAAAATATTTTCATTTAAATAATGTCTATTTATTAATACAAAGATGCTTCCAGGTCGAAAGGCATCCCCTCATGGAAAATCTGATAACCAAGTTGAAAGAGGAGAGCATATGCTAACTGCCTCTTCATCCTCAAAGGTTATCTGGAAACATAAGTGTTTTAATGAGCTTGTTGTTATGGTTTCTTCCCCTAGCGTTATTGTGGAGGTTTACACTTAGCCAGTACAGGGATTAGAAATTGATGTACTAGGACTTCAGTTGCTTTTTTCTGCACCCATACATCTTGTAACATCAACTTTTTTGTGCCATGTTTTAAGCAGAGTAGAACTGCTAATGCTGCAAAAGACCATTTCTCCCTCACTAAAATCAAGGGGTGGGCTATTGATGATCTGAATAGAACCATCTTATGGTTAGAAAATCAGGAGGAAAAAGTAAGTGGCACCTAATTTGTTACTTGGATTCCAGCCATCTGATTGCTGATAATTTTGTCTTGCTTTGCTGTGAGTAAATCACATATACAGTGAAATGGTCAATGGACTGTAACCCTATTTGCTCTATGAATGTCCACATTATCAGGGTTTCTTATTTTCTTTTCCTTCACTGTGTCATATAACTCTGCATGTTTAATGATTGCATTATGCTTGGTATAAAATGGTGTAAATGTCTTGTAGGGAAAAGAAGATCAAAGTAAATAAATATTATTCTGCTTGAAATGTGCTTTTCTCGTTTGCTAGTTTCATTAAACTAGTTCAGATATCTGGGACCCTACTGCATTATGTGCAGTTTCTGTTGTGTCAATCTAATTTCAGTTTTTCTATTTGAACAGCCCGAGTCAAGTGAGATAAAACAAATAGCTGCTGAAGGTATCATGATTTGTTTACAAGATGCTATAGATTTCCTTGAGCAGAATCAGGTACATTGTTCGCACTTAGAGAGCTTCTTGTGCCCACTTCAGCAAACTTTCATGTCACACATGCTTCATATTTGCTGTTGAATCTCAATTCAGGAGCTCGTTAGAACTTTAACCCTTGTAGTGTTGCTAGTTATCATGTGACCATCCTTGTCTATTGAGTTTTTAGTTTGTGCTTTATCATAATCGGGTCAACCCTGCATAATAATTTGTTGCCATCTTCCCGTGCCTAGGATGTCCGGCAAATAGCCGAGCAGTGGAACGTTATTCCTCATGCCATTGAGGAGCTGATAAAGCTAGTGGATGCTGCCAACGATTCATCTTCTATCACAAAGGATCAAATTTGCAGACAAGCAAAAGAATTTAAACATATATATGGGGCCGAACTTAGCAATCAAGATGATGATTCTAAGGCTGAGAAGAAAAGGCTGAGGATTGATGAAAGTGGAATGAGTGATGGTGAGAGAGCTAATCATGCCATCTCTGGTACTGGCGCAACAGGTTATGATAGTGATGAAACAATTGAGATGACAGAGGAGGAGATTGACCTTGCTTACAACACGGTCGCCGCTTCACTCTTGCAACCCGTAGGCTAATGTTGTTATGTACTGCTTCTCTTTTGTAGAATTTAACAAAACAATTGGGGAATGTTTTCTTCAGCTCAAGGCAAACGTAGTGGGACTTGAACTCGAGAAAATAACTATAGTACTAGAGAACTCTAGGTCATTAACCCGAGTAGATTGTAGATGACCATTTGGTTATCGAAAAGAATATTATCTCATAAAAAATCAAATAATATCAAGGAAATTGCATTTATATCGAATGTTAAAACTAATTAAGGAATTCAAAAATGGGTTTTGAGAGAGAGAGAGAGAGAGAGAGAGAGTGTGTGTGTGTGGGTGTGAGAAATAATAAGAATTTAAAGCTTAATTAGGAAGATAATAAAAATCATTAACAAATGAATTATTTAATTTTATTTTCTCTAAATTATGAAATTTGATTCGCCCATTTTAAGCAAATAAGAATACAAATCTCTCTCTAAACATTAGAAATTAGAATAGATAATTCTTTCTTACCTAAATTTCTTGAAAAACAAACATTGTCAACAAACAAAATTTATGTCATATATGCATGTTATATAATATTATTAATATTAAAATAACTTATAAGAAAATATTTTTATAATTTAAAATTTAAATTTTTATATTTTAAGTTTCAGATTTCAATTTTATAAATAAAAATATGAGATTTATAAAAATAAAAAAATTAATTTTAATTATATAATTTAACATTGAATAAATTTTTTAATAAAAAAAAAGACAACTACAATTATTTATAGATATCTATGTACTTTCTAACCCAAGTTTTTAACGCGATAATTTTTATAATATATTGATCAATATAATTTTTAAAATAAATAATAAAATATTTAAAATATATATTTTTTTAAAAAAAAAAATAATTATATAAAAATATTTAATTTATATAATAAATTATTCAAATAAAATTATCTCTAATTTATAAAATATTTTAAAATAAAAAAATTAAATAACAATTAAAATTTTTATACTAATAAAATAATAAATTGTACATTTAATTAGCTTCTTCCTACAATACATTTTGGCATGCTTCTTTGTAGTGCCGCTTGATGATTGATACAACCACCCAAAAAAAAATATTATTATTTCATTTCAAATTAATGGATCCCAAAAAAAATTATTATTTCATTTCAAATTAATGGATTTTTTTTAGTTCATTTAATAATAATGAGATTAATTAACAATAAATAAACTCATAATTTAGTATGCACACCACACTCCACCTTTTCCACTTTTGGTTTTTTATTTGTTACAAAATAAGAGGAAAAGTCAAAAAAAAGTAGATTATAACTTAAATATGAAATCAATAAATTTTAATAAAAATATTTTAATTAATTATACTGAAAAATATTTTTTTATTATTTTTCTTAAAAATCTTACATATATGTTTTTTTTTTCAAGTGAACATAAATACACAAAATTCATAAATCAAAAGTAAAAAGAGATTTTTTTTTCTTTTAATATAAATAACTATAAATAAAGGAAATTTCTATTCCTCCTGTTTTGAGTTTCATGCTGCTGTGCTGATGGTAGGGTAAAAAGGGTTTGGCAACTTCCTTTCAGCAGATAAACGCCACCATTTTCATCTCCCCCTCTCTCTCTCTCTCTCTCTTTGAATCTTCCTAGCTCCTTTCTTCAAAACCCACACAATCTCTCTCTCTCTCTAAAAGCCCTAACTCTATCTTTTTCTCCGTTTCTATCTCTAACTTGGATGGTAACAATGGGGGCTTCTCTGCCTCCCAAAGAAGCTAATCTATTCAAACTCATCGTCGTAAGCTCAAATTCTCTCTCTATCTCTCTCTCTCTATATATGTGTGTGTCTGTGCGTGTTTGTGTGATTGATGTATTATGCAGGTGTGCAGTTCAAGTATATAGTTTCGAAGATTTATAATGAAATCACTAATTTCTCTACTAAAGTCCGATTACGGTCTGTTTGATGGCTTTGGAGTGAGTTTGGATAAAATTAGGGATTTTTGTTATTCAAGTTTTGATTTTAGGGTTTTATGGTATAGCCGCAGTTTTGCAATTTGGAGTTCTGTAATTGTGTTGGAACTGGGTTTTTGGGAAATGGGTCTATGGGTTGGAGAGATGAGAAATGCTTACTTGAATTTTTCTTTTACCTTGGGGTTTTGATTGTGAGGAGTTTATGGGTCAAGTAAAATGAAATTGTTGAATCCGTTGAGTTTTGAAGCTAGCCAAGATTAGCATTCGATGCAAGAGTTTGTGTTTTGGGTGTGCATTTATGATTTAAAAGCACAAGTGCATGGGCAGCTCCACACAAAATTCTGTCTGTTTTTTTTGGTTGAAGCCATGTTGTTCAGGTTGGATTAAGTGTAATTCTTGCAGAATTATCAGATTTTGGCAAGCCTTTTTATCACGGCTTGATTAATTGCCATTTGTGGTAATGTTTTTGGCAAGTTTAATTCTGCATTTGTGTGCTTGATTATTTTTTTTTCCTTCTGTTATTTGGCCATTTTCAGCATCAAGTGGTAACTGACAGAATTTTAGGCATGGTGTTCTAATTGTTGTAATTTTTGTATGGCTTAACTAGTTTGTTGATTGATCTTTTGGTATAACTGTTTGCAGGATTTATTTTTTTTCTTTTTGGCTGACAAAGCTATTGTTTCTGGTGACCTTCAGGGTTATGAAACAGTAATGTTTATTGGAACTTAACATTTGCATTGCTTTCAATCATTGCAGAAATCATACGAAACAAAACAGTATAAGAAGGGACTGAAGGCGGCAGACGCTATATTGAAAAAGTTTCCAGACCATGGAGGTAATGTTTGCATCATTTGATTTTAGATCTAACTTATTTTCTATGAAGAATGAAACTTCAATTAATTCGTTCATATATGAACTATGTGATTTTGTTTCACAGCAAATTAACTTGTTCCTTATTGGAATTGATTTTTATTGTTTTATGTGATAAATGGTTTTATGTGCTTGAAAATAATTTGATGCCTACTATTAACACTAAAGATAATGTATGCAATATTTTGAAAATACATGTGGTAGTGAATTGATGAACATGTGGTTCTTCAATGACTTAATCTGGCTTCAGGTTATTAGGAGCACTTTCATCATGTTGCCATGGGCAAGCTAAGTGTAATTCAATCATGTTGCCATGGGCAAGCTAAGTGCAATTCAATCTTTTTTAAGTCAAAAGAAGTCACTGATTTTAGAGGTGACCATAGGTTTCATTATTTGTGTGGGAATCACTCGAATAGTTGACTGAATTCTAGATTCATAGTTACTGACTATTGGCATATTAGTTTTAGTTGATATTTGTAATTTAGTATGTAGTGGTCATGGAAATCAGAGGACATTGTGGTTGTAAATATAAAGCTGTGATCTTCATGGGGTCTTGTATGTACACTGTGTATTGAATGAGTACATGAGGGGACTTGCCTGTAGTGATTGTCATAATTTTCAGTGTACTATTTCAGTCTCAGTGAGGCTTGAATTCTGTGTAGAAAGTGAGAAGTCATCTCTTCTTTGAAATGATATTTTACACAGCTGCTGCAGGAATTGTAGATTTTCTCATTAAACTTACACTATTGTGTCATTTATTTAGAATCGATTTTTTTTTTTCTGTTCCTTTCTTAATCCTTTTGCTCATCTTTTTCTACCAGAAACTTTATCAATGAAAGGGTTGACTTTAAATTGCATGGATCGTAAAGCTGAGGCGTATGAACTTGTACGACTAGGGCTTAAGGTTGGGCCATTCTAACTTATGGTTTGATGTTGCAATTTCTTTGTTTTTTGTCATCATTACACTTCATTTTAATAGTTGGCCAATGTTTCTGTGTTTGATGCAGAATGATCTTAAAAGTCATGTTTGCTGGCATGTTTATGGTCTCCTTTATCGGTCTGACAGAGAATACAGAGAAGCCATCAAATGCTATCGAAATGCATTGAAGATAGATCAAGAAAATATTGAGATACTGCGGGATTTGTCACTCTTGCAGGTGTGTGTCACACACACAAGTTTACCTAACAAGAAAATGTCTGAATTAGCCCACATTTATAACTTGGTACCTGAAAAGGTCTTCTACATCATTATACTTTCTAACATTATGGCCAAATATGGCATTGTCTTGTAATGTTTTAAACCTACAATTTATTCTGCTCTAATTAGGACTCTCACATTGTCTAGTCGTTTCCAAAACTTTTTCTTTTGTCTGTAGCCTACTCCTGACCATATTCTGTAGGATCATGATCACTGATTAATGCATGACATTGTTAGATGTTGCTGCTGTTTTAGGCAATGATTTTCTCATAGCCATCTGGAAACTACTTATATTTACTTAGCTTGGTAATATACTTGCCTCTTTTGTGTATGAGTTTGATCCAGATGGGGGACCATCTATTTATGCTTTCATTTTACTTATGTTGTAAACACATTTTAGCTGGGGGATTATGGTGAGAATATTTCATTGATTAACTAGCTCAAATGCATCTGTTTCAATTGAAATAGGTTTTTGCATTGCTAGCTATGACTGGATTGTGTCACATAGGAAGTTATGCTAAAAGCATACAGAAATTCCTCTAAGCTGGTAAGGAAAATGGATAATTTAAAATCAGGCAATTAAAGCTCAAATTGTTTGACAAGTTAAAGTTCAATGAGTAAGTTTTTAAAAAAGATCCATGCTTGGGCTTGTGCATCAGAAGTTCATTATGCACATTAAATATGGCCATGTATCATCAAGATTGATTCTTCATCCTTTGTGCCAGTAGGTCCTCACTTGCATAAGACTATTACCAAGGACTCAAAGATTTCATTTGGCATTGCTCTAATTCCTGTGCTTGCACAAACCTCTCTCTGACACGGAAATATTTATGCTGCATTTTTTCTGGTGTGACATTAATAACCTAAAAAGAGTATATTTGTGACTCCAGTCCCAGCAAACAGTTAAAGGTGCCCTCCACAGCTGGTTTTTATCGTGTTTTGTTTGTAGTCCCTTTGTCTGAATATTGCAAAGCTACTTGATCACATTTACCTATTGAATGCCATGATATGTACTTAAAAGGTCTAAGTTTCAGGGTTCTGTGGTTGTTAATTGTTTAATACTCTTACAAATTACATCTTGCCTATAATTGTTTAATACTCTTACAAATTACATCTTGCCTATATCTGTTCTTATCTTGCCTATTTCTGTTCTTTTTCCCCCAACTTATCCATCATGGAGATCATTTCTGCAATCTATTTTGAATTATGGTTGCCATTTATATTTTGTTCCAGGCACAGATGCGGGATCTGAAAGACTTTGTTGAGACTAGACGGCAGCTTCTAAGTTTGAAGCCAAATCATCGCATGAATTGGATTGGTTTTGCTGTAGCCTACCATCTAAACTTGAAGTATGGTCTGATTTTTGCACTCTACAAAGTTTTGTAGATATCACTGAACTCTTCAAGTGTTGTGGAGGTGTACTTTGGCTGTACTTTTAGAATATTAGTTTTATATGTAATTGCAATAATCTGCCAAGTACCATTTTGATCAATTCTTAATCTACACATTAATATTCAACCAACTTATTTTGTGGTTTATATTAAACGAATATGGATCTTGTTGGGTTGAGATTGCTCCCTTTTTCCATGTTATAACTTTTTGTGGATTTGAGTTTACATGTCCCTCACTGCTCAATCTTAAGGTAGTTTTTCAGAAACAGTAGTCCACACTTTGCCCTTTTACTTAGGCCTTCTGCTTGAGGTTTACACTGAACAATTTTTGTTCTATTTTAGTGCCTCAAAAGCTGTTGAAATTCTGGACGCATATGAAGGGACACTGGAGGATGACCATCCTCCAGACAATGAGCGATGTGAGCATGGAGAAATGCTTCTATATAAGGTATTAGTTCTGGCTTCACGTAAACTTTTCGTGTTCACGTCCTCTTTTCACTTTACATTAGACTTCTTTTGTGTGAGTGTTTTGACCATTCTGGAATTGCCTGCTTAGGAGTGAGCCTGTGACTATTTATAGATTTCTTAGCCAATGTACAAGATCATATTGGAGAATTTTTTTTTCCTCTTCAGATCTCATTATTGGAGGAATGTGGCTTACTTGACAAAGCTCTTGAGGAGTTGCACAAGAAATCTCTAAAATTGTAAGTGTATGTCTTATATGTTGCTGGATGGCTGCATGTTAGGATCATAGGGTTTTAAGCAGAAAATGATATTCCTAATGGATCATAATTCAGGTTGATAAATTGGCATGCAAGGAACAAGAGGCTTCTTTACTAGTGAAGCTTGGTCGCCTGGAAGAAGGTGGCGAATTGTACAGAGCCTTACTTTCTATGAATCCTGACAATTACAGGTGATATAGAAAACTCTAATTTTCCAGGTTTAAAAGGTTCATAGGGTGTAATTGACATGGCGGAATCTGTGTGTGCAATTAAATTGTACTTGTGCTTCCTTTATGCCTTTCCTTTTATTAATATCATATCCCTTTCAAACCCTTATTTAATCTTTACCTTCCACAAGCTCTGAAACTATTGGAGTAGCAAATGTCCCCACGAGCATAGTCCAGTCTCAAAAATCTCAAAAGCCACCCATAAAAATACACTTCTCAATGTAAATTGACCTTTTCCCGCATTATGCTCGCATATCTGATTCTATTGCTCTCATCTACTCATCATTTATTTGTAATTTCTCTAATGAGTGTGCCCCTTGCTGGTTTAGTTGTTCTTTCTGAAAGTATATTTTCCTGTGATTATATGCAACTTCGTTGTTGTGTAATTGAGAAGGTTACTGGCCTTCTGCTTTTGTTGCTATCTTTTCCCACTCCCAGCTGTTGCCTGTGGGCTGGATCTGGTTTGTGTTAATATCTACCTTAATTTCATACCTTTTGATTGTTACAATGGGATAAACATTCATTTGGGATGGAAAAATAAGAATAACAATATAGAAATACTTATGTATGTTTAATTATGATCATGCCATCAGTTAGAAGCTAACATTTTGTACAACTTTCTCTCCCACTTACTATCCATTGTTGATTGGAAGTTGTGGTTATTCTAAGAAGTAGCTTGATGATGTTTCTCTCTTTCCTTCTCAGATATTATGATGCTTTACAAAAATGTGTTGAGCTCTATTCAGACACTGGGAAATATTCTTCTGATGAAATTGATCAGCTGGATGCCTTGTACAAATCACTTGCGCTGCAATACACTTGGTCATCTGCTGTTAAGGTGGCACTTTTCCTCAGTTTATGCATTCAGCGGATTATTTGTCCCTTTGTCCTATCTGGAGTACAAATCTACAATTTCCACCCTACTAGCCTTTCAACTCCTGAAATTGGAACTAAAATAAAATGGTGATGTGGATCTGTACTTGAGTTCTTCATTGACCATTCTCACCAAACAAGGGAAGTCACTGAATCTATAGAATTTGTGGGGTCCTTCATTACAAAATCCTCATACTAAACAAAATGTTAGTGTTTGGCATATTTTAGAGGTGCTTATATAAATATTTTTTTGGTGGGTACAAATGGAGGCATAAGGTTGAGCCTGTGACATGGAGCTACTAAAACT
Organism: Rhizophora mangle; assembly: GCA_037832345.1. Taxonomy (NCBI): domain Eukaryota; kingdom Viridiplantae; phylum Streptophyta; class Magnoliopsida; order Malpighiales; family Rhizophoraceae; genus Rhizophora; species Rhizophora mangle. Next base: position 396,380 of record JBAPLJ010001940.1, on the reverse strand, counting down.
TAAACCTGGAGCCTCTTGGTTCCTAACATAGTGTCATAACCACCGTGACAAGTGCAGGACAAGAAGTGATTGAATGTGTATTGATATTGGTGAATCTTTTGTATCATGTTGTCACATTTACTTTATTTTTTTTTTTTTTAATTATCTCTCTGCTTCTTTTGACATTCTCATCAGTTGAATGGCTGTTCTTCTTTAATGCTGTGTGTTTGTGTGTGCTGGTGGACATACACATCTCTGTACAGCACACATGCCTGCATGAAATAAAGTGTGTGGTTTATTCATATGGGCTTGCCTTATAATGTTTGAACATTCCTGCATGCAATAGAGCATATGATGACTTTTGTTGGTCATGCATTGTAACTCTCTCTCTCTCTCTCTCTCTCTCCCCCTCCCTCCCTCCCTCCCTCCCCCTCTCTTTAGAGAATTCCGCTTGATTTTCTACAAGGTGACAAGTTTCGGGAGGCTGCAGAAAATTATATGAGGCCCCTCTTAACCAAGGTAATTAATCTCAAATTGAGTCTATTCTTACTTGTGTTCAAAATTTTGGGCAAAATAATGTATAATCACTGTGCTGCTTTCAGGGAGTTCCTTCATTGTTTTCTGATCTTTCTCCTTTGTACAATCATCCTGGCAAGGTGAGTTTGATTTCTTTAATAATGGGGTGTCATTAATGTTGAAAGATGTCCTGCATTGTGGTTAAAAACATTATCTTCAATAACTCTTTTATAGGCTGACATATTGGAGCAACTCATTCTAGAATTGGAGCATTCAATTAAAATGATGGGTCGATATCCTGGGAGGTAATGTATGCTTTTGGTCTGCTATATATTCAAATGTGAATTAGAAAAAGTATACTGGGATACCTTGATGATATCTTGTGGTGTCTTCTGGCTGTTTATATATATATATATCCTTTTTCTCCAGCAAGTTGTCTGCACAAATTTATATATGTCTTTATGTAACTTTTTTAATGCTTGTTTTGCACCAAAGAAATGGTTTCTTTTTCTTTCTTTGTTTTATTTTTGCCATGGTAGGGTTGACAAATCATCTTCTTCCCATTTCTGGGTTACACAATCTGCAAGTAATTGCAGACCCAGTAGATCGAAATGTTTCATAGTTTTGAATCAGGACTTTTCTCCTTTGCATGTTCAGGCACATCATTTTTTGTGTTCTTTTTAACCAAGAAGGATAGAGAATATGGAGCCTTGAATCAAATTAAAACTTGAACTCAATAAAGAAGATAGTATGTCTTTTTCTTGTTGTTTCTTTTATATCAAGCTCAATTTTATCTTTCCATTGACGTTTCCTTCTATGATTACAGGGAAGAAAAAGAGCCTCCATCAACACTTCTGTGGATATTGTTCTTTCTGGCTCAGGTTGCTTAGAGTTGGTGTACTTAATTTGCTTTGCTCATTTCTTTCCTAAGAATATTCCTGAAGTTGCTTGGGTGCAGCATTATGACAGGCGGGGACAATATGACAGTGCCCTCACTAAGATTGATGAGGCTATAGAACACACCCCAACAGTCATAGATTTGTATTCTGTCAAGGTTTGCTGACATCTATTTGTAAAATTTGAGTTAAATGTTTCATTGAAGTTTGAATTACTCAGCTTGTTGGCCATCTTTGGTGCTGTTTGCTGGTATTACACTATCTGTGTTATTAAAAGCAAGTGCTTGCCTTTGGGGAGGGGGAGGCACCCTTTGATGGATGAGCTGAGGCACCTTTAAAGAGGCACTTGCCTGTGGGGCTTGGACAGCCCTTTTTTAGAAGTTGAGAGGCAGCCACTATTTTATCCTTAGCTACTAGTTGTGGATCCTTCTTAATCTCTCCCTTTACTTTCTTGGATATTTTAAATGTAGCTAAGAATATCTAACAAAAGGGAACAAGAAAGCCAGAGAGCTACTGTTAAGTAGCTTCCCTGTGCCCCCAAAAAGGGAAAATCTACGTTCTATCTACGTAGCTAACTTTTTGGCAATCTTTTTATTTTTGATTTATATTATAAAAATTATTATTTAAAAAACTATTACTAACTTTGCATGACAGCTGTAATATGATAGGATTAGATAATTGATATTTTTTTTTGGCATAGAATATTATAAATATTTCAATTAGTCTTTTTAGTTTATATGTTCATGTAACCTCTATTTTTCTTTGCATTTGGTAATTAGTGCTGCACTTCACCTAGTTGACTTCATTTTTGGCAATTCTTGACCTTAAGCATTTCAAGGCCTTAGCATCTTGAGTTCAACTCTCACATTTAGTAACCTTTTGCATAATTTAGTGTTCTAGTCTTCCTCCCTTGGTTTTACAGCGAGGAATTTGTTATAGGTGTGAGGTATTTTTATCTTTGGTTATTTATGGCTAAAAGAAGGGTAGTCATCACCTGTTTTTCTTTCTGTTATTTTCTTCTTAGTTGCACAAATGTGTCTAGTCAATGAAGGAAAATCGTTTTAAGGGAGGAATCTGTCATAAGATTGAGGTATTTTCATTTTTGGTTGTACAAAAAGAAAAAAAAAAGGTAGTTATCTCCTTTTTCTTTTCCTAGTCAATGGAGGAAAATTATTGAAGGAAAATTCCCAGCGTTTCAGATAAGTAGTTTAGAAGGAAAATCACTTTGGCTTTTGTCTCCCTTATTCTGGCAATTCTGTTTCTTTTCACTTCAGAGTCGAATCATGAAGCATGCTGGTGATATGGTGGCTGCTGCTGCATTGGCAGATGAAGCTAGGTGCATGGATCTTGCTGATCGCTATGTAAATAGTGAATGTGTCAAACGTATGCTGCAAGCTGATCAGGTTTTGAAGCTGTGTTTCAATTCCTATCTGGTTCCAATTGTTGTCAATCTTTTCATGCTTTCTTTTGTCTCTTGTTACTGTGGTGTAGTACTTTACAGGGAACCTTTTCTTTTTTTTTTTTCTGAAGGTTTCTTTGGCTGAGAAAACTGTTGTACTGTTCACAAAGGATGGGGATCAGCATAACAACCTGCATGATATGCAGTGCATGTGGTATGCCCTTAATGTCTCCTGACACTTGTTTTTCTTTTTTATTTTTTTTTATCCCCAGTGGATGTATTGTTAATCTGGTAAGTGATGTTTATTCTTTGTTGAAAGGTATGAGCTTGCTTCTGGTGAAAGTTACTTTCGTCAAGGTGATCTTGGACGGGCTTTAAAAAAGTTTTTGGCTGTGGAGAAGCATTATGCTGACATCACTGAAGATCAATTTGACTTCCATTCCTATTGCTTAAGAAAAATGACTCTACGTGCATATGTGGCAATGCTCAAATTTCAAGATCGGTTGCATTCATATGTATATTTTCATAAAGCAGCCGCTGGAGCTATCAGGTGAAACTTTTTGTTGAAATCATGGATTAAGATATTTGACTATTGATGCCCTTAGTCTTGCCACATGAATGTGGTGTGTGACTGGGTGTTCTGATATTGGGATACATTTGTTGGGAAAGTGCTTCCAAATTGTTGGCAACTCACATGTTTCTCAGTATTCTGGTTGGTCGAAAATTGTAGTCCTAGATTGTTAAATTGTTTCCTGATGATCCAATTTGAAGTGGTTGGCTTCTACAGCTGGCTTTTTATCTCAAAAAGTAGCAGAGATGTGCCAGTCAGTCTCTTCAAATCATTTCTCTGTCAAACAAATATGTGGCTTTATATGGATGAGCTTTGTCAATTTGAAAATGTGATTATGTTAAATTGCTGTAGGGGTTCTAGTGCTATCCTGTGTAGCAGGGGGAGGAATCTGGAAGAATGGGAAATGTCTACAGGAAACCTACTGGCTAACACTATACTTTTCATATCAGTTACAGCAGGCTTGATCCTGTGTCAACACACAATATGCTGCTAGTTTTAAGGGGTGGGGTTGGGGTTGGGGTGGTTTCTTTTTGTTGTTTTGAGAGCACTTCCTTCTTTTCATGTCCAGATGATAATCTATATTGTTAATTTCATGGTTTTCATTTTCTTCTCTTTTTTGCATGGAGTGCTTTTAATTTTTCAGGAGCTGCACTCTATTCCTCTTATTAATTTCATAAGGTTTTATGCTTGCCAAAATTCTTTTGGGCAACTTTATATTTGTACCATACTGTCATATTTATGTGGACATAGTTTTTGAGGTGCAGATGTTACATCAAGTTACATGATTCACCCTCAAAATCCACAGCAGAAGAAGATGATGAACTTTTGAAGTTGCCACCTTCTCAAAAAGAAGATGAGGCAAAAACAAAAAAAGGCAGAGGCCCGAGCTAAGAAAGTATGTTAGTTTATCCATGTGAATGCCAGTGCATCTTTGATCAATCATTTGTAATGGTTTTTCTTCTCCTAGGAGGCAGAGCAGAAAAACGAAGAATCAAATGCTACCAGTACCTCTAAGCTGGGAAAACGATATGTCAAAACTGCAGATCCTGATCCAAATGGGGAAAAATTATTGCAGGTTACTTCTACCCTATATTAATTTGTTTCTTTCAAGTCATGGATTTCCAATTGCTTTTTGTGCCTCTTAAGGTTTCTTGACAAAGCATGCATTTTTAACTTGGGATGAAGAACAGACTCTGATGTGGATATTTGTTTAGGTTGAAGATCCATTGTCAGAAGCTACAAAGTACTTGAAGCTGCTTCAGAAGAACTCATCTGACTCTTTTGAAACACACTTACTGTCTTTTGAAGTAAATATGAGAAAGCAGAAAATTCTTCTTTCCCTTCAGGTGATTTTCATCTGAAGTTTGTAGCTTGGTCACTAATATTGTTATATTAACTGTTTTTACAACACCAGCTAAAATTGAAGCGTAGGAATGATGACATAGCATTGGCATTCTTAAATCCAAATGAAAAAATGCAACAAATAAGTTAGTTAATAAAAATAATAGACCCCACTTTTGGTTCTTAACTTCTGAAGAAAATCAGCCCACCCATGAACAACATTCTGTGAGGTTGACTACACTAATTCATGCTTCGTGTTTAGGATTTGTGCTTTTACTTGTAAGTTAATGTTCTAGTTTCCTTAATTTATTTTGGATTTGTAGGCTGTGAAGCAATTGCTAAGGTTGGATGCTGAAAACCCAGACTCTCATCGGTGCTTGGTATGAAACGTTTTTAATACAAGTCAATTAATAAACTTTCACTTTCATCTTAGAGCATTATAGTGTACTGTTTGTCACTCCTCTAAATAGATGCAATGCTCATCAGTGTACCAAAAACATTCATTTTTGCTGTTTTATTTAATATGCTGCAGATAAGATTTTTCCATAGAGTGGGCTCTATGATTGCTCCAGTGACAGACACGGAGAAACTTATTTGGAGTGTCCTAGAAGCAGAGCGCCCAACAATCAGGTTCTGTTAAAATCCTCGTTGATTGGTTTTTAATGTTCATGTTCTTTAATTTGAATGACTTCCAATGTCGGTTTAAAACACAGACTGAATTATTTTTTTTCTTCTTTTTTGTAGTCAAGTACATGAAAAATCTTTGATAGAGGCAAACAAGATTTTCCTTGATAAACATAAAGGTCATCTCCTGTCTTATGTAAGATGCTAATGTCATACTACCTGACATCTTTACCATGTCATGCCTATTTTTCCTCATTTTGCAGATTCATTAATGCATAGAGCTGCTGTGGCAGAAATGTTGTATGTTTTGGAACCTAGCAAAAGATCTGAGGCTATTAAATTAATTGAAGATTCAACCAACAACCCTGTGCCAATGTAGATTGCTCGTCATTATGAGTTTTCATCCCCTAGTTATTTGTATTTGTATTGCTTCTTTCTGATATTTGAATCTGCTTTTGTTTCTCTTTTTCCTGTATGTTTGAGCAGAAATGGAGTACTTGGACCAGTCAAGGAATGGAAGCTCAAAGACTGCATTGCAATCCACAAACTTATAGGATCTATTCTTGTTGACCATGATGCTGCAATGAGTAAGAACATATTTCTCAGTTAGCTCTGTTAATTTTATAAATATTGGAGGTGTTTTGGCCATGAATTTAAAGCATTATTGTTATGCAGCCTAGTGGGAAGATGTTGGTCACCGCTTTTTTTACTCCCCACTACATTTATAGTGTGTTTTTGGTGTCCTCATTCTTCCTTGCAATGTTTTATGAGAGTTTGATCTTTTTATTTTTTCGTTGCATGTGTGCATCAAATTGGTCACTGCAGGAAATGAGAACGCAGTCTTCAACTATTCTCTCTGAATGTCCTACAAAGAATAATTTATATTTTTGTCCTGTTTTGAACTTTTCTTCTTTTGCAGGGTGGAAAGAGAAATGTGCCCATTACTTCCCGTACTCGACATACTTTGAGGGCAACCATACCTCTGCCATGCCCAATTCAGTGTGCAATCAGAGGGGAAAGAACTCTGAGAATGGGGGTCCAAGCCATCCAGAAGGTGGTAGAATTGCAGATGTCATAGCAACAAATGGAAAGCTAGATGCTTTTAAAGATATTGCCATCCAGACATAATGCTGAATGTGCTGCTCAGTTGACATGCAGTTACCAATATGTTGCGGTTAGATGCACAATGGAGCTGCAGCAAGAAAACAAATGATATTTGGAATTGGATTGCTGCTCCTCGTTACAGTCTTTGAGATTTTTTCTGTCTTCATCACATCAACCTTTGCCCCATACTGAAAATGCATTCCTTTGCAAATGTGTATATCACACTTTAATTATGTTTTTAGTTTTTCTTCTTTTCTTCTTTTCTTCTTTTCTTTTCATAATGGAGGGTCCGAGAATTTATCTCGTAGACAAGGGTGGCTCCATCAGTTTGCACCATGGTTGAGGTTGTCCCATCAGTTCAGGATCACTAGCCTGGTCAGCACAGCCCAAATTATTGTGGTGCTGGTCCTGACACATGTTGTACCTTTTCCATTCCATTTAACCCCTATTTGATGTATAAACGTGACATATTGTGAAAAATTTTGCTACAAGGTTCAAGCAATAGTCATAGTTGTAATGAATTTTGCTGTTGAAGTTGGATGTTAAGAACAAGTCATTATTGATCAATATTTTGTGTCAAATGGTGCACTCTAGTTGACGATTGTCTTGGCCATAATAGTGCTTGATATGGTTCAAGTTAGCTCGCACTTTAATGCCAATTTCTTGTAGAAGAATAAAATCGTTCTAAGTTGTCATCTCACAGTACTTTTCATTTGACACCGAAGTGCAGATTGAACCAAAAGCATCTTGAAATTCGATTTCCATCGTTCTACAAAGATAACCAAGACACTGGATTTGAAGCAAAACTAGTACAAGCTGAGAACCAATAATCCCACTACCGCCCAAGTACACTGAACTTCACCACATCTTGCATTACTGCTGACCCGATTCTCTAGCAAATGGCGTAGTGTCTTCATTCTCACCAAACCTACCATTAGGGAGGGGACGTGATGGTTGTAACCTCAACCACTTGTCCACACGGTCCACACGGAAGACATGGGAGCAGGGTCGTTCTCTTTGCTTTTCATCGTCGGCAAGCACATACAACAAACCTGCACCAGGTTAGGGCACTTGGAATGAGTACGATCAGTGCAGATCTAACAGGAATCAAGAACAAACAAGGAAAAAACGAAATGAAAAGACTCCGTATCAGGTTGTATTGTCAAATAAAGTACACGCTTAAAAGAAACATGTTTGATGTTGAACATACACGAAGATAGAGTAGCTGAACACAATTGAGCAAATAAATGGGCAGCTATGGAATCCACTAGCAAACTTACAGCATGTTGTGCTGATATTGCACATTCTTTTTCTGTTCCTGCAGCCAACACTCCACCTAGAGCCACACCTGAGTTGTCGATCATTGGTGAGTCCATAGCTCAGGAACTCGACTTGTATGTTAGCAAAGTATTGATAAATTCGATGGTTGCACCTCAAGTCTGAGAATAATCACTCTGGGAATCCCAGGAGAGACAATATGCAAGACAATCAGCAATAGATCATGCCGCATATTATAACCGGCATGGCATATCCCCAATACTTATAGCTTCCACTGAGTACTTCAAATAAAAGAGCACAACTCTAGAAAACACAAGTCTGAAGGAAAAGGAACACAAAGCTGAAATATAAATCAATTTGGGATATGAGAATTCAATCAAGAACCACAACCCTTGCCAGTCAGACCTGCTCCTTTAGCTCCTGTAATTCCTGTTGCAACAAATCCATGTACCAATGAGGCATGGCAATCCTATCCCATGAGCAAAGGGCAAAGCTCCCATCATTAGTACTGATACGAAGACGTGGTAGCAGCATCGCAATTAAAATTTCACCCTGCATTTCCATTTTATGGACCTAACATAAATCTCCGTATAACCCATCTCTAGAAGCCAGATTGACTAACATGTCTGCTGTAGATGAATCAGCAGAGAACCCTTTTCTGACCATCTCATTCAAAAGTTGTATTGCAAGGGATGATTCATTATTTTGAAGAAATCCTTGGATCATTACATTATAAAAGCAACTACTGGGCAAACAACCATACTCTTCCATTTTCCTGAAGAGTAACATATGCTTGTTTTGACAGCCCTTCTTTACAATGCCCCCTAATCATAATGTTATGCATCCAAGCATTAGGCAATAACTCTTTGCCAAAAAGATCAGAAAAGACACCTCTTGCCATTCTTAGTAACCCAACATTGCACATATTGTCAATGAGGCTACCATAAATCACAATATCAGGCTCTGGCCCACTCTCTTGCATTGCTCGATATAGTTTTATTGCCTCATCAAGATAGCCATGTTTACCCAAGCCATCAATCAAAATTGAGAAAGTTATCAAATTTGGAACATAGCCCTTGGAACCCAACCCCTTGAAAAGCTCTTTTGGAACCCAAGGCCTTCCTGTTTGGCACAAACCTGCCATAATACTGTTTTAAGTGACAATATCAGGAATCAATCCTTTATCACACATTTCAGCAAGAAGTTTGTTTGCCTCATCTATTCTTCCATGCTTGCAATACCCATTGATTAGGATGTTATAACTAAAAGTGTTAGGTTTGCATCCCGTGGAAACCATGTCACTTAACACTCTTCTGGCCTCATCAATTTGATTTGTCAAACAATATCCACCCATCAAGGTACTATAGGTACACACATCAGGCTCTAAACCATTATGAATCATCCTTTCAAACACCCGTTGGGCCCCTGAAATCAACCGTTCTTTGCATATTGCATCAATCAAAATGGTATAGGTAACTACATTTGGCATGATATTCCTAGCAACCATTTCATCAAGCAACCTTGTAGCTTCCTTCCATCAGCCCAAATTACAAACACCATGAATCAAGGAGTTGTATGTAACAACATTCGGTGAAATTCCTTTATTCAACATTTCGGAGAAGAGGTTCGAGGCCTGATTCACTAGCCTATCCTTGCAAAGGCTATCGATCGATAGTGCTGAATGCCACCACATCTGGCTCACAACCAATTTCTTCCATAACCCTGAGCAACCGAAGAGCTTGTCTATTTTCTCCAAATTTACACAGGATCTTCAAGATCTGATTATACGTAAAGTCATCAGGTCGATAACCCCTAACCTTTCCGTTACCATATCATCAAAAAATCTAACTGCTTGATTAATTTTTCCCTCTATAATTAGTCCATTGAGTAGAGAATTAAATTATCACAAGGTTGGGAGTAAAACCAAGTTTCAACAGTTTTCCAAAAATGGAAAAACCCAACTTCACCTGATTCAAATGACAGAAACAGTTGATCAGGATGCCTAAGCTGTAACTATCATGACCAATTCCCGAGCACTCTACTTGCCGATTCAAAGAAACGACTGTTTCGTAATGTTTCATTCTAACTAATTCAGTAAAAATTTGGTGGAAAGCTACAATGGAAGGCAAAGGTCTCGTTTGAACCTTCTGATTAAACAAAATCAAAGCATCATCCCGATTTTCGCAGCACTTTTCTCTCGAAAATTTCACTATCCTTGTCCGACAGTCTTGCCACCTACTGTCTGAAGAATAATTTTGAGAGCTCATAGCACAATACCTTCCCTGAACTTGATAACCCCCAGAACCATAACCATAAGCAGACCTCCACGCTAACACTCTCGTACGTCTCATTTCGATCAAGGTCAATAGAGAAGGCCACGTAAGCGTTTCGTTGGAAGGCGGCGGTGGCGTAACGAACGGCGGCGAGTCCGAATCGGATTCGGAGTGAGCGATGGAGGTTCAAGTGTTTGTTACACAAGGAATAAGGAGTAGGACCATGTACGAGGATATAAACATGCAAAAATATGATTTTAGGTTTAAAAAAATTAATTTCTTTAGCAATTTAAAAATTTTTTATAATTACACTCATTTTAATTTTAAAAATATGCTTTTAATGATCACGTTAAATATTAATTATAATAACATGTTAATCACTCACATAATATTAAATAGATATATATATTTTTATTATATTATTAAATTTATTAAATATAATATAAATTTAAATTTTTATAAAACAAAAATAAAAAATAAAAATTATTTTAAATATTATAATTATTTTATTATATTTTTATTTTTAAAATTTTTTAAAAATATTTTAATTTATATTATATTAATAAATTTAATTTATATTAAATAGATTTATTATATAATAAATTTTTTTATAATAATATTATAAAAATTATTAATATAATATAAATTTAAATTTTTAAAAAATTTTAAAAACAAAAATTTTAAAAAATATAAATTAAAAATTATAAATTTTAAAATTTATTAAAATAATAAATAAAATAATTTTATTATCTTTTATTTTTTAGTTTACAGGTATTATTTATATTATTTTACGGTGTTACCCTTATATAATTAATATTACAAAATTTAGGTGAATATCTTATATTTTTAATTTATTTTATAAAAAAATAAAATATATAATATAATATTTTAAATTTATAATAAAAATAATAAAATAAAATATACAAATAAATATACATGATATATTATTATTGGCTGATTGTTTATTATATATTTTTGAGAAAAAAATAAAACGGCGCGCGTAAGACGCGCTAACCATGTCACTTACGCTGAGGGCCGGTCCATGAGTCCTCGTCCAAGTAACCCTTAATAAATTTCTCATTATTAGAATAATTTTTTTTTTTTAAAGAAAAGAAAAATATTTTGTATTGCATTGCATTCAGCAAAGGTCAGCACCTCTCCGGAAATTCATCTTCTGTTTTTTCATTAAAAAAAATCACTATTTCCTAAAACGAAAAATCAATCCATAACAGTGATTTTTATTTTTTATTTTTCTAAAAAATTCATCTTTGTGCATTTGATACAATTACTATTATTATTATCATTATTATTATTATTATTATTATTATTATTATTATTATTATTTTGTTGCATAATCTCTTATGTTAATTAATGTGTTTACCCTTTTATCTCATTGAACAAGATTCAAGCCAAAGAAAAAAGTTGTAAAAAGATCATTTTGAAAATTCAATACCATCGTATTTTAAGAATTCTTGAACTACGGTCAAATGGCCTTTTGGACTGGTTTTAGTTTGATTTGGCCTCGGAAAACCATGTTCCCAAAAATTAATTATTGAGATAGGAGATTTTAATACAAGTCCCATAAGATTTTTTTTTTTTTTTTTTTTTTTTTGGTATGTGGTTTTTAAAAAAGTATACAAGTTTTTTTGTTTTTTTAGTTGAAGAAATTTAATTATTACTAAAGTCTAGTATTCCAGTATCTAATCTTAGATCAAACTTTAAATTTAAGAGTGTCTTTGGGATGAAAACCCCATTTCTATGTATTATATGCTTGGCTCATTCGCATTATCTCCAACGAGGATTCTCTATCCTTAGCTCTTCATTATCTTCACCAAGCACGATTGGTATGAAAATCTTCCTTATTTGCCTTGAATCACTCAGCTCTTCCTTCTTGTTGAAAATCTTCCCAAATGGTATGACATAATCTCTCAGCTCCGTGCTCAACATACTGTCTTTGTTACCTTATGCGTTCATCTGGAAGAAGTTGAGTTGAGGGCTTTAAGGCTACAACTCTGCATTTGATTTGCTTAACCTAGTAAGAAGATTTTTGATAGGCTGTTATGGTACACAAAATGGGATTTTCAGTGGCTTGCAAGAGACATTAGAATCTTGAGACCAAGAAAAAAGGACACATACACATAGACAACTCTCATTTGTAAAACATTTTTGACACATTGTAGCAATATTTATATCAACATTTCACCTCCCAAATGCTACTTCACGGGCTTAACAAAAATTGATGTACAATCTCATCATCAGATGCCAAGTTGACCATCATGCCCGTTGTGGTCACATCTGCAGAGAACCCTTTTCTGACCATTTCCTTGACAAGTTGTATTGCACTAGATGAGTCACCATTTTGAAGAAACCCTTGGATCATTAAATTATAAGAGAAATTGTCAGGTAAACAACCATAGTTTTTCATTTCTGTAAACAAAGCAAAGGCATGTTTTGTCAGCCCTTCTTTACAATGACCCTTAATCATAATGTTATACGTCTGAACAACAGGCGTTGCCTCTCCACCAAAAAGACTGGAAAATAGACCTCTTGCCACTCGAAGCATCCCAGCATTGGAAATACCATCAATAAGACTATTGTAAACAGCAATAGTACCATCTAACCCTTCCTCTAGCATCACTTGGAATAGTTTTATTGCCTCCTCAATATAACCATGCTTGCCTAAGCCATCAATCAGAGTTAAGAAAGTAACTGCATCTGGAGCATGACCCTTTGAGGATATCTCTTTGAACAATTCTTTTGCATCCTGTAATCTCCCTATTTTGCACAAACATCTTATAAGAGTGGTGTAGGTGACAACATCAGGAATCAATCCTTTCTGACACATTTCAGCAAAGAGTCTATGCGCGTCATCTATTCTTCCATGCTTGCAATAACCATTCATTAGGATGTTATAACTAAAAGCATTAGGCCTACAACCCCTAGCAACCATGTTGCTTAACACACTTCTAGCCTCATCAAATTTATTTCTCAAGCAATATCCATCCATCAAGGCATTATAAGAATACACATTGGGTTCAACACCATCACCAATCATCCTTTCAAACACCCGTATGGCCTCTAAAACCTTCCCTTCTTTGCATATTGCATCAATCAAAATGGTATAGGTAACTACATTTGGCATGATATTCCTTGCAGCCATTTCATCAAGCAACCTTGTAGCTTCCTTCCATTGGCCCAAATTACAAACACCATGGATCAAGGAGTTATATGTAACAACATTCGGTGAAATTCCTTTACTCAACATTTCGGAGAAGAGGTTTGAGGCCTGATTCACTAGCCTATCCTTGCAAAGGCTATCGATGATAGTGCTGAATGCCACCACATCTGGCTCACAACCAATTTCTTCCATAACCTTGAGCAACCGAAGAGCTCGTCTATTTTCACCAAATTTACACAGGATCTTCAAGATCTGAGTATATGTAAAGTCATCAGGTCGATGACCTTTCGTTACCATATCATCAAAAAATCTAACTGCTTGATTAATTTTTCCCTCTATAATTAGTCCATTGAGTAGAGAATTAAATATCACAAGGTTGGGAGTAAAACCAAGTTTCAACAGTTTTCCAAAAATGGAGAAACCCAACTTCACCTGATTCAAATGACAGAAACAGTTGATCAGGATGCCTAAGCTGTAGATATCATTAGCAATTCCCAAGCACTCTACTTGCCTATTCAAGGAAACGACTGTTTCATAATGTTTCATTCTAACTAATTCAGTAAAAAGTAGGTTGAAAGCTACAATGGAAGGCAAAGGTCTCGTTTGAGCCATCTGATTAAACAAAATCAGAGCATCATCCCGATTTTCGCAGCGCTTTTCTCTCGACCATTTCACTGTCCTTGTCTGACATACTTGCCTCCTACTGTCCGAAGAATAATTTTGGGATCTCATAACCCAATACCTTCCCTGAAATTGATAACCCCCAGAAGCAGAACCATAAGCATACCTCCACGCCAACACTCTCGTACGTCTCATTTCGATGAAGGTCAATGGAGAAGGCCTCGTGCGCGTTTCGTAGGGAGGCAGCGGTGCCGCAACGAACGGCGGCGAGTCGGAATCGGATTCGGAGTGAGTGGTGGCAGTCTAAGTGTTTGGCAAACAAGGAACAAGAGCACACAACAAAGTCCGAGGATATAAACATGCGGGACATATGCTTTTACAGTTTACACCAATGATTCATATCATTTTACGGTGGCAGTGACCAGGGGTGTGACAGAGTTCACTTGATAGGCGTGAGACACTAATAAATTTCGCATACTTTTATTTATTTTATAAAATATATATATATATAATAAAATATTTTAAAATATACAATAAAAATTAAAGATAATAAAATATGTAAACAAATAATGCTTATTGCATACTGTTATAGACTCGTTACTTATTATTATTATTATTATTATTTTATTTTTGAAAAAAAATAAAAAAGGCTCGTAAGCCTCAGGTTCACCACATCACTTATGATAAAGCCCATCCATGTTCTTCTTTTCATAAAAAGAACTAGTATTTTCTTAAAAAAAAAAAAAAAAAAAGGCCATCTATGAAAGTGATTTTTTTTTTTCTAGAAAATTCATCTTTGTGCATTTCTTACAAATATTAGTATTATTATTTTGTTGCATAATCTCCAATGTTAACTAATGTGTTTGCCCTTTATCTCATAGATCAAGATTCAAGTCTTACAAACAAGTTGTAAAAGGATAATTTTGAACTTTCAATACAACCGTGTTTTAAGGGTGCAGGACTTTAGAATATTATAAAAATAAAAATAATAAAAAAAAACACCTCACTCTACATTTTATCTTAGATTCGTAGCATTACTGTATAAAAGCTTCAAAAAAAAAAAAAAAAAAACGTCTTGAATGGAATTATGGCAAAACTTCAATTTTAAAGTTACGAGTGCAAGTTGAAAAAAAAAAAGAAAAGTCTTTCTGACGTTTAATTTGATGACAAAGTATGCGAGTGTCAAGCACCTTTTCTTTTTTATAATTACAATTACAATAAATAGCATGTGGAACCATATAAGAACAATAAAAATATATAAATAAACGTATGATTTACCTATATCTTAGATTCCAAATGCCTACATTTTAACCATATTATTCAAATTGTAATTGGGTTAAAAAACACACAGCATCTCATTGGAACGAGTATATGATGAGAAGTAAAATACAAAGCAACCATGCAAATTCGACAAAAGCAAGTTGTTTTGCAGCTTCATAAATTTAACTTCAAGCCATTGCCAACTTACAGCTGAGCTTTAATTTCCATCCAAGTTCAAAGCAAATAAAAGACATCAAGCGAAAAGGAGGAGCGAAAATTCTTAGCAATAATGTTAAAAATTGTGTATATTCGCCTGAAGATTAGAAAAATTGAAAGAGAATAGAGCCCTTGATTCAAGCGTTTGATCAGAGGATCCCCAGATATGGAGAATTCAAGTGAGTTGAAGTCATTACATTGGATGTTGTCCTTTGGAGATCAATTCATTCTGAGACTCACCTCCTTGATGTTGCATTCCTGTCCCTCTCTTTCCAAGAGCTGATCTATCATTCCATTTTCAATCTCAAAACTTGACGAGAATTAGTCAAATTGCTTTTTCGACTCTTTCTGCAACAACTTCTGTATAATCCATTTTCATTTTATGGGCTGAACATATATCTCTGTATAATCCCATCTCTAGAAGCCAGATCGATTAACATGCCTGCTGTATCTGAATCAGCAGAGAAGCCTTTTCTAACCATCTCATTCAAAAGTGGTATAGCCCTTGATGATTCATTCTTTTGAAGAAAGCCTTGGATCATTACATTATAAGAGCAACTATCAGGTAAACAACCATAACCTTCCATTTTTCTGAACAAAAAATACGCGCGTTTTGGCAGTCCTTCTTTACAGTACGCCTGAATCATAATGGTATATGTCCGTACATTAGGCAACAACTCTTTATTGAAAAGGCCAGAAAAGAATCCTTTTGCCATTCGAAGCATCCCAGCTTTGCACATACTATCGATAAGGCTATTATAAACCACAATACTGATGTCTAGCCCTCTCTCTTGCATTGCTCTAAATAGTTTTAATGCCTCGTCAAGTTGACTGTGTTTACCTAAACCATCAATCAAAATTGCAAAAGTCATCAAGTCTGGAATGTGACCCTTGGAACACAATTCCTTAAAAAGCTCTTTTGCAATCCAAATCCTCCCTCTTTGGAGCAAACCCCTCATAATGGTGTTGTAAGTGACAATATCAGGAACCAATTCTTTTTGACACATTTCAACGAGTAGACTGTTTGCCTCATCTATCCTTCCTTTCTTGCAATACCCATTAATTAGGATGTTATAACTAAACACACCAGGCCTGCATCCCCTAGCAACCATGTTGCTCAACACTCTTCTAGCTTCATCAATTTGATTTGTCAAACAATATCCATCCATCAAGGTATTATAAGTACATTCATCAGGCTTAAAACCACTACTAATCATCCTTTCAAACACGTGTTGAGCCTCTGAAACCTTCCCTTCTTTGCAAATTGCATCAAGCAAGATGTTGTAGGTCACTAGGTCTGGCATAATACTCTTAGCAACCATTTCACTAAGCAACTTTGTAGCTTCCTCAAACTGGCCTGAATTGCAGACACCGTGGATCAAGGAATTGTAAGTATAACGATCAGGCACAATGCCTTTTTCCGACATTTGAGACAGGAGACCGAATGCCTTAGCGAGCAACCTATCCTTGCAAAGGCCGTCAATGATAGTATTATATGCCACTATGCCTGGCTCACAGTCACTTTCTTCCATAATCTTGAGCAACCGAAGAGCTCGTCTATGATCTCCCACTCTACAGAGGCCTTTAATTATGATATTATAACCAAACAAATGAGGTCGATATCCTTTTTCCACCATTGCATCGAAAAACCTCATTGCTTCACTGATTTCGCCGCGAATAACAAGTCCATGTATAAGACAATTAAAAGTTACTGCGTTAGGAGCAAAACCAAGTTTCAACAGTTTCCCAAACACAGAAAACCCCGTGTTCACCCGATTCAAACAGCAAAAACAATTGATCAATACATTCACGCTGTACAAATCATGTGCAATTCCCATGAATTCAAGTCGTCTAGACAAAGAGACCACCGTGCCGTAATGTTTCATTCTAACAATTTGGTTGAAGAGTTGAGTGAATTTTACAATGGAAGGCAGAGGACGCACCCGAACCATCTGATTAAACAGCACGAGAGCATCCTCGAGATCCGCGCAATTCCCTAACACATATTCCTCTTTCCCTGATTGATGTGGTACGCTTTTATAATTACAAGCAGTAGAATAAGAATACCTCCACGCCTGCGCTCTTCGCCGCATCATTTTCCAGAACGGTAGAAGAAATGAAACTGAGCCTCAGGTGAGCGGCGGCGGCGGCAGGAACGGCGTTGGACGTTTGAAGAGACGCATCGGAGATGGCGAGCGGTTGCAGCTACGTGATTGGCGAGGGAGGAGGAGGTTTAAACTCTGCAGAAGCAGGCACGTGACTTTATAATTTTTATATTAATGAAACCTGTATTTAACCAATATTCCGAAAATACCATTACAAAAATTGTAATGTTAAATAACCGACTTTTTTTTTTTCCTTGATTTTTATCCTAATATTATCCCATCCCAACTCTGCTGAAGTCCTATAAATAAATAAATAAATAATTTATTAAATTTTATTTTGTATTATTTATTTATCATCTTATTATTATTTATATACGTCTAGAATAAAACTGAAATATGCGTGGCTTTGACATGGAAATTGAAGTGAAGACAACCCGAGCTTTCTGACCTCCAGACAGTTTTGCAGTAGGAGTAGGATGACAATGGCCGAGGAGAACAAAATTTCCATGCTTTGCATGAACTGCTTCCTGCTTGCTTTGTCCCTCTTGATCCGGATGAAGACGAAGAAGATATTGAACTGGGATTTCATCAATGGTCAACAGGTCCACGAAGTGCTGTGAGTGCCTCCCAATCCTCAACTCGTTGACTTTTTCTTACCTCACTCTCAGTTGGAGCCAAAGCAGCTGCAAGAAGATTCAGAAGAGTAGATTTACCAGCTCCATTAGGACCAACAACAGCGACATGAATTCCCATGTCAATGCCCACGTCAATATCTGAGAGTCTGACATCCTTTCGGTTTGGATAAGTGAAGTTAAGCTCTGCGGAAGTGGGGGATGGGGGGTCAATTCCGTAGGTTCACTTCTATGGAGCTTCTTGTATGGGTTCTTCTTCATCGACCTTGCCCTTTGCCTTGCTTTTTGATGCTTCCTTTGTAGCAACAAACTCTGCATGGTGTTTAACCTTTTCCTGCTGAACACAGCTCCCCGACCTTTTTGCAGCTTTCATCTGTTTATCATAAATCTCAAACTTCTTGTTCATCTCTTTGCGACGCTGCTTATAACCAGTTTCAAAATCGTCAAAGTTCCCACGGTTGGAATGGAGCTTGAGGTCATGCAGGTGAATAATTTCATCCTCCAGGCTCCACTAAATGACCGTGCAGGACGGCCCTGCATCTCCTTGGTGAAACCCAACCCAGCAACAATCTTTGAAGCCCGTGCTTCGGCAGCATCAGAGCCCAAGATCTGCAATTTCTCATACAATTCAGCGAGTTTTTTTTTCCAGCGCCATCACCATTTTCATCGTCTTCATCCCCATTTCCAGCACTAAAAGATGCATTCTGCAAAGATGCATCTTCTTTCAGGACATTGATCAACAACTGCTTCCAGAGCAGTTTTATCGTCCCCATTCACCTCATGCTCAACCAGAAGTACATCAATAACACAATCAAATAAAGAAAAATAATTATTTTCTTTTTGTAAAAGTTTTTTTAATAAATATTTTTTGTAGACAAATTGCTTTTTAACACAGAAACAGACTCTATTATGATTGCCTTAATTGAGGCCGTTCAATTGCTATAAAATATTTTCAGAAAACCAAAAACGACGAAACGTTGGGCCACCACTTGTGAGTTACGCGTTAGGACTTCTTCAAGGAACATTTTATTTACACTAACAAGTGTTTTTCCATTTTTTTCCTCTTCATTCAAGACATGAACTTTTTGGTTCTGGTCGTTCTACACTATGTGTCGTGGTTCTTTTAGATTCCTGTCACTCGAATGGTCACTCAAAAAACTAGGTAATTTAAATTTCAGTCCCCCTGAATCGGATTTGAGTACAACTATTCTGATCAGATTTTGCTACCATTATTGTTTCGAGTGGGATTAGCCATGCCAACATCCAACCAAGATGATTAAAATGAAAAAACAATCCAGCAGATCCCTACATCGATCCTTGACAGCACCAGCGAATTGCCAGGCATGCGAACATAAATCGTAGTTCGTGGTTTTGTGTTGCAGGCTAAGGGCAGAGTTTCGCTGAAGATGGAGGCGAAATCACCAACAGATTTGATATTAATCAATGAAGTAGTTTGGTTTTCCGGGAATTTAAGTTCAAACACAGCAGATGAACAAAAGTCCAGTGAAGCTGCTATGTACTATTTAAGTCAAAAATAACAGCTGACAAAAAACATTCATAGTTGGAGAGTATCTAGAGCATCTCTCCTGTTATTATAGATCATAAAGCATAACATGGACACTTGCCTTCCTGAAGTAACTGCAAAGACTGCACCAGCATTGTATCCCCGATTTCACCTGTAAAAATATGACCGTGGAGCAATGTTATGCATCGTTGGAGTTGATAATTTCAATATCATATCAGCCAAAACCAATGACTTCCGAGAAAATTCTAGCAAGTTTGAGCAATACAACAAGGCACCAGTGAGAATATGTTACATTACTGCATCGCAAAAACTGTCCAAAAGAAAGTATTTCTAACAGCTAATCAGCTGCTGATTGCCAGTGAAAAACAAAACACTGATCTATCATGATAGCTACAAAAAGTGCTTTGAAAGGTTTGGAATAGACCCATTACTGCATAAATTCAGAATATCTCTTATGGTGGCACTACTCAAGGACTGTAAATATGCATTGCCTACATCGAAGACCACAATAGAAACAGAACCTTCTAATTTACCAGCCCTCAAGAGAGAGCTTATTCAATAACCATGTCTTACCCACAGGAGTCCTACTTCATCAGTCTACACAATATGCAATTATAGCTTTTGAAATCAGTGACTTGTGAGCTGAATCCTTTGCATAGAACCATGCTTTAATGCAAAGTCTATCATGTATCACTAATCCTTCACAAACATAGCCTATGGAATCAGTGCAACTTAAATTGTCCCTTATGAATTAGTAGGGAATTTTAAACAGTTGTAGATCAATAAAATCAAAAATCAAACAAATGATAAAGATTGAATAAGTCAATCAAACATTTATGTTCTATCCTTGTCACTTGAATGTGACAAAATTAGCTGTCTTTAACCACTTAATTCTGATGCACATCAGTTCTTTGTTTCCCTAACTGGAAATATGCACATTTCATTCACCCTACGTTTCGTGAAGCAAGTGAGAGCAACAGTGTAGAGGCTGTGCTAGCAACCTTGGGGTTTGCTTGAGAAGGAGTCCTCATCATTAAAAAAAAGACATTTCAAACACACCAAAAAATAAAAACAGATAAAGATCCATGCTTATGAAATTAAAATACAAACTTGCAAATTATCCCTACATGGCACTTGTTCCTTGTTCCAAAGTTAATATGTCATTGCCTGTAAGTTAGAAAGCAATCCAATTGATCAGTTATAGCATATTTCCTTCATCTTCTCCTCCTCCTTTTAAATGCAAACCATAGAGGCATGTGTCAAAAAGAAATATAGAGTCTGATAGTTCTAACAAAAAGGGAACACCAAAGTGTTACACTTAAGAATGAAAAACATTTATAATTTCCACATTAAAAGCTCAGCGCAGGGAAACAATAAATTGATAGATGGCTTCTACTCTCAGAAATTCTGTACAAGCCTAGTCAAGGATTCTTTTTTTCTGTGCTCCACATATCATGTAAGCAAACAGAGTGACACTTCCAAATTGAAGATAAATTCAACACCTTGTTAACTATTAACTCCTAATCATTCAATGGATGATATTCAAGCAACATTGAAGAGAGAGAGAGAGAGAGAGAGAGAGAGAGAGAGAGAGAGAGAGAGAAAGAGAGAGAGAGAGGAGTAAAGCAAAAATGGAGATTTAGGAATTTGGATGCACCTCTTGTGCCTCTGTACGAATGGAGATTTCTTTGCATCTTCCTCTAAAAATCATCAAAGCAAACACATTCAGCGATAAATAAATGTGTGTGTGGGTGTGTGTGTGTGTGTGTGTGTGTGCATATGCATGGTTGTGGATTTGACTCTACTTATATTGTTTATGACTTGGAGAACAAATTTCTCTATATTTCAATCAATCATTCTGCCAACATAATGATTATGTGTGTGTGTGTGTGTGTGTGTGTGTGTGTGTGTGTTGTGGATTTGACTCTACTTATATTGTTTATGACTTGGAGAACAAATTTCTCTATATTTCAATCAATCATTCTGCCAACATAATGATTACATATATAGTCATGCAAAGTGTTTGATTTCTTCATGCAAAACTGTCTTAATTGCATTGTGTGTGTGTGTGTGTGTGTGTGTGTGTGTGTGTGCATATGCATGGTTGTGGATTTGACTCTACTTATATTGTTTATGACTTGGAGAACAAATTTCTCTATATTTCAATCAATCATTCTGCCAACATAATGATTACATATATAGTCATGCAAAGTGTTTGATTTCTTCATGCAAAACTGTCTTAATTGCATATGCTCTTGACTTCATGGGTTCTTTCCTCTACCAAAATGACAAAGGCCACTGATGCTAAAAAAAAAAATTTCAATGAAACACAGATAACAGAGCTTTAGACAAACAAAGCCAGCCTTTTGTGTGAAACAAAGAAATTTCATTAAGTTTTAGTATCTCAAACATCTGGGGGCAAATTGTTGCTGGACATTTTCTTCATTTCATGTGAAAATCCAGTACACTGAACTTCTTTGGTATCCATACACATAAGCAAGAAGAAATAATGGGAAATGATTGAAATATGGTACCAGTGAAACCAAGAGTCAACTTGGAGATGATGGCTCCAGTTACGGCGAACCCAACTAGGAATGGCCAGTTCCGGTTCCACTCTCGTTTGAAGAAAACCGGCCATGGATCGAACAATTTTTTCATCTCTGCTCTCTCACAACCCTTTGCCACAAAGCCTATAAGGAAACAGCCAAAACCAAAGTGAAAATGATGAGAGTCAGGGGAAAGGGTTGTCTTCTTTATTATTGCAGTCTGATACAAGTAGCAGCTTCCATAATACACTTGATTGCACACAAGATTCATGTTCATACTCATATCAGCAAACATCAGAATTCATGAATCCAATTAAAACAACAAGAATCCGGTCATCAAAGTGGTCTCTCTAATAAATAGGGAAAAATCAATAAAATGCCAAAAAAAAAAACCTTGGTATTGCTTTGACACAGAAATTTCCAAAACCAAGGGACCATATTAAAACGCAAATTTTGGCATCAGGAAGTCACCCAAAAAAAGACACATGGAAACCAAACATAGTAGCCCAGGAAAAATAATAAAAAAAAAAAACAGACAAAGAAAAATCAATAAATATTAAGATGTCATAGCCAAAAACAAAAAAAAAAAAAAAATCAAAAGATAAAAGAAAAAATGAAAACCTCGTACCCCATACTCGAAAACCCCAAAAAATACATCTCTATCTATGAATCCAAAGATTAACTGTTCTAAATCTTTTCTAGATCAAAATTGAATTACGACAATTCCCCAAAAAACAAATCAATCCAATTTCCCATTCCAACAAAATACATCGGATCTGGCAAACTGAGCCAATTTCAAATCTTAAAATTCACCAAAAATCATGACAGAAGAACAACACTGAATTCCACGAAATCATCCATATGAGCGTATGGGTCTGCCTGCATTGAAAGGAATCGACTTACCTAAACCGTGTACGGTGAAAAGAAAGGAGCTTTGAGCTGAAACACAACAAGGAGTTGTAGTGGCTGGCGGATGGATTAAAAGGGTGTCACTTTCGAAGAAGTAAACCCTTAGAAATTGGGCTCACGATAATGGGTCTGACTTCCAATATGTACAATATGCTTTGTTTTTCTTGGTCCCTGCATTCAGAGAGAATTTTGGGTTTGGTTACCCATGGGCCATGGTTTTAAGGGGTACTAGCTTCGTATTCAGCCCAATACACATAGCGTGCAGCTCACAAGTTCAATTCCAATGAGACCCAGTTGAAGCTAATAGGACTATACGCGTTGAATTACAACTAAATGTTTTCTAGTAGATAAAGATTTGAGTGTTTTCCTTAATTGTGTGGTTTGTGAGTATATGACTAAGTGCTTAAAGCGTTTTGTGGAACGTTCAAATCCTTTTATCTTAATCCAAGACTGATGGCATAAGAGTATTTTTTTCAAACCTACTTGTCACTCGCTCATTGTATAATGTATTCAAGTGTTGTATAAAATATCTTAAATTTTATATAGTGTTTAATTGAAAATAATATAATAAATTTAATAAAAAAAAATAAAAGTGAAAAGCGGAAAATTGAGAGATAGCTTCAATATTTATAGGATTGGAGAAGCAGTTTAAAATGAAAGGTGATGGACTTTCGTGTGTGGATTGACCTCCAACCGTACCCTCGTGCCACAAGGGATGTGGTATGTGGATGACATCTGCTCGGCTGTAATAATCTTGAATCACCCGGGCAGACTCAATCAGGTTAGGATGTGGTATAAAATATATTGGACAATCCATGACATAAGAGCTGATGTTTATGTGGATTAGATCCGAGAACATTGAGCTTGGGGAGGCCCACTTCAGGTGGGCCCAAGGTCCATCTGGGGGAAGTCAATATCAGGTATTAAAGAAGGAATTAATTTGATGATGGACCACTAACAGCAACGCCAAGTGGTTTTGCTCTAGAGCATATCTTTCTGCGCAATCCTTGAGAGGACAAATGGGATCCATGTCTACGCCGGTGGTTTCACGTGTGACCAAGAGTGCGACCTTACCGTGTGTGTTATTTCTTT
Organism: Rhizophora mangle; assembly: GCA_037832345.1. NCBI lineage: Eukaryota > Viridiplantae > Streptophyta > Magnoliopsida > Malpighiales > Rhizophoraceae > Rhizophora > Rhizophora mangle. Next base: position 372,315 of record JBAPLJ010001940.1, on the reverse strand, counting down.
GTCTCGCCATAGGGAAACATATGCTCGGTTGTAAAGGAACGTCTTCTCTAGCAAATCAACAACCTTTCAACTAGTCTAGCTAGCACCTTAGAGATAATCCAATTAATTAGAATTTTATTATTTAACTCACTTTTTAAACCAATTAAGTTAAATTATCAAATGTAAATAGAATAAAAAAATAAGTGATACGTAATTAAAATAAAAATAAATAAAATAACTTTGTATAATTTTAAATTTTATATATATATATATATATATATATATAAAAAATACTATTTAATATATTATATAATTTAATTGAGAACTCTAAAATTTTTTTTAATTTATTTGCTTCTTTTTTTTTACCATATTAGTTAATTCAAGTTTTTAATATGTTTTTATATCTATTTTTATTTTATAATATTTTTATTAATGATATATGACACATATTATTTTAATTTAATTTTATTTTGAGTAATTTAAAATAACTCAATATAAAAAAAATTATATATATATATATATATATATATATGATGTGAAATTTTATATTTTTTAATATTTTAAAAAGATTTTAATTTCTAACATGCTCATCACTCAACCAAAAGAAAAAAAAAAAAAAGAAAAAAAGAAAAGGTGAAAAAGGACCTATTTGCTTGTAAATATGCTGTTAATAGCAATCAAGCTACCTCAAGCCCTTGCATAAGCATTGAAGGGAGAGGAAGATGACAGACTCAAATCTCCATTTCACCCTAAAAAATATTATGTCATCAGTGGAAGCCACGTTTTCGCCATAAAAAATTTCTTATTCATTAAGGACTCACCCTTTTTATTTTATTTTATTACTTTGCATTTTTAAATTTTCAGTAAAGTAATCGTGAGCGAGTAAAGCTTGTTAATAGTCAGCATGAGATAAGTCACATGTAATTCGTTTAAACAACGTAACTGTGCCGGATGCTTTTCATGTCCCTCTCGCCGATTGCGCTTAGCAAGTAGATGTCGGTCTTCTTGTCTGGTGGTGCGTCAAACTCAGAAAAGCATGCTTGGAATGATGGCTTGTTGCATTCAATTAACCATGAAAATTGGCAAGCCATCGAACTTGACTCACTCACTCACTCACTCACTCTTTTGTGTACTCAATGCTCATCATGGGTCTTGACAACTAGTCTTATGAAAGGTTGAAATGAGACGCAAAATTAAAATGGCTTCCTGTGATCATTTTGACATTGTGCCTAAAGGGAAGCAATATGTTGATATTTTTTTATATTAAGTACCAAAATTTATATAAATTGACATTTTTTTTTCTCAATTTGGGTCCCTTAGCATATTTTGCAACAATCATTTATTGTATTAAGACCTTAGAAAGAAGTTAGAAGAATGAAGATTATGGCATAAAGTTCAAAATATTGATTTATATCACATGTCACGTTTCACAATTCACATCACTAGGTTAATAGTCTTTTGAATACCTTTAGTACTACCAACATTTAAAATGAGAAATATAAATTTAATTGAAGTTGTATATGAATTAAATTTAATTTCTTAGTTATTTTTCCCTCCCATCTACCAAGTAAAAGTTTCAAACAAGAGCAACAAAGGGAGTTAAAAAAAAAAAAAAAAAAGACATGGGTAGCCATTTTAGAAAACGTTGTGGTAAGATTGGCATTTGCCGATGTACCTCCATGGAAATTCCCGTGTTGGCCCACAAACGGGAAATTTAAAGCTTTCAGTTTCCTTCATGATGGTGCTGCCGGCTAGATGACAAATTGATAATGATGTCTCCAAAGACCGTCAATTTTCAAAAAAAGACAAAGAAGACAAAAAAAAAAAAAACCTTTCTATCTCTACCTGTCTTTTTCTTTTGCTTTTTAATTAAACAGTACATTAAATAAGTTTTAAGCTATATAATAAATAATTTTATTTATTTTTATAAATCTTATGTTACTTTCTCAGGATTAAAACACATGATCTGGAATATAGAAGTTGAAGTTATATGTTGGCCACTGAAGACGTAAACTCAGGTGAAAAAAAGCAATCCCCCACTTCTTTGCTGCATACAACGTTCAAAAATTAGATGTCATTTCAAGTTTTATTTATAATAGTTACTATGGTTATATATATATATATATATATATAGAGAGAGAGAGAGAGAGAGAGTTAAGAGCAATATTGATTAAAGAGAACAACTTTAATTTCTTTATAACACAAATTCAATTTTATTAATAGATCCTTAAGATTTTAAAATCTCAAAAGTGACTCCAAATTGAATTACGGTAATTCCTTCAAATATATGTATTTTTAATATAATTCTCTTAAGTAGTTGTTTTTTTGTCGTGTTAAATAAAAAAATATGAATGATTCATGGCAATTTTTGTGGGAATTAGCAAAGGAACTTACCAAGCTAACCCAGGACACAAGTTCAAGGTCAATGCCAACACTAATTCAAAATAAATAAATAAATAATAACAAAAACTGCGGAACAATGGGACCAACATTTCTAGAACAAAGCACCCATGTTCTCATATTCTCACATATGAATTATTTGTTTCCGACAAGAACCATGCACTTGATTAGCCAGACAGCATTCACATTGAACCATAGACTAATTGGCGACAGAATCTAATACGCATTCTCACATACTTTGATGATGCTAAAGAACCAGCTTTCCACTGTTTTGTACGATGAAATGATACAAATTGCTTGCAAACGCTGACGTCGACTGGATTATTTTGAGAAGTTAAATGTATTGGAATAACTGCGAAACGCTCTGCATACATTTTCTATTGCTAACTGAAAATCAATCAGCTGGTCAGCCACGGATCCTTTAATTTGTGAGGACCTTGACTGTCTACCTACATGGAACTTGTTAGCTAAATAATCTGTGGTTAGCGAAATCAGCAGCTCCTAAACCCCTATTTTGGATCCTTAAGCCCCATTATCAGAGGCCTAATCAGAAATGGAGAATAATCACTATTCAATTAAACCCCACCAACTCCAACCCTATAAATATCCAAGATCCAGTTTAGCCCGGACTCTAACCCGACACTCCTTTCAGTCCGCTCATCCTAGGACTCATCGCATGTAATAATGTCTCATATGATAATTAAAATTGTTTATACATCTTAAGCTCATCCATTTGTCAAATAAGTCAATCCTGTGGGATTCATTTCTGGCAGAATCCATAGCTTAACCAACAAGGGATATAGAGCGATGTGATCAAATTCAAAAAGCTATTTATCAGTACAACTGCATTCCACAATAATTGAGTACAATTAGGAATACTAGTTGGACAATAATTACTTCTTATGGTATCAAGTGGTGACTTTTAACACTCTCAGCAAAACATGAATTTCATTAGCTCCCAAATGATGGCTGCTTACAGAGAAAATTGATGTGATCATATGTCCAAAAGCCATTTCTTGATTAATTACATTCCCGACAAAATGATATTGATTTCAATGTTGTAAAATGACCATGCCTCATCAAATCAAGAAAGATGCTCTAGACGTGAAACGTAAAGGGGTTGAGTTTCAAGCACCTTTCCATAAGTAAACCCATGAGGCTCATTGCAAGTTGCTTGGATGTAGCCGCTCAAATGCGAACCCATGTGGGCTATGAACATATTCGGTTAATAAATATAAAGTGTGGACACTAATACAATTGGTGTCATCCCTGTATCAAGGCCCCTTTCAATGCATCGAGATCCCAATTGGAAAGTTTTATTGGTGAAGCAATTTCAGAGGTGCTCCCCAATATTGTAAGAAAGTGTGTGGAGTAACATGTGAAGACACCCATTCTTTTCACCCATAGCCTCCTAGCTTTCACTCTACATCCAATAGATGTAATTACTGGTTAGTGTTTACCGTTTAGAAGATATAAGAATAAAGGGGCTTGGAAATTAACTTGAGAACCCTGATCTATCCAAATTTGAAAAAGGTACCATTTTGTGGAAATGTCCAGAGAATCGAAAAAAAGTAAAAGATTCAAATGCTTTATTTTTCTAAATGATAAATTGTAATCCCGATTTATTCTTGCCTAACTCATCACTAATCCTTTTTCTCGACTCATTAGCACCAAGATTAAAATCCCTAGTTATTGAGATTCTTACTTAACAGCTATACCACCAAACCATCCAGTTGGCGACCAATTGACTTTGGTGACAGAAGTATCTTTATTGTATAAATATTATTTCCCCCAGACACACTAGGCCATGATGACCGAAAAGGGGCCAAAAAGGGAAATCCTTCTTGGATTTAGTTCTCATTTTATACTTCAGAATAAAAAATTACAAAAAAATATAGTATCTTTCACAACATTGATTCTCTCTTACAAGGTATAAAATATTACTCGTATATGTATAAAATAAATTTTAATTTTCTGTAGGGTTCATTGATATATTCAATACTAACAAATTATTTTACTTGTTGATAAGTCTTGAAGGTGTCTTAAATTTTTGAGAATTTTTTTAATTGAGTTATATATATATTTTTTGAGTTTCTAAACTAATTTTAAGCATTTAATATTTATATTTTATAAGTGATTTTTTAGGAAAAAAAAATTAAATTGTTAGATACATAATTTAACTTAGTGAAAATAGTATAAAAATCTAAAATACACCTTAAATATATATTCACATGAATATTTTGCTAAATTTCCTTTTTTTCTCACTATAAAAGGAAAAATATTAAATATTTTCATTTTCTTCAAATTCATGTGGAAAGAATTTAAGATTTTTACTTATCATATGCAAGAAAAAGGAGAAAAATTCAGTGAAATATACATATAGACATATTTCTATATTTTCAGGATATATTTGGAGTATTTTTATAAAGTCTCGGTTAGGTTAAGCTTGCACCAAACTATACGCCCAATTCTTGTCCCAAAAAAAGGACTTATATAAAACAAAAATTAAAAATTTAAGGCTAATTTAAAAATTTTTTTAAAAATAAAAACTCAACCGCAAAAATCATCAAAAATTTAGGACTTTGTCAAGGGTATCCCGTAATATTTAATTTATGTAATAATATATACCCTCATTTTTGTTACAAAAAAAAAATCTAATTTGACTCTTTTTTTTGTGATGGTAGTCAATTTCAGTAAGTTGTTGACATTTTAGAAGAGGGCCATGTACGAAGGACAAGGAGGAGGTGCCGTGAAGTGATGGGGTCTTATTAATTTTTTTTTATTAAAATATGATGTATAAATAGGTAAACTATGATATACATAAAACTTAAAAAAACTTAAAAAAATATGTAAATAATTATAAAAAAAATGTCAAAAGCATTTTATATGATACCTAATTATATATTTTATATCAATTTTTTATGCATCATATATTTAAAAAAAAAATATATATATATATATATATATTTAGTAAATCCGTTTAAATTCCGCACAACCGGTGTGGAATCAACACCTACGTGTATCAACACCTTTCAAAAAAAATCGCCTCATGGGCCCACATTTCATTTGGAATGAACGGCGATGTGTTTATCAATCACCAAGACAAACCAGTGGAAGATGGCACGTGTCGGTTTCCCGTTACGTTGCCAACAAGCAAAGAAATGTACCGACAATGAAACATGTCAAATGTCGCTGGTAGGACCCACTGTCGATTTCACTCAGGGCACACGAAGCTTTCTTCATAAAAAGGCTGACATGTAATTTAATTATTAACATAAACCCGACACGTGGACCCACGTTTGTCCCCTCTCTTTAATTTGGCCTGCCATACACGAGCTCAATTTGGGGTTTTGATTGAGTGTTTTTACGGTGTACCTTAGATTCATCCAACCTTCCATATCTTGATGACATGATTACACATCATGCAAATTTAACGTTTTAGATTTTTCTTTTCTTTTTTTTTTTTTAAATTTTTTTTCAAGGTTTAATATATTATTAATTTCAACAACAACTATAGCACAATCTTCAAATTATTAGAAGATAAGTACATTTATTTTTTTTATTTTGCATAGTTATACTTGTAACTTGACTCAATTTTTTCATAACAAGATGTTCAATTTGAGTTTGTTTGTTTTACTTTCATACCCATGAAAACAACCTTTTTTCCTCATTATTATTAATTATGATGGATTATCTTAGATCATTTGGAGTTAATAGCTAAATTATGATTAGCCAAACATTGCAATTTTCTATGATTATATCTCGCTACTATTTTTTTTTAATTTATTCTCTGTGGTTACAGAAAAAAAAAAAAAAAGATTATTATATATCTTTCCAATAAAGAAATGTCTTTATTCGATTATGAAAATAAAAGGAATCACTGTAGCTCTCTTCACAAAAGAAAGAGATGGTAGACAATGGGGTTACTAAGACTTGGTGTAGCAAAATCGAAAAAAAAGTTATATGATAAATATATTTTTAATTTTTTTGATATATAATTATAATTAATAATATATATTTTAATATTGATTAAATGATGATTATAATATAATATATACTAGTGTTTAATTTATCGTGTATTCAAACAAAGTCATCCATTTAATTTGGTGCACTTCCTACAGTTTCATAAAATTTTCTATAATCATGGAAATGGAAGGAATCACCATAGCTTCTCATTACAAGAGAAAAAGAAATTGTAAATAAAAAAAAAAAAATTGGTTACCTTGAAAAAAAACCATCCATTTGATCCAGTGGATTTCTACAGGTTTTCATACAAATCTATTGGCACTCACGTGCTGCACAGAAGGATTCCCCGACCCCAAAAACAACACCCATTCACAAAAATCAACCTCAAAATCAGTAAAAACGACGCGGTCGTACCGACCAGCAGGCCCAAAGCTTTACAAAGGTGCACCTCCTACCAAAAAAGACACGCTTTCCACTCATTCAATGACACATGGCCAAATCACAGCCGCTCCTTTCGTCACACTTGTCAACCTACGAGTAATTGCATCATATCTCCTGCCAGTCCCCTCGCTTTAAATACCACCATAAACCAGACCAAAGTTTGTTAATTTCTTGACTTTCACATAATCTTTGTACGTCATTTGACATCAACTCACCTTCTTTTCTGGGAGAGAAATGGTAAATTTGCCATTGGAGAATAGGTTGCCCTTGCCGGAATCCGGCACCGCAGAGATGAATTTTTCTGAGACGGAATTGACCTTAAGGTTGCCCGGCGAGTCTCGCTTGCTATCGGAGAATAATAGTGGTACCAAACGCACGTTTTCAGACATGGTGGATCTAAATCTCGAAAATTCAGTTGATCGTGGCAACAAGAATGATGCGTCAAGTTTGTCCAAGGCTCCTGCATCCAAGTAAGATATCTAAATGAAACGATAGGGAATCATGATAAACCAATCCTTATAATAAAAATCCATGTTCAAAACATTATGGTGTGATAATTAAGGAACTTTGCTATGGGGTTTAATCTGTAACTAGGACACAAGTGGTGGGGTGGCCGCCCGTGGGAGGCCATCGGAGGAACGTGATCAAGATCTGCAAATACGTGAAAGTGGCGGTGGACGGAGCTCCATATTTGAGAAAAGTTGACCTTGAGAAGTACAATAGTTACCAGCAGCTCCTGAGTGCCCTTGAAGACTTGTTCTCTTGCTTGACCATACGTACGTGTGTGTATTGCGCCTAGTTTTTTTTAGAACAAATCTTCGTATTGGAAGGGCAATTGGGTAATTTTGACTTGAAATTTGTGATGCAGGCAATCATTTGAACGAGAAGAAGATTGTGGATCAAGTTGATGGGTTTGAGTACGTGCCAGTTTACGAAGATAAAGACGGTGATTGGATGATGGGTGGAGATGTACCGTGGAAGTAAGTTTCCAAAATTACCCCTAGTAATTTTTTTGTCCAAAAATTTTCAATTTCAAGTATTCATTTAGTTGTTTTTATTGTTTCAGCATATTTGTTGAATCATGCGAGCGACTGAGGTTAATGAAACGCTCAGATGCAATTGGATTAGGTGATTTACAGATTTCAATTTTTTCAATTTCATTTCATTACTGCTTTTTTTTTTTTCTTTTTTACCCCATAATTGTGTTTTCATTTGGATAGTAATTTTTTTTTTTTGTTTTTTAATATTTCTCTTTTGGTTGCAGATACAGCAACAAGGACACCTTCAAAATGTTCAAGCACAAGATGAAGTGGGCAATGCCCCATGGGACCCCTTAGTATATATATATAAGCATCTTTAGTATGATGCAGATGCTGTATATATGCTTTTTATTTTAGCCATAAATACATAACCTGTAACCATGACAAATATATATGATGATTTTCTGGATTCCATTTGTCAGCTCTGATTTCCCTCTCCATGAACATAAAGTCAGCTATTGTTGATGAATGTTTGTGAATCAGGAAATCAGAATCCAGTAGTTGAGATCATTTATTTGTAATAAACTTCAAATTTTCGTCCGGATTGTTGAGAAAAAAGATCGAGAGAAAGAGAAAGAGAAGGGTTACGATGGTCAGATCATCATTGTTTATGGCTTTGTGGCTCTGAACTTGTTCTTACCTTGCACTCATTTGCAAAGCATCCATATTTCTTATGAAATATGATTCTATTTTTTTCTACACTCCATTGATGTTCCATTGTCGTTCCATTTAACATTCATGTCTTAAAATTTCATCCGAATATTGCCTTCAGGATTCATGAGAAGATGGAATTGATATAATATTGACTTTCAATTCCAGTTCTGCAACCAAGTCCTAGAAATTTACAATTGGATCAGTATATTTCAATTCAAATGTCAAGCCATTGTCATTTTATCTTTGATTTCCACCATTAAAAAATGCTCTCTCTCTCTCTCTGTTTTATTCTTCCTTTATTTTTTTGTTCTTTTTTTAAATCTAGTTGGAGTTGGAGAGGGGATACTACAATCAATAAGATCTAGCGATTCCAACTTTAAATCCCACTTAAATTTTATTCCCAGTAGCCACAAATGTATACCTAGTGGTTCTTGCTCTCTTTTCCTCAGTAATGCAGCCAGGCAACATTTGCACTGAGTCTATTTTTTTCTGGAGGCATTCTTGGCTATAACGGGTCCTTGTGAGACAAGGGATGGTTCCACTTGCAATGCACGTTTTCTGTTTCATTTGTTTGTCCTATTACAAACATTCGTCTACAACAATAATAAAATTTTAATTTCAAATTTAATTAAAGTTAATTACATGATTTGTTTTCCATTCTTCCACTTTTATACTAAGTTTTGTAGCGAAATCAAATTGGTCTAAATCATTCTTAATTGAAAATTCTTAACTCAACGTAGTTCTTCCTCTTCTTCTTCATTTCTTCTCACCGTTGACACGGTCATGGCACCAAAAGAATTAATGTAATCGTTTGATTGACGTGGAGCACAACTGAACTTTGAGTCTCGACCCGCCCTTTACGTAAACTGGTACATTGCTCAATCATAGAAAAGTTCACCACGAGCCACTGGTCATGATTTGGTCACAAATTGATATATGATTGTCACCCGTAACTACCTTAAGACTTAAGGTGATATCTTGAAGGTTGTCATGTCGACAGTTTGTCATTAAAGGTAAGTTTCTCGTAGCTGGAGCAACTACAATTGGAGAAATGGAGGGGGCCCCCCCTTCTTGCCCATTAACCAAGTCTCCACTCCACCACTCTCCAATAAAGCAGGACTAGACCAGATAGACAAGACAGCACTGCTGAAGAGCCCCTTAACCTTATAGAACACCCTATTTTTTGTGTCTGCCTCTATGCCTTACCACTGCTGAAGTGCTCTTTTATACGTACAAAGTTAATTTTTTTTTCTGTAATTGCATATGCTTTGTTCTTTGTAACCTTCTGAACTAATAGATAAAACAACTCTATACTTAATTTTATCCGAAAATCATCCTAGGATCCTGCAAAATTTGTCCTTACAGATTCAAACATGAAAAACAAAAAGAAGGGGAGATTCTTTGGGGAAAGACAATGAAGTAGAGGTTGCTGTTGCTGTTGGGAAAAACATATATTCTCATCTGTTGCAGGCTTTTTGCACTCTGTTGCTGTTGCTGCTGCTACGAGACTGGAGAGAGTGTTGTGTGATGTGCTTCGGCTGTGCCGGTATAAGGACATAGTAATCCAAGAGGATCAATGGGGGAGAAGATGCATCCTAATGTTTCTACATAAAAAGCCCCAGTGGTATAAAGGATAGACGAAAAGCATACAGAGGAAACAACGTTGTTTGACTGCAACCTTCGAGGAGTTACAAAAATAAGTGCGATCAATTCAACTGCAGACAGGCTGCCATAGTTGCATTCAGCTGTTTGCATCCTGTCTTCCAGATTTTACAGCTTAGGAAATAAATTCTCGTGGTTGGCATGCTCAAAAATATTTTGTAGTTACAATTTAGAATCCAAATTAGTGGGATAAAAACCTTGTACATCATCAATTGTGGCAGAGGTTGGAAGCACCATGCCTGACAAGAGGCAAGAGAACCTATAAACAAAGTTCTCACAAGGTAAAATAAGAGGGCTAATAAACAAAAATCAAATTGCAGATAAAAGAAATCATGAGTGCATCTGAGTCGTGTTCCATCATAGGCGGTGCCTTTTGTTCCCTACACTTCATCCTCACAGCACTAAGAGGGCATCCACTGGTGTTCAGCTGTAAATCTTGCCAGGCAAGGACTGTGGCTTTAAGATCTATGCATTGCCAAAATTGACATTACTTTTCTTTGAACTTTTGGGTGACCTCATTGTTCTCCGGAGCTTTGAAATTATCAGCCTCGGAATGTGAATCAATCTAGCAGAGAGGATCTGATAATCTGAGATTTTGTTGTTCACGGCACGTGGGAGGATTTTCAATTGCTATAAAGCTTGAATTTTTTTTTGGTCTAAATCACATCACAAGGTCTACCTTTTTCCAACTCATTTGCTTTGCTCTTAATAATTAAAAATTTATTTTTAAAATTTAAAATTTTAATTTTAACAAAAAAATTTTAAATTTATTAAATAATAATAATAATAATAATAATCTATTACATAATTTATAATTAAATAATAAAATATTTACCATTCAAATCTATTATTTCTGATTTAGTTGCCCATATTACTTTAATCCCATATGACTTTTTTTTATCCCACAAATACCAAGCCAAAGGAAGAAATATGAAAATTAAAAAATAAAAAAAAGACCAAAAATACAAATAGAAAGTAGAAAAAAAGGAGACATATTTCATTAATAACTCAAGTAACAGGGTAGATCAAGGAAAATAGTTTAAACACAACAAGGCGGCGATGGACGGTGATCGGCGATTCAATCTTCGTAGATGCGGCACTCGTCGGTTTCGGGATGATCCTGGCAGTAATAGAGGAGAGGATCCTGCTGTTTCTCGAGCTTAAGCCGTAGATCGGCCTTGGCTTGGCTGACCTCCTCGACTTCATCCCAAGCAACCTTGCACCCGTCGGAGGTCTCGTCTCTTTCGCAAACCTCCTTGGCTTCGATCACCTTCTTCTCTATCATCTCCGTCAGCTTCCTCTCTCTCATCTGCGTTCCCTTGAACTTCGCCACTCCTCCTCCTCCTCCTCCGATCGCCGCCGTCACCATCAGTCTCGCCGTGTCGGAGTGAGAGTTCTTTCGGAAGGCAACCAGAGATCTGGAAATCCTGCCTGAGAAACCGTGGCCGTCGGATCTCGGTGAGATTGATGAAGATAGGACCGTTGTTGTTAGCGAAGCAGACGACATGTCGTAGACCTGATTGTTCAATCAAGCTGAGCCTTGCTGATCTCCAACGCGTAATGGACTTGTTTCCATTCTTTCTTTCTTGCTTTAAGGAGATTTCTTTTTGACTTTTATTTTGTTTGCCTTGTTACATTATCCACGCACCTACAAACCGCCTTGAACTAAACTCTAAAATATATATATATATATATATATATATATATATATATATATAAAATAATTTTTTATTATTGAATTATAGTATAAAAAGTATTATTAGTTGTTAAAATACAGCAACTAGACATACTGAATTCAATGATACTAATTTTGAATTATAAATTTTAATTTAAATTAATTAAATAAATATAATTAATAAAATAATATAAATATTTTATTTTATATTTTTTTTACTTGTTTTTAGTATTTATATTATATTTATTTTATTATTTTATTAATTATAATTAATTATTTTTATTTTTTTTATTAAAATATTTTTTTATTCTTAAAACATTTATTTAGATAAAAAAAAATTTTTATTATATTAGTATTAAATTTATATTATTTATATTAGACTCATATGATATATAAGTATATTTGTTAAAAATTTTTTATTATTTATATTTTTTATTTAAAAAAAAAAAAAAAATATTTAGTATTTTGAAATAAAATAAAATTTTTAGAATAATTTTTTTAAAAAAAATATTAAGAGAAAAAAAAAAATTACTTAAATTATTCTTTTAAAGAAAATTAAAACAAAGTAATTTTATTTTTTTTTAAGAAAATAAAAAAAAAATTAAAAATTTTTTTTTTTTTTTTTGTTTGTTTAAAGAAAATGAAGTTGACTTTAGTAAAATTTGAAATAATAGTATTAATTGCTAATATTAGTATATAGTGTAATATGATGGTGGAAAACTACTCCAACATGTTATAATTTGTACTGTTTTTAGTTTCTTGAAAAGATGAGACTTAGTAGTTTGCACATTTTTAATTATATAATTACATATTTTTTTTCCCAAACATCTCTCGTTATTACAATATGGAAAGTACAAATTATAATATTTCCTATATTATTTCTCTATCATGGTGACAAGAAATAATAAATTGTTTCTATATATAAAAGAAAAATACTTAAAAACATACAAACAAAATTTTAAAATCCCTATGATTTATCAAAAGAAAATTAATATGACTATTAAAAATTTAGAAAAAAGAGAAATTTATTGGTTTATTAGAATTAAAAATACCATGATTTTTAACAACACCATTTTACACAAAATTTAAATATATTGTAATGTATTAAGAATAAAAATAAGAAAAATAGAAATTAATATATCAAGACAAAAAATTTAGTATATAAAGTTAAAATGTTTAAAATTTAAAAATTTAGTGAAAACCTTATATTGTTTGCTATGTATGAAAAAACTAAAAATTAACTTTAAATTTGTATCTTAAAAAAGTAAATGATGAAGAGAAAAGATTTATATTGATACTTATATTATTTTAAATTTTTTTATATTTTTTATAAATTAAATAATAATTAAAATAATAATTATAATTATTATTTTATTAGTTATCGAGTAGATTAAAAATTAATAAAAAAATTACAAGTTTGAAAATTTATTATCTTTTTTTTTTAAGTATATAGATTTAAAATAAAATTATAATTAAAATTATTTTCAAATTTTATATTATCATTTTTATAGGTTTATATAAGAATTAGTTTGTAATCATGAAATGTGTACCATATCAACTATTAAAGAATATTTATAAAATTCTCACAAAAAAAACTACTAAAATTGTTAATAATTTTTTTTAAAAAAAAAAAAATTGATATTATTTATTTGAGAGTAATTATTTTTTAAAAAATATAATAATAATAATAATATTATTATTATTATTATTATTATTTAAAAAAATAAAAAAAAAATTTGAAAGAAAGTTTTTTAAAGATGAAAAAAGAATTTTAAAAGTAATTTCTTTCAATTTTTTATTTTTCATAATTTATAGAAATTACCACATAAATAAATACAATTAGTTATAAATAATTAAAATATTTTTTCTTAATTTTAATTATATATATATTATTGAGTTGAAATTTATAAAAAATTAATAATTATTTAATTTAACCTAAAAATCTCTTATCTAAATTCACATCACTAAAAGTATTTAATGCATCACAAAATCTTTATTATTATTATTTTTTTATTCCAACTGATGTTATATTTTTTTTATTTTAAGTATATGAACCAAATTGAGTAAAATTTTGAACTCAATTTAATAAGTATGCTTTTCCTCCAGTCCTCGGCATGCACCCACAAAAATTTTTGAGTTAGTGAAAAGAAGTGGTTCCACGCTTCATGCTTATAACGCTTTTGTTACAACCATTTGATTTCGTATTTAAATTTGGTGGCATTGTTATCCATTTCTAAAATTTTAGCCTCATTTTCAATGTATACAATAGTTTATAATAATAAAATATAAAAATAAATATAATACGTTATAGACATTAGGATATATTAAATTTTAAAATATAAAAATATAAATACATATGAAATACAACGATATATATTAAGGCATCCCTTCGCTCTTTGGCAATTATGAATTGCCCAAAATTGAAGGCACGGTCAGATTATATTCTGTAAAATAAAATGTTTCATACATTGGAAATGGAAGGCAGCAATCTTATAGAAGAACTCTACAACAAGAAAGGAGAAGATTGGTCCAAAAATCTCTCACATCTCTCATGTGAGGGTATCTTAAAATTAATATTAATATTAGATTGGGCTTGTACAATATATAAATTTATATTATTTTATTGAAGAGTGTATTATTATATAAATTTATGATATTTATTAAAAATTTATTTTTAATTTTTTTATTTTTTTTTAAAATAAAAATAAAATTTTTAGAATTTTTTTTTATAAAAAATTAATTATTTTTTAACTTAGCCTAAAAATTTCTTATTTGAATTTTCATAAATCTTTACTTTTTTAAGTCCAGGTCAACTAGTCCTTTTGTTTTTTTTTTTCCGAGGAAATTGACCAATATGGGCTTTTTGCTCTGGTCCTCAGCATGCTACCCACAAAAACTTCTAGTGAAAAGAAGTGGTTTCACACTTTTTGCACAACTCTTTGTAATATTTTTGCTAGAACCTTTTGATTTCGTATTTTGTTATTCATTTCCAGCCTTTTAGTTTCCTGTGCAGAAATACTAAAACAAAAAAAGAAAAAACAAAGTGAGAGAGTTCAACAAATGCATGCTAAACGTGACCATCCACTCCTATGATGTAAGCAATAGTCTATGATACGATTCAACTAAAATAATTAGATAAAATTTTTAAAAAATATAGTTGAAATCAAATAGATATTAGAGTCAATAGTGTGCATAATTAATTACAAAACACGAACACATATGTAATATGCTACATTAATTTTCAAAATATAAAGATATAAACACAGTTAAAACACAATTATATATATATATATATATATATATATAGTAATTTTAATAATTTTTTTATTAATTTACAAAAATATTTCAAGGGATCTCTTGTTGTGTCTCGTAAATGTCCATAGCATGTCAATGACTTGTCCAATGTTTTCAAATTTTTTATTTTTATTTTATTTTATTTATTTATTTAGTTTTTTGGCAAACACATTTTTGCTGTTCCCCACATCATTTGGTTGAAATGCATTCCCTCTAAGATTTCAATTTTCACGCTCTGCTAGTGTATTTTGGTACGTTTATCAAGAAAGAAACAATAGTTTTTCGAAGAAAGGCTGCTACCGCGAGAGTGGTTTTTGTGAACTTTTTAAGACAGTGTTTTGGAAGCGGAGAGCAACGTTTGAAGGAGAAGTGACGCGGTGGGAATGTGTTGTGCCATGTCTACTAAACATCAGATATAAGTAATCATATTTCATTGAATTATGGGGCAAATTAATTCAATAAAATTAAGTAATTGTGGAAGCAACAACCGTATTGTCCTTCTATGATACTTTGCGTAGCACATTTCGGGAAACAAGGAACCATATTGTCCTTCTATGATACTTTGCGTAGCACATTTCACAGTGATTGTGGAAGCAAGGAACCATATTGCTCTTTCATGGATTCTTTACTTTGCACATAGATTATAACATCGCACAAAGAGTTCTTGATGATTTCGTTTCTTTGGCAAGCATCGTTATCCTATTTAAGGAAACACAAATGGCCTCCCAGACATCAACCTAACCTGAAGAAATACTAGTCCTTCATATTTCAGCTTTTAGTTCCCTTAATCCATCAATTTCCTTCCTTGTGTTGCTATACCAATGGCTGAGGCACTTGTTTCTTTAGTGGTGGAGAAGCTGGGCTCCCCCATGTTTCATGAGCTAGAACAAGAGGTGAGGCTTGTAGTGGGTGTAGAAAAAGAACTCGAGAAGCTGAAAAACAATCTCACTGCCATCCAAGCTGTGCTCGTTGATGCAGAGACAAGGCAAGTGAAGGAGTCTACTGTCAAAGATTGGCTGGAAAAGCTCAAAGACGTTGCTTATGACATTGAGGACGTGCTGGACGATTGGGAAGCTGCAATTCTCAGCTCAGAGAAGAAGGTATGCTCCTTCTTACGGTCCTCTTGCTTTTGTTGTAAACAAATTGGTCTGCGTCATGACATTGCTAGAAAGATAAAAGAGTTGAATGAAAGGTTAGACAGAATTGCCGAGGATAAAGATCGCTATCAACTTGTCCAGAGAGAGGGCAACCCACGAATTGAGCGATCTATGACCATCTCTATGATTGACATAACAGAGGTGAAGGGTAGGGAGAAGGATAAAAATGTATTAATAGAAAAGTCGACAAGTGAGCGTGATGGCTCCGACCTCCGTGTTCTCTCTATAGTAGGGACAAGGGGGATTGGCAAGACGACTCTTGCCCAGATTGCATTTAACCATGACAGTACAAAGACTTACTTTAATAAGAAAATTTGGGTATGTGTCTCGGATCCTTTCGATGAGACAAGGGTTGCCAAGGCAATTTTGGTATCTCTTACACATTTTACTCCAGCAAACCTAGAATTGGAATACTTGGTGCAAGAAATTAGTGAATTGATTAAGGAAAAAAAAGTTCTTCTTGTCTTGGACGATGTGTGGGAAGAAAACCCTGTAAAGTGGAACAGGTTGAAACAACCTCTTAGGCTTTCTTCACCAGGAAGTAAAGTTTTGGTGACCACAGGCAATGAGAAAGTTGCAGATGTCATGGGTTGTTACAATGATGATATTTTGAAGGTAGAAGTTTTGTCTGATGAGGAATGTTGGTCAATTATTAGTAAAATAGTATTCTCTGGTAGGAAGGATGCAGAACACAATTATTTAGAAACTATTGGTAGGAAAATATCCCAAAAATGTAACGGTTTGCCTCTTGCTGCAAAGGCTATAGGGGGAATTTTGCGGTTTAGAAAAACCAGAGAGCAGTGGCAAAGTATTCTAGATAGTGAGATATGGAAAGTAGAAGAAGTACAAAGAGATGTTATTGGTTCTTTATGGTTGAGCTATTATGACCTGTCTCCAGCATTAAAACGATGTTTTTCCTACCGTGCTATCTTCCCAAAAGATTATGAAATTAGGAGGACTGAATTGATAGAGCTGTGGATGGCTCATGGTTATCTAGAAAGACAAAGCGATGATCCAGAGATTACTGGAGAATATTATTTCCAAAATTTAGCAATGCGTGGTTTTTTTCAAGATTCTGATTTTGGTTGGAGCTGTAAGATGCATGATATAGTGCATGATTTAGCCCAAATTGTTGGGCGTAACGAATGTCGTAGTGCGTTGGGGAACGATTCTGTGGAGTTAATTAGAAAAGTGCATCATTTATGTTTAGATCTTCCGGAGCATGGGACACATCGTAGTCCCTCTCACGGTTTTGAAAAAAAAAACGAAGATTTTTTTGGTAGTCAAAGCCCACAGCAACAGAGTTGCCAAGATTATTCAGTCAATCAACGCATATAAGATCGTTGAGCCTCAGACACGGTGACTTTGCAGAGATCCCTCCCTCCATCTGTAAATTGGTACAGTTGAGGTGGCTTGATCTGTCTCAGAATGAGCAATTGAAGCAGTTGCCTGAAACACTATGTGAACTGCATAGAATGCAGACCATAGTTGTTTCCGAATGCTCTTATGATTTGAAGTTGCCTCTTGGGATTGAAAAACTAATTAGGCATCTTCGTAATTCGGCAGGCCCTGGAAGGTTGCCAAAAGGAATTGGGCAATTAATTGGTCTGAGGACATTGGAGAAGGTCGATGTTGGCTGTGATGATGACGATGATGCTGCATTTTCTCTTAGCGATCTGAAGAACGTCAACCAACTTCGGGGAACTCTTGATATATTTGGATTGGGTGCATATAATCGTCGTTTGGGCGAGGCTAAGCAAGCAGATCTCAAGAAAAAGGAACACATCACTCAATTGCAGCTTGATTTTTCTTCTTCTAGAGGAGAAGAAGAAGAATTGCTGCTGGAAGCCTTGGAGCCATCTCCAAACTTCGAAACACTTCGGACATGGGACTACAGAGGTACTACCTTTCCTGGTTGGATGATTTCATTAACTAATTTGAGGTCTATTTATTTACAGGGGTTTGCATCGTGTGAGCACACTATTTTTAAGTAGAATGCGGCGTGTTAAAAAAGTGGGGAAGGAGCTTCTTAGGAATAGAAACTCAAATTGATGACAGCAAAAGTGAGATATCAGCATCATCATCTTCTTCTTCGCCAGTAGTTGTTGCTTTCCCCAAACTGCAAAGACTCGCCCAACTGGGAAGAGTGGGAAAATTATTATAACGATAATTATGATGGCACTACCACACCTCCTCCTATTGTTATAATGCCATCCCTTATGACTTTGTCAATTCATCAATGCCCACTGTTGAAGGGATTGCCAGATTATATTTTGCAAGATACACCGCTTCATACACTGTTCATTGGATTTGGAAGAACGCTACAAGAAGGAGAAGGGAAAAGATTGGTCCAAAATCTCTCACATCATCTCCCGTGTAAAATTTTTCAATCCAGGTGATAAAATGGAAATAATTTTATTTATTTTTATCATATATATATATAATTTTTATTTATTATAATTTTTTATTATTTAATATTTATTAAAATTAAGTTTTATATTAAGATATTTATTTATATAAATTATTTTTTTTTTAAAACTAAAAATTTTTATAAAAGTTATTCTTTACATTACATCATAAATTCCACTTAAATTTGAAAATCTAATTATAAGTATATAACTGCTCAATGGTTGGTTAGTTTTTCATCATCATTGCCTTAGTTTTACTCCATTATTTTGATGTTTGGTGTCAGCACTAAGTTATGCATACCAAAAGAAATTCAACAGCTGTGTGGATGTTTCGATTTTTGCCGGACAACTCTTCTGTGAGAATGTTGAAGCCATTTTCAGTTTCCTGGATTTCAACAGCATATCATGCATGGAATTGAGGCTTTGGATCATTTCAATTTCGAACGCAGATGGAAGGGTTCCAGAATTAATTGCTTGTAGTCACACCGGTTTGAAATATCTTCCTTATTTTCCTTTTTCTCTTCTTTCATAATCTTATTATCTAAAATATTAATTATTTAATTATTTAATTATTGTCTTGGAGTGTCGCTTTTGGAATCTTATATTTTTGAATGTTTGCATCTTCCGAATCATTTCATCGAGTTATCAATTACAATATATTCTTCTGAGAGAGAAATTTTGACACTAATTTCATCACCAACTTTGGTGCTTCGTTGGATTTGGCCTTTCAAGAGATTTGTATCACCAATACTTTAAAGTCTTTTACATATAAATGTGATGAACGTGGCTTTTCCGAGAGGCCATATCATCTCTTATGTGTTCTTTTTTTTTTTAATAATTTTATTAAATATTATCAATATTTAATTTTTAAAAGATTATTATTTATAATTAATAATATCTTATATTGATTCAACGATAATAAAAATTATATTTACGAGTCTATACCAAGTCAAAAAGTTATAATCAAAATAAAAATTATATGCATTCAAGAAAATTAGTTTGAATAATACATTGAAAGACTAATAAAGTTAAAATTAAAATGGATTGATCAGTACTATTATGCAAAGTTACTAGCATTATGCATTGGAGCCGTGAGAAATACGAATGTAATTTCATACTTTTAATACAAGTAGTTAAAACATTTTATTGAAACAAAAAAACAATAACAACACAAATTCTCATTCCACGGCTAGAGAAAAGAAAATGACAACACAAATTCTCAATCTTTCTTTAATATCTATCTTTCCAGTTAAGTTAGCAATGTTAATTTAATTCTCATATTTTCAAAATTCACACCTTAGCAAATAAGGGAAAAAAGAGGCACCGACTCAAAAATTTTTTACAAAAAGGAAAATAGCACCAAAGCAAAAGAGACAAAAGTGAAAAAAAAAAAAAAGAGAATATTAATGATAATTATATTAGTAGTAATAATTATTATAATAATAAAAAATAGAAAGAAAAAAACAGTCAATTTTGGTTTATTACAAAACGGGCCCCAGTTTCCATCCAACGGCCAATAATGAAGCGCGTTTCATTTCTATTCGCACCCAATTCAATCAAAATCCTCTATCGAATACCCAATTAAAGACCCATCACGAATACCAAAATTGTTAATTCACACAAGTATCAAGGGCGTTCTTGTCATCGCGGGTACGCTATAAAACGACGTCGCTTTATGTACGGCCTGTCTGCGTCCTGCCTCGGAAGGGGACTTTCCCTCTTAAGTCACTGTACAGCTTAGAGTCAAAAGTAAAGCGCAGAGAGAGAAGAGAGAGAGAGAGAGAGGCAATTCAGTCATTTCACATAATTTTCTTACCGGCTCCTTTGATGGTTAAGACGTCGGCGTCATGTTGGCCTTCAACTGCCTGAAAAAGCTAAAACTAGAACTTAGAGCTTAGAGAGAGAGAGAGAAATGGTGGGGGGTGCACTGGGAGGATTACAAGACCACTTGAAATTGGCAAGGGAGTATGCACTTGAAGGTCTCTACGATACTTCTGTTATCTTTTTCGATGGCGCTATTGCCCAGATCAACAAGTATTTCTCTCTCTCTCTCTCTCTATCTCTTTGCAGTATTTCTCTGTTAAATCTGAAATAAAGTTACCATCTTTGGTGTTTAAAGAAGATTTGGATGTCTTTTTTGGGGTTTGTGAGTAGGAAATGGACATGGGTTATTGTTGCTTTGCCTGAAATTGAAGTTTATAATTTGGTTTTAGATGCTTCTTGAGGTATTTAGGGGGTTTCTGTTTGATAGAACTGTAAATCTTGTTTGGAAACAAAGACCCATTTACCAATTTTGGATATTATTGAAGTTTTAAAGAAACATTTGAATTTTCATTCTTGGTTTTTATTTGGGTGTGTCTTAGTTTTTGTAGGTTGTTTTGGGCAATGGCTGTGTTACATTATGGGATAGGGGGAAGCCTTGGTTTATTTTTGCTCTCTGGATTTATGTCAGTGGGATTTGGCTAGAATTACATAGTCTGTTAAGCTAAACCTGCCGGCATGTGGAAATGTATTTGTCTGGTTGTTGGTCTTTAGAACATCACATACGAGTATTGCTACAAATGGCTCTGGTTCTAGTCCCCCACAATGGATACATCACATAGCAGCACTAAACTTGATGCTGAATTGAAGATCTTCTTCCTTTTTTCCCCAAAGTATTTCTACTTAAGGAGCTGCTACTGGTACTCGAGTGTTTTGGTGGATTATACTTTGTGACAGATTATTTTTTCAAAGGTTCCAACTGATGTAACATTTTTAGGCACCTTAACACACTTGACGACCCATTAATTCGTACAAAATGGATGAATGTGAAGAAAGCCCTTTCAGAGGAGGCAGAGATTGTAAAACAATTAGATGCCGAGAGAAGGGCATTCAAAGAAACCCCCGTGGGCCGGCGTGCTGCGTCACCTCCAATTAATGTTAAATCATCATTTGTTTTCCAACCTTTAGATGAATACCCAACTTCCTCTGGTGCTCCCATGGATGATCCTGATGTGTGGAGGCCCCCAAGTCGCGATGCTGTTAATAGGAGACCTGCAAGGGCTGGTCAAGTAAGTATGAGGAAATCACCTCAAGATGGAGCTTGGGCTCGTGGTGGTTCGACAAGAACTGGAACAACTGGTGGCCGCGGCGCCAAGGCTGGTGCTTCAGCAAAGGTTAATTCAGGGGTTCGAGCGTCCACCACTGGAAAGAAAGGGACTGGCACTGGAAAATCTTCCAAGGGAGACACATCTGTAAGTTTATCAGACATAGGAGGCAGTATTTGCTTCATTTTATCATACATCTCCTGTACTTTGGAATTCTTTTATGGAGTACACTGTGCCATTTATTCTTGGATGGTTGCACATGATGATTGTGGTGGATCTGTATGTGCCTCCATTTATGAATTTTAAGCGGCTTTAACAAGAAGATCCTATGGTTCTTAAAAGGTTATGATACTATATGTGTGGTACATGGCTTGTAAATGCATGTGCATGTGTTGTGTTTGGTGCTATGAATTTTTTGAAACCCATTTGGTGACAAATGTGGAGCCTGTATTAACACTTATAGACATTGCAAATCTGCACAAGTTTGTTCATCTCATCAGGCAATTTTTTGTATGATATTGATCATTTGCTCTTTGTATGGGAATTGAGAATGAAGTTTAGTGGAGAGATTAAGCAAAGGAGAAATAAATTATTAATGTAAGGTATGTTGGGCAGAAGTGTTCATGTGATATTGAAATAGTTTTTGAATGAAGGTTCTGGCCTCAGTTTTGGCAATATGCACAATGATCTTCATCGCTACCATATTTCATGCTGCCTTGATCGAAATCTTCAGTCTGTATACTTCTTATATCAGCCACTGTTAAATATGCTCGGATTAAGTTGATCTGTACACAAAATTGATACAAGCTTTTTTTGTAGTGTCTGGAGTTATTTCAATTTATTTGCATTATATTAATGTAACTGCATTTGCAATCATTAGAATGGTGATGCCGAAGATGGAAAGTCTAAGAAGGTACAATATGAGGGACCTGACCCTGACTTAGCTGCCATGCTTGAAAGGGATGTCCTGGAAACAAGTCCTGGGGTTAGATGGGATGATGTTGCAGGACTTAGTGAAGCTAAAAGACTACTGGAGGAAGCTGTTGTCCTTCCATTATGGATGCCTGAATATTTCCAGGTATTTAAAAACATTGCTTCATTTTGCATTCACATCAGAATTCTAGTGATTTCCAACTTCATGTTCCTAGATTTCTACATCTTCTGCAGACTGCAGTAAGGGATGTTTTATTGGCTTTAATACTTTTTTCTTGGGGGGGGGGGGTGTTATGGGGCAGGGAATTAGGAGACCTTGGAAGGGTGTCCTTATGTTTGGCCCTCCTGGTACTGGGAAGACACTACTTGCTAAAGCCGTTGCTACTGAATGTGGTACTACATTTTTCAATGTTTCTTCTGCTACATTAGCCTCAAAATGGCGTGGGGAAAGTGAGCGCATGGTACGGTGCTTGTTTGATCTGGCACGAGCTTATGCACCTAGTACGATTTTCATTGATGAGATTGATTCTCTATGCAATGCCAGGGGGTAACATTTCTACCTTTTCCTTTGAAAGTATCAGCAAGCAGTTAACTGAAAGACTGAACACTTGGACTTTTTTGGGCCACATGTTGTGTTGTTTAATTTGTCATGTTGGGATATAAAACATGTTGCTTTCTTCATTTGAGTGTGAATTTTTTTAATGTACTTGGAGATGCTTAAAAGTCTTTCTCATGGTAATCATTGGCTATCCCTGGATTCAGAGTTATTTCTCAAAAGTCTCTTGAGCTTAAAGGTCTTTTAATTTGCATGGAAGGATTTGTATGT
The DNA here is from genome assembly GCA_037832345.1 of Rhizophora mangle. NCBI lineage: Eukaryota > Viridiplantae > Streptophyta > Magnoliopsida > Malpighiales > Rhizophoraceae > Rhizophora > Rhizophora mangle. Next base: position 348,794 of record JBAPLJ010001940.1, on the reverse strand, counting down.
GTTGATATGTGAATCTGAATGACTTCATCTATTCAGAGCTTCAGGAGAACATGAATCATCAAGAAGGGTCAAGTCTGAACTTTTGGTTCAGGTGGATGGCGTAAACAATAGTTCTACAAATGAAGATGGTAGTCGAAAAATAGTTATGGTTTTGGCAGCTACAAACTTCCCTTGGGACATAGATGAAGCACTAAGGTTTGCCGTTGCTCTCTTATCTTAGTCTGTGAGGATTAATGATGGATATTCTTCATTTTATGACTTAGAGTTGACTATCCTTTCTCAGCTTTGATAATCGTGATTTAATTACCTTTTCTATTTTGATTTTTGGTATGAACACAAATGCAGGAGGAGGTTGGAAAAGCGTATTTATATTCCACTTCCAAATTTTGAGAGTCGAAAGGAGCTCATTAGAATCAATTTGAAAACTGTTGAGGTAAACTGGCAATTCTTACTGATAAAGATGTGGCAAATTCTTCAGAGTGTTGCTTCATTGTAATTTGTTGTTCATGTGATACAATTTTAGTTAAATTCTGCTTTGCTTGTGTTTAGTCTTATTTAAGTGTCACTGGCTGGTTCTTGATTTCAGCTTTGTCTTGGTCTTTTCTTCTGATATCCTGTTAAAATTGATGAAAAGTGGAAATGCAAGACCTTGAAGAATGCTAATTTTCCATGTTATTATCTAAGTGCAATGACAATTGTCAATGTGTATTTAAGTCTCTGTTGTTGTAACATTGGCAATTATGCAGAAGACTGTATGATGGGAAAGGAAAAGAGTGCTAAATTGCAAAGCCTGTGTGTATATATTTTTTAGATTGCTGTTAATAATTTAGTGTATCAATTGTTGTTTGTTGTACCTAATATTATATGAGAAATCTGAAAAACAATTAAAAAAAGAAGAAAAAAAAAGCAGGGTCTCTGCCAATCTCCCATCTATGGGAGCAGCTTTTCCAGTGAACTTCAAAAATGAGAATTGGTTGTAAAAATGCTGTGGCTTCATTTATCTTGGTGAAGGGAACTGAGAATTGACTTCTCCTATGTCATTTGTAACATGTTTATGCCATAAACGATGCTCATCTACTTTGAGAGGTTTAGCTTCTAACCATCAATGTTGTTATATTAGGTAGCCCCTGATGTCAATATTGATGAAGTTGCTCGTCAGACTGAAGGATACAGTGGGGATGATCTTACAAATGTGTGCCGAGATGCTTCCTTAAATGGGATGAGGCGCAAGATAGCAGGTAAGACAAGGGATGAGATCAAGAACATGCCAAAGGATGAGATCTCAAAGGATCCCGTTGCGATGTGCGATTTCGAGGAGGCTTTGAAAAAGGTCCAACCTAGTGTTTCCCAAGCCGATATTGAGAAGCACGAGAAGTGGTTTGCAGAATTTGGATCTGCATAGCTTGAAAGTTCAAAGCAAAAGAGAAATCCCGCTGCATTAACTTCTGGATTGTGCTGACTCTATCGCATTTGTTGGAAAGAGTTTTCGTATTGTTGTGTTAATTTGTATTAGTACCCTGTCTTAATGTAATGTAATCAGATTTTCCTTCCCAGGCTGTGTTCTTCGACCATACGTTCATGTTACTATCTGAAATTATACAATGGAAAGACCTGAAGACAAATGTCATTCGATTGTAAAGGCATTCTGAGACAATGTCTATTTATGATTTTGGTGTCACTCTGCATTTTTCTTGCTACTGTTCTCCTTGCAAGGAAAGGCTTCTCCTGTTGCCCTATATATTAAGAAAGAAAAGCTTGTTCATTTTTCCAAGTTAACAATCTTCTTGATTATTTTTATGAATCGTCTTGCTGCAACTTGTCTTTTGTGGTCTACGGGGCTGAAGTATTTACGTGGTGTAAATATATTTTGTGGGGGGAAAATTCATAGAATTAGGCCTTAGTTAAATTTGGTGTTAACACTTCGTTGAATGCTATCTGATTTATTGAAATTTCCATTCAACTAAGCAAGGAACTAGACGGATGTTTATTAATTTTTTTTTTTTTGGGTCATGTTTTTGAATTGCTCTCTTACCTAACTTGAATCAAAGGTACCTTTTATATATCACTAGATTAGAGAAGGTTAATATTGCTAGCTCATTAATAAGTTGGTCCATTTTTAAGCATTTATTTGAATACTACCACCTTATGGCATTCATTTTTTGCAATTTAGGCCAAACATAAGTTAAGAAGAGCATAAGTCTATCTCCTAGAAAATTACATCTACATTAATCTCAAATTTTGGTAATTTTTTTTTTATTAAAAGATTTATTGGTTGTTAAGCTACAAAGTAATTTTTTATTTTTCAATAAATTTCACACTTATTTAAGAATTAAAATTCATAATTTCAAAAATAAAATTGTAAATTTTTAATTAATAGAACATCCCTTAAGGAGCTCAAAATTTGGCACACACGGTCAAACACATAGGTGGGTGTCCAAAGATTTTTTTTTTAATATGGAAGAAAACAAGTAAAATCTTTTAAAAATGCCTAAAAGATCAGTTACATGGGTAGGTCCAATGTAGGTATATTTATTACTACTTTATTGGGCAGCCAACCTTATCAACGCTGGAGAGCTGTTTGCCAAAATTGCTACCCCTTGACATATACACCAAAACAATGGGAAATTTTACTTTGAAAGTACCTCTAGTCTCTCTTCATCTTCTTCTTTTCTCCCTCTTCACATGCAGCCCAACTGCTGCAAGTTCTTCCAATTCTACCACGACCCCATTAGATGGTATGTTCTATCCATGATCAAATTTTGCGTTTTTTCTCAGTTTTTCCTGTTTGGTAACAGTTTGAGTCAATGTTTTTTCTTTTTTAAGCTATGTCAAAAATTCCTGTGTTTTGTGATAGGATTGTTGTGGGATTTTGGTGTTGATTTTTGTGATTAATGATCACATATACATGGGAATTAATGTACTATACCATTGATATATATATATACTTCCTTGTGTGTGTGTGTGTGGCTGCAGGTGAGTCTCCTTTTTGTGCATTGATTAATTGTGGCCAAGGAAAATGTATATCCAGTGGAAGCCTTGTCGGCGTTGATTGTGAGTGTAATCCTGGTTGGAAGAAGATGCAGCTTGGTTCTTTGACATTCCCTTCTTGTATTGTCCCCAACTGTGAGTCTCTCTCTCTCTCTCTCTCTCTCTCTCTCTCTTGGATTTCGCTTCAAAATGTGCATGTCTGCATACAAAAAATCTCGTCTTCTGTAGCAGAATTTCGGTGGCTTTGCATACGAGACAATGGTGATTCCTGTTCTTGTTTTGGGTGAAATGGTTACGATAATCTCAATGTCACCATGCACATATTTGTAATAAAGTAAAATTGTTGGAAACAACACATGCCAAGGTAATATGGGAGAACCATAAAAGAAGTTGGAAAGAAACTCTTTTTTTTCTTTTTCTTTTTTTTATTTTTTTTCATCATTTGAAGACCCATTAGATCCAAGGCCTTATATATATATTTTTTTTTCTATAATTATAATTTAAAATTTTAAAAATAAAAATTCGAATTTTTAATTATTAAAATATTTTTTGATGGACGAAACTTTCTTTCTGTTTGAACAAGAAAAAGCACAAGCCAATGTTCTGATTACTACACATAGGAATTGATCGTAGCAATTCTCCAACTACATACACCTCATTCTCTTTTCCAACCGCATACATGCACATCTCGTACGCTCTGAAATTTTCTTTTTTTTATTTTTTTATTTTTTTATATATCTAATATGGAAGTAAATTGACTAATTGCTTGGAACTCTGTACCTTTTAATTTTTAAAATGAAAGGCCGGATCATGTAATTGGATAAGCTAATTATGTTTTGATTTTTTTTTTTTTTTTGGGGAATAAAATTTGTACTTTCCATCATACTAGTTTCCATGACAAATCAAACAATTGGTAAAGAGTTGGACCAACCCCAACTACGCTTGAGACCAAATATTTAAGAAAATTCCTTGATTGCAATCAGGACAATAATCTTAATAATTGAACATTGTAAGATTACTATATAACATTTTTAGTTTTTGAACTTCTAGAGTTCAAGTCTAAGTAGAACCAATTAACTCAAAAAAAGAAAAAAAAAATATCTTAGTAAAAGAATGTTAGAGAAATTTGTGAAACTCAAGATGTATATGTCATGGTTTTTTTTTGTTGATTTCAAAACCTTGTAAATGGTAACTTGTAAAAGAAGAGTTAAATGTGAAAATGCATTTGTAATCTAAATTGTAAAATTAAAAATTAAAAATGTGTAATTAACAATAATAATAGTGTAATATATAGATTTACATTTGAGATGCACTTGATTTAACTGGTTCATGATATTTTTTCTGTTATAATCTCTCTTGCAAGATAGAATTGCCGTGTGACGTTAATTGCAAGAAATAACTGATTTTACAATGCATTTTGCAGGCACAATAAATTTCGATTGTGGCAACGGAGGTCAAGCAACCCCTCCACCTCCCTTTTCATTTCCACTACCATCGCTTAATATCTCAGACCGTGAGTGACATTACGCGTTAATAGCATATTTGTTTGTCATCGATTTTTTGGTCCACTTTTGGAGTATTATGTGCCTTTTGCAACCATGTCGATGAAATGAAATTGTATTTTTCAGCTTGCAGTCTTGTTTGGTGTGGGGAGGGGACCTGCATGTCTAATGGAAATGGGCATACATGCCAATGCAATGAAGGCTCAGTGAATTTGTTCAGCAAGACTGATTTAGCTTGCTTTAAACCATGTAAGTCAATCTTTGCATTCATGTTTGAAAGTTTTCACTTGGTCATCCCCATGAATTTGATCTGCTTATTTGGTAAATGCTTTTGGATTTGGATGAAAAATTGTTAACTAGACTGAGCTTTTTACTAGTTAGAATGTAGTATAACATATAATGCTAAACAGGAAATCATAGGCTTACTTAGTTCTAGTTTTTAATGATTTTCATTCCATGTTGCCTTGATGTGTAACTATTAAATAGAAAAGATAAATAAAGAAAATAAATTTTATAAAAAAAATTATTTTTATTTTATAACTCATGTATAAATAAAAAATTAAAGATGAAAAAAAAAAAGGAAAAGTAAAATCTCATTTACTTAAATTCATGATCCTTTGGGCTTGTGTGGTTTTGTGAATGGAGCAAGCTGCATGAGAATGGAAGGTTCATGAAGATTAGTACTAATGTAATGTTCACATACAATCTCTCTTCTGCTACCAGGCTTCTTGGGAGCAGATTGTGATAATCTTGGACTTGAGCTTGGGCCACCGCTGCCTCCGCCACCCCCACCAAGATCTTCTGCTAGTCCTTCCACCCCCACAAAGATCTTCTTAGTTTTGCCTTTTATGTTGTTGAGCTGATTGAATGAAGGTTGAGGAAAAACAAAAAGATGGTGCCTTTTTCAACCTCGTGGTGATAATTACGAGCGGCTGGTGTTTACTTGGAAGCTTCTGTTCATCCCTTTGGGCCAAGATTTAAGGCCTATGGCCCTCTTAATCCACAGAAAAGCCCTTCCAAAGGATCACATATGAATCATTAGGCGTTTTCCTTCCTTTTTTTTTTGGGACTAGTGTTATTTTATTTTATTTTTTTTCCCTATCAAAAGTGATCTCACTCATCTCTTCTTGATTTAAAGCAATGATCATTCATCTATTTAAGTAAATAGAGAAAAAATTTAACTCAAAGTTCAATTGGTTTGAAACTTAATTAACTCAAATAATTAAACAAAATATTTAGAACATCTAAAATTTAATAAATTTGAAACCTAATCATTTCAAAATTTAATGAATGAAAAAAGAAAATTAAAATTTGATATATTTAAAACTTAAAATTTAAAATACTTAAATTTCAAATAACTTCATGTTCTAAAGCAACTGAGTTAGGTTTGCTCATTGTCACCTCCATAAAAAGCTTGGTTTCTGATGTTAAAACAAAAAGCCCCTTGGGCTGGGTTGGGCTTAGCCTTAGCCAAGGTTTAATATCGAACTAACTGAACTTTCACGGCATACCCCCGAGGTCAAAACGCAAACTACAATCAATCCTTTTGGATGTTTGTCCTTGTCTTGCCATAATCACTCTCATTGTCATCTCTTGCGCAATTGGACTCATTGACATACCATACCCTTGAGGGCATTAATGGAAAGGTTTAAATCCTCTAGATTTTTCAAACTTGGACTCTTGTAATAGCCTTTTGGTTTTCTCATAGTGAAATAATTTGAAATTTTCATGACATTGCGATTTTGATCAACGAAAAATTCATATGTGGTAGACACGATGGGAGCTACGAATTCCTCCAACAAGCCTCGAGCATTAGCGACCACACTCTTAGCAGCAACATTCATTTCATTGCTTACACCGTTAAATTTGATAAATAATGGGAATGATAATGCTGATTCCATTTCATGGTGGATCAAAAGCATACAATACTTGGCAAGAGAGCTAGTAGACTTTTTGATGGAATAGCTACAAAAGTCTCAAGTTTGAATCCACTAGATATATATGCTTGAGATCCTTTTTATAAAAGCCAAAAGAGAGTCGCTTTGGATGCTTGATGAAGTGAAAAGTAGACGGAATATGAATACTTTTACTTTTATATTGTTAAACTTTTAAATTCTAAACCCTAAAATATAAACTCTAAAACCCCAAGAGATTTTGACAATAATTTCACATTTTACACCCGGGGGGGGGGGCATTTTATAAATAAAGAGGCCCATTCGGCTTAAGGATCTGATTGTGAACCGTGCCTGTCTCTGGAATAAGCAGGCCGCTCCAGAACAATGGCCCACGTTAAATAGCAACTGAAGAGATGTATAAATTTGTAGTTGGCTCTTTCTCATTTGTGCAACATATGTGCTAAAACTACTAATAGTTGATATTTAAAATTCAGTGTAAAACGTGGAACCCTAATCTGATAAATGAAGATGTGAGGCAATAAATGCAAAAATCAACCTTTGATATTATTTGATCGATCATACACGCTCATATAGAAACATGTATGACAATGTTTCTACTTATAAAGTTAGATTTGTGAAACATAACGACAATGTTCCTACTTTTTGATTCATGAAATAAATCAGCGGGGACAAAAGACAACACATTAAATGCGAGATTTTGTTTTCATGTAATAACATATCAATATAAACTTATAAAATTCATTTTTACAAACTGCATGGAGTAGAGAGAGAGAGAGAGAGAGAGAGAGAGAGAGAGAGAGAATTAATAGGCAACTTTGGACCTTATAGTGAGTTGTGACCTCTAGAAAATTTTTTAATCCAACTTTGGGTCATGGGTTCAAAATTTCACGTTGGTTCCAATGTTTTTTTTTTTTAAAAAAAAAATATATTATATATTGAGTATATAATGGTCCTTCAAATGTATGCATTTGATTGTGTTTTTAATTAAAAATGAATATTATTTTGTTTTTTTTTATTATGACTCTATGAGTCTTTGCTTCTTTTCCTAGCCAATATATTTGCTTGGCTTATCAATGAGAGAGGAAATTGTTGCTTCTTTAAGTTATGCAATAAGACAAGATCAAAACATCGCCGAAAGATTATTAGTTGGATACATAGATATTTATAATTTTTTTGCCGTAAATTAAGACAAATTCATTGTCGCATCAATGAAACTTTTTTTTCTCAAAAAAAAAAAAAAAATCGCCCCATAATTATATATTAAAAAAAAAATTATGCCCCCAGATATTAATAAAGTGGAGCCAAAATGGAACGACGGCTAAAGGTACAGAAGTTACTTAGCAGCCATATCTTTGGCAGTGTTGGCACCCGAGCAAGATTGAAGTTTTTTATATATTAAAATATTTTTAGTACAGCTTTGGCATGCTTTTTAGAATCTTGAGGATAATGTCGTGGCCGCCCAAACTGAGCAGTTTTGTCCTAATACTCAATTCTATCTTCTGTTTCCATTCATGGAGGGTTTTTTTACTGTTGTTCCTGCTGATTCTAAATTCATGTGATTTGAAGAATTGATAATTTGAAGGGAAGAGGGTAAAGGGTGTTTGATATGTAAAGTGTCCAAAATAGCAACACATAAGAACAAGTGCGGACATTGCAAGATCGTGATATATAATGTGTCCAAAATGGTTTGTCTGCTCGCTGATTTGGAGTTTTTCAATAGAAATAGCTTTTCGAATCCTTTTTTTTTTTTTCTTTAATTACTTGTTCTTTTCTTTGCATATTTTATGGAGGGAACACGAATCGACAATTAGCATGAGATCAATTCACGTTTGGCTAACCAATCATGCAAACATGAGGCAAACCAACAAATGAATGGTTATTCAAAGGGATCGCAATCTCCCAATATATTTTCATTTGGGATATCCGTGATTTTACATTTCTCCAATGTGTTAATTTTCATTGCAACTAGGTCCATGACAACTCTATACAAGAGTAAGAAAGAAGAAATTACAACTTGGGTTTTGACAAGAAGGCTCTTAATTTTCATATTGTTTTCAAAATTGATCAAACCCTCGATTTGATTATGAATCAGAACTTGTAATGCATGATTATGACAATTTCTAGCATGCAAATATGTCCATTTGCATGCATTGCGTTATTGTTACCCATTTGTGCAGCACTGCAAATTGGACAGTTGTGATTGATCTGCTAATGTTCCTGAACTGTTTTCATGACTTTACAATTGATTAAACACTCAAATGTTTCTGTCTGAATTCCAACAAAGATCAAACAAGTCATTCTCAGCATATATCGTACCTTGCCTGACTTTAGTCTTTGTTTCGGCTAAACTCTTCTACTGTATTGAACTTGTATCTTTCTTTTCACTCTTTTTTTTTTTTTTAACAAAATTGATCTGATTTACCAAAATTAAAAAAAAAAAGAAAAGAAAATCATTCTCAACATATAAAATTGTCGATTCTCCATCGCATGAATTGACCTACATCATGCATTCAAGGCAATGCAACAATTCGTACTGACCTATCAATTAAATCTGTATCCTTTATATAGAAACCAAAGTTGACCACTCAATTTAATTCGTCAACAATTTGGACTATTCGGGTTCTTCACACACACACACACATGATGTGTTATAGCTATTTAACCGATGAAGCTTTCGATGATTGATTTCGTAGTTTCGAATCACCATCGAACTTGTACTTGGGATTCTCTACAATTTGATGGCACACAAAGGAGAGAATTTAAGAATTTATGACCAAAAAAAAAAAAAAAGAATTATTCTTATTATATAATTTACAATCCTATAAACCTTCTCACAAACAAGAAAGTTAAAAAAAAAAAAAAAAAACAGCCATCTTTAATGGTTGTGACTGACACTAATTTAATTATCTCATAGTGCAGCATGTGTGTCAATAAACAGGGATTAATTGGTGTGTCGGTGTGGAGGAAAGCGTACGGTCACCAACTTGTATACTTACAAATATTGCATGATGTATCCTGTTAATAACATTGAAAAAAAAAAAAAAAAGAGGATGATGATTAGCTAAGCAATTCGATCCATGAACCTCATGGAGCTTCTTTGTCATTTTTTTAAAATTTATTTTTAATATAAATAAATAAAAGTCAGTTATAATATAAAAAATAAGGAGAAGAGAATAAGGGTGCACCAAGCTCTTATACATAGAAATATTGAAAATATTAAATAAACACAAATTTTTTAACACATACCCTTAAAAAAATTGGGTTATATTCTCATAATTATTAGTTATATATTTAAAATAATTTGAAGGATTAGAAAGCTCTTAAAATTGACTTGAATGAAGACATTAATAGACAAGCAATTTGTGGAATTTATCCAACAATTTGAGTTTTTGGATTGAATAATTCGTTGACTACACATATAGTGAAAAAGTGAGACTTGAAGCATGGGCCTTTTACCTCAAATTTTGACTTTAATTAGCCTTTGATTGAAAACCCAAATCCTGATTTCTTCATAATTTAAATGATATCATAGTATGGAGATTTGTGTTTAAGCCACCTATTTTTATGCAAGGTGAGGAAAAACTGCACTGTATCCATGCTTTTAGTCTGGGTTTGTGCATGAATGCATTCATAAGCTTCACCTATATTCCATCAATTTAAATCTTTTGGGATTAAGCATTTTTTAATAGTAACTGCAAAAAAAATCTCATTAAGGACAAATTACACAAATCGATGAGTAGATTTATATAGTTCTGAATAGCTTAGGATTCCTCAGATACTCCTGATTTACTGGTTTTATTATTGCCAAAAAAAAAAAAAAGAAGAGAGAGAGAGAGAGAGGGAGAGCCCTGATACTATTTGAACCTTTGGCATTTGGGTATGCGATGAGGAATGCCTTACCACTGTACAAAGAGTAGCTTTGGTTTTTAGTGGAGTCATTATTGGCTTGTCATTATATCATTATATATATATATTTATTTATTTATTTATTTATTTTGGTTCTTTTTTCAACCTTTACATCACATGATTTTTCCCAGTTGATGGTAACAAATTATAGGTGTCAAGTCCAAAACTGACAAATTCAGTAAGTATTTTTACCTAATTAGCTAGGCAGGCCTAGGCTTCACTCTTTGTAGTGACTTCAGGATTCAGATATTGACAAAGTCTTCTTTAATTAAAACTTTGAAGTCTTCTTCCAATAATTTAAAAATTGATGAGACCTTTGTCTTATTGGTATTTAGTGTTCATGCTTCTAATTGTAATGATGGTAAAATTTGAATTTAAAATTTGTTAAAAAATCATTTAAATGTAAAAAAATTCAAGTTGTTAGGCGTGAATTATTGATAAATCACATATTAAAATATAATAGGTCTTTCATATATAAATTTATTAAATTAAAAATATTAATAAAACATAAGCTTATGAATTAAATATGAAAAATGAAGACAATGTGATTTCAAATTAAAAATTCTTTGTCATAAAATTTTAATATTATCTTAAAAAATTATTTAACCAAAAAATTTAATATTTTGAACTAAATAATTTCTTAATAAAATCAATTATAATGTCAACTAAATGTCTCAAAGGAAAAGACATAATTGTCAATTCTGCTCCAAGATGGATGAAAACCATTTCAAAATACCAATTTTTGCATATCATACTAAATTTATACTCAATATTTGTGTTGATTTCAGGAAATTTTAGAAGTTGATTTTTTGCATTTAAGTTAAGGTTTGATCGAATTATAGACAAAAAAAAAAAAAAAAGAATATTCTCAGAGAAAGCCTTTTTCTTTGCCAATAAGGATTTTGATTTTAAAAATTTCTAAAATCCCTTTTTTTTTTTTACGTGATATTTTGTTGATGATGAGGAAATCCTTTCGGGCACACCTCAAGTTACTAGCGAGGCGTCCAACGGGATGAATTTCACTTGCTTCATGGAATGTAACTAATTAACCTGTTTTTTCTTTTGTCTAAATATTATTAATGAATTATTAGCGCGGATTTTGTTTTTTAGTGCATAATTTATTAAAATATTTCAATCATTGGGGGAAAATAAAAAAAAAGTTCTGAGACATTATGGAATGATGACCCGACCAACCCATTTGTGCCACGTGAAGTGCATATTTATGCAGAGGGGTCTGAAAATGGATGTATGCGGATACTCTCTCACCGGATCATGATCATTAATAAAAAATCAAAAAAACATTTTGTTTGTATTATGTTGTATGATCAAAGATGCACATATCAAAAACCCCCCCAAAAAAAAAAAAAAAAGGAAAAAAAGAAAGAAAGGAAGAAGCACAAAAAAAAAAAAAATGTGGCTTTCATTAACCCCTTTGCATGTGGATACAAAAGCATAAAATTAAAGGGTCCCCAGAAAGATCCCAGCTAAGATGATGCTCTGCGACATCCATAAAGTGTTAATGGTTTTGGGAGCCCACTTATGTCAAGTAAAACAAGACAACACAAATATAACCACATAGTACCAAATGGAACTTTGCTATATTCATGGAAATAACCAAATGAATGCACAAAGTGAAAAGCATAGGAGCCCCCCTCTTGCCAATCTTATTTTTGTTCTCGAGGGACAATTATATCCTTCCATATGAACACAAAAAGATGTTCTTTTCTCTCTTTTAAATTAAAGTTCAAATCTTGTCATCAAAGTAGAAAGAGGTGATTGAAATTATTATAGCAATGAAAAGGAGATACATGATTATTATTATTTTTTTTTTAATTTATTCAATTTTTAATATATATTTTTTCCTTTTTTCTTTGGATGAATGAGAGAAACCCAAGTTGCTGAGTGGGTGGCCTTAGCCACTAGAGACTAGAGAGGGTTCACCAATTTCGAAAGGCCGAGTGGAAGGGCCAATTTGGTCAGGGAGGGTAATGAAGGTGGGCAATTGTCTTGTAGTGAAGAAGATAGATCAGTCTGAAGATGGAGGGGGTTACTGATATGGATGTTTTTCTACTTGAAGACAAGACAGAGGCACATGGAGAGAGTGAGTACCTTCCTTACCTTTCATGGGAGGTTTTCTTTTCCTTTTATCTTTTATTTTTTGTTTTATGTTTTTTGTTTTCCAAAATTTTTTTTGAGAGGTTGATGAGATGAGATGCCTTCCCTTTCCTCAGTTTATACTGTTTGTAGAGGACAATATGGTCCTTTTCAATTTTGTTTTTTTCCTTGTCCAATGCCAAAAACAATCAAACACACATCCCCTCCCTTTCAATTCTTGTCTCCTTGCATCAACACTTCCCCCAACACCACTGAAAAGCACTATGCAAATTAAAACTACACCACTCCCTCACAACACTTGAGTTTCACCTCCCTTGTCTCCACCTTCTTTGTCGTTGTTATCAATCATCATCATCATCATCATCATCATTTCTATATCATCTCTAGATACTGGCCTTTGAGTACATCCAACATAACAGAATATAATAATATATATTTTTGGGTATATAAAAATAAGGTTTAAACTTTCAATAAGAGCTCATACACTTCAATTATTAGATTGCATAGCTTAACAAAATGTGATATGATTAATCTGTTTTTATATTGAACTTAATTTTACTTAATAAAAAAAATTGTCCTTTCATTGAGCTTCTATACATGATTAGATTATAATTGTTGAAAGAGTCTTTACCTAAATTGCAATTAATGTGATGTTAAAATGATGCAGCCATCTTCTGGCTCTTAAGTTCTTCCTATGCACCAATTGTCAAAGTTACAATGGCCTCAGCAAAGACAAATTGTCCCTTTGATTTCTATTTAAATATCCCACCTCTCGCTCTCCCACGGTAAGCATAGAATAATACCCATAATCCTTCATTCCTTTCTAACGCAAAAAATGAGATTTCTATAATTTTTCACTTTATATTGGTGGATGATAGATATAAAAAATTTACTTATATTCACACGAAAATGGGAAATTAAATTCCTTTCTAAGCTAATTAAATTTAAGATTCATGAAAAGAACGAGATGCATATACATTAGAAATCCTAACACTTTTTATGTATGGAGAGTTAGATCTATTAAAGCCCCCCCCCCCATACCGAATGCCAAGACTGAGATGCCCTGTACTTAATTTTATCTTTTACTTGTTAGGAGAAAGAAAACGACAACGGTATGTGGAGTCGTATAATAAAAAATTATTGAAAAATTCAGAGATAAAGTTAATTTGTCTCATTTTAAACACAAATTCATGTATTATATCATTATTATTATTACTAATTACACATTTTCAATATTTAAATTGATCTTATTTATAGAATAGAATCTTTAGAATGGAAATTAATAAGAGATTGGTTGGCAATAAGAATCATATGAGTAATTGAATTAAGAAATTAATTAGATATTTAGTTCCAATCACTTGATTTGAATAATTATATAAATATATTAGTTTATATATGTACACACAAATGCATACAGGGAATACACGTATGGAAAGCGCCAGATAGGCCCCATGACCTGTGTGTGCATATATATATATATATATATATATATAGATATATATACTCCACAAAGCTCCCCTGTAACATCCTAAATTTCCTTCATTGCAATTACACCTACACAACCATAATTGCCCAAAGTCGCCGTTTCTATTGTTATATATACAAACTTTTGCTGTGTCTAATACTAAATTTCTCCATCTAATTGGTAATAAATACACCTTTCTTTGTTTTTGTTTTTCTTTTTGGGTTTCCCAACTCTCACCATGCCTTCAAGATTGGCTGAAGCTTTTAGAGCCCATCCTGTTCATCTCCACCACAAACACCCTGACTTTAACTCCTTCCGAGAGCTGCCTGAGTCCTTCAAATGGACTCAAATAGACGAAGACCGCCTGTCCGGTGGCCGGCTTGTGTCGGAATCTGTGCCGGAGATCGATCTTTTAGACCCCAGTGTCCTTCAAAACATAGGCCTTGCATGCAAGACATGGGGCGTATTTCAAGTCACAAACCACGGCATCCCTACTAGCCTGATTGATAACGTGGAGAGTGCTTGTAGAAGTCTTTTCTCTTTACCTATCCAACAGAAGCTGAAGGCATCAAGATCGGCGGCCGGCATTTCCGGCTACGGGCTAGCGAGAATTTCCACATTTTTTCCAAAGCTTATGTGGTCTGAGGGGTTCACAATAGTGGGATCGCCACTCGAGCATTTTCGCCAACTTTGGCCTCATGATTATGCCAAATTCTGGTACTGTCATATGCTCATGCACGTGTGAAAACCTCATTCTATTTTTGAAAGCATTCATCGTTTTGCAATCAATTCATCCATTTTGTCTAGCTTGTCATCAAATCATCAAAAAAAAAAAAAAAAAAGAAATCTTTATGGCAAACAACATTACTGAAAGCCCATTTGCTTTTCTTTAATGCTATTAGCGTAGATGACAATGAAATCTATATATGGACCCCACACAGAAAAGATTATGATTGATAGTATCAGCAAATAGTGATCCACTTGTTATCTGTTTCCTTCGTTTTGTTTCCATTATAGTTTATTTACTCTTTGCTAGTCTTTTTATTTGTACCTTTGTTGTGTTTCTGAATTGTTGCTTTTTTTTTTTTTTTTTTGTAATTTATTGTTCCTTTTCGGTTATCGCAGTGATATTATTGGAGAATATGAGAGAGATGCAAAAGCTAGCGGGAAGATTGATGTGGCTAATGCTGGGCTCACTGGGTGTAACTAGAGAAGATGTCAAATGGGCTAGCCCAAGAGGTGAATACAAAGAGGGTTGCTCAGCCTTGCAATTGAATCACTACCCTACTTGTCCTGACCCAGATCGAGCCATGGGTCTAGCCGCCCACACTGACTCGACACTCCTCACCATCCTCTACCAGAACGGTACTAGTGGGTTGCAGGTCCGAAAAGAGGGGACCGGGTGGGTCACCGTCCCGCCCATCCAAGGCGGGCTTGTTGTAAACATAGGGGATCTGCTCCATATCCTGTCAAATGGATTGTACCCGAGTGTTCTCCATCGGGCCTTTGTTAACCGGACCAAACACCGGCTGTCCATTGCTTACCTCTATGGGCCACCTTCAAGTGTCCAAATATCACCACTCGCAAAACTACTAGGCCCAAGTCAGCCTCCTCTATACCGGCCTGTTACTTGGAATGAGTACCTTGGCACTAAAGCTAAACATTTCAACAAAGCACTCTCACGGGTTAGGGTGTGTGCTCCTCTAAAACGGATTAGTTGATGCAAACGATCATACAATAGTGCCAAAAATGGCTAGCAAAATAATCTTTATATATATATATATATATATATATATATATATATATATATATGGTACTATCCCAATTTTTTCTCTTTGTTATTGATTTAAAAGTTGTTATCCCAATTATTAATTGATTTACTTTATAATCACGTGGGAACCTTGATTCAAATGTCTTAAATGAATTTCTTGGACCAAACAAACATGGCTGTTATCAAACAAATTCATGTACTGTGTTGTGACTTTTGTCTTCATTGTGATGAGAGAGATATAAAGAGAAGAAATGACTGAAGATAGAACACTGATTTAAAAGTTTAACCAAACGACAGAGGAACAGATATTCTTTTCACCTCGGATACAAAGGGACAGTGTTGACACCCGAGCAAGATTGAAGCTTTTTATATTAAAATATTTTTAGTACAGCATTGGCATGCGTTGTAGAATATTGAGGATAACGTAGTGGCCGCCCAGACTGAGCAGTTTTGTCCTGATACTCAGTTCTATCTTCTGTTTCCATTCATGGAGGTTTTTTTTTTTTTTTTTTTACTGTTGTTCCTGCTGATGCTAAATTCATGTGATTTGAACAGTTGATAATTTGAAGGAAAGAGGCTCTGACTTGGAGTTTTTCAATATAAATAGCATTTTGAATCCAATTTTTCATTTTTTTTAAATTAATTGTTCTTTTCTTTGCATATTTTATCGAGGGAACATGAATTGACAATTAGCATGAGATCAATTCTCAATTCACGTTTAGCTAACCAATCATGCAAACAAACAATTGAATGGTTATTCAAAGGGACTGCAATCCCCAAATATATTTTGATTTGGGATATCCGTGATTTTAATTTTCTCCAATAAGTTGATTTTCATTGAAAGCTTGATAATTTTCTAATACAAGAAACAGAAAGAAAGAAGGAGGCATCGATCTCTTAAATGTGAGGTCATGAATAAAATATTTTTTGATTTAAACAAGAATGCGACAGCAGCAGGAGCTTTAATTACACAATCATTGTCTGAAATTTTAAGGGGATTTTTTTTTTTTAATTGTAATGCCACCAAAGTGGCAGTCCCATCAACCATTTGCAGGCAGAAATGAGTGTCTGTTAGCAAAGCATAGGTATTGCCACTGCAACCACGTGGTCCTCCGCATTGGCCAGCCAGCCTGAGCTTTATGGTGGGGGCATATAATCAGTTTTCTCCATTTCGGTTAGTCAGTTGGCTTTTGCTACATTAAGAGAACCTGGGGGGCCTTAACTTTCATGCACATGAGCTGTTCTGTTGCATGGGTCTTTTTTTTTCTTCTTCTTTTTTCCAAATGAACTCTATTGACTTTGATAAAAGGCTAGAACCATTAATACCCAAGAGGACTGCATCATCATTGAACCAAAACTTACGGTCTTTTTGAGGGTCATTCTATTGAGGTTAAAGGATTTAACTTCTATTTCTGAGATTTTAGACCTAATTTTAAAGAAAATGTGTGAAATTTATAAAAATACATATAAAAAAACCTTTATTACATAATTTACTATTTAATGAATTTTTTAATAAATAAAAATTAAAAAATAAACTTTTGAATTGGAAATCTAAAGTTAAATTGGATGAGAGGGAGAATATTAGACATATTAGTATATTACAGGGAAAAAAATAAAAGAATTTGACCCATCTCAGTAAACTTAATCAGGTAATTCTTTGCAAATTTCTCCATCCTTCTAAAAATATTTTTTCCTTTTATTTAGAAAGACAGACTGTGTATTATAAGTGTAATTGTCACGGAACGTTTTGATGCAAAACGTTAATTAAAAGAAAAAAAGAAAAAAAAGGGATAGCCTCTTTCATCAGCATTGTCACGGAACGTTTTGATGCAAAAAAAAGATGAGGGTAAATATATATTATCGTGACCATTTACTGCACAAAAGATTACAAATATGTAACTAACATTCATACTAATGGGATATGATATTTTTTTGTCAGTCTATGTTTGATTGTATTTGTTTTTTATAATATGTTTGAATATGCATTCCTGAATTTAACAGTGTTCCAAGCCTCTCAGTTTCACTTGTATTCACATAGTGATTGATTCTGTCCTGATGGTGGTGGCATTATGGAGTCTCCAGCGTTGAAGGTATGGCTTCCCAGAATAACCTCGGTTTCAACTATGGTGCATATACCATATTTAGAATTACTGCTAGAAGCAACATCTTTACAACATTAGAACTGGCGCCAGAGGGCAGGAGTGCTCGTGCGAGACTACCGAGTTCAAAATTGTCAGTCATCATGACACGATGATATGGAGAGTGGAGTTGACCATTTGCCCATGCCTACAATATATATCTATATATATAAATATATATATATATATATAATGTAAAGAAGCAGCTCAATCCAAAACTGAAGCTGTTGGGGTTGAATTTAATACACCCCTACCTATAACCCATTAGGTTGAAAACATGGACAAAACATATGTTCTTATCTTCTTGTACCAAAATGTGCAATTTCACTTGTTGACATGGTATATCATATTAAAAAACTGTTCAAACTTCTCTGGCTAAGGTATTCAACGTAGCTTATATATTAAACTCAAGTAAGTTAGGACTCATGTTTTAGTTTTAGAATCGCCCAATATAAAAATTTCACGAATTTTCCATTTGGGAAATCTCTAGCTCAAACTATGCATAAATATTCTAAGTCAAGCCAGAGTTTCATATTTAGATGATATGAGATCCAACCTCTCATGCAACAATTGCCGCATATATACCATGTTCAGTTAGCATATAACGCAATGAAAGTTAGAATGAGTAAGCTAAACTAGATCTAATTAGCACATTGATGAATTTAAATGGAATAAAATAGTTTAAATGCAGGGAAGAGAGATAAATTAGGTTTTGATACTACCCCATGAAACCTCATGCCAATTTAAAAGTTTAAGTTCTGAGGTAATGAAATTCATTAACTTTATTGGTCTTGGTGTTCTAGGTATAAGATTTATGCTCTTAGGTACTTCACTTAGAATTGGCTTAAGGTTTTTTTTTTTTGAAAAAAAAAATATTTGAAGGATAGGTATGAATCATGGTATGTTTTTTTGATTTTTTTTTTTAATTCCATTAAAACATGTCTTAGATGAAGACTTGTTCACATATTAGTCATGGAATTTTCATAGGGGAAAAAAGACAACAAAACAATATTGGCGCTGCTGTAAGACCAAAACATAAGGGGAAGAAAAACCATGTCAATTTGTTTTGTTTGTGCATGTTAGCTCAAGCAACCAACTAATAGTTAAAGGCTTTTCCACACGGCACAAAGGGAAAAAGAAGAAGAAGAAGAAGAAGAAGAAGAAGAAGAAGAAGAAGAAGAAAAAGCTTTGGATGGGAAAGTACTTACATGGAGGAGGTCCAATCATGACAATGAAAGACTCTGGTAATGGATTCAAAGCCATCCAAAGCCCATCTTTGGTCCGTACCTGTAACCCAGCAACCTCATTTTGGCACAAAATTGTAACAACATTTTTGTTAACGCTGGAGACTGAGGTAATTCTAGGAAGCCATATCGTCAACGCTGGAGACTCCATAATGCCACCACCGTTGGGACATAAGCAATCACTCTGTGAATACAAGTAAAACAGAGAGGCCTGGAACATCAGGAAACTTAGTTGCAAAGTCTAATAAAGCTCTAACAAAAAGAGTAAGAGTAACTTGATGGATGTAATGACCAAGAAACCTCGTTGAGTTTAGAATTGGAAACAGCTAAGCTGGATTTGGACATCAAGTAACTTGTAGTTGACTCACAACCTGTGATTGTTTGCAGGGCTTTCCAATGTTCTTTCAAAGTATTTGGTAAGTATAAAATTTTCTATAAATTTCTAATTTAAATACATATTTAGATATATAAAAAAAAAACGAATACAGTCAAAGACACTCACAAAAAATATCATATCTCATTAATATGAATATTAGTTGTATTTTTGTAATCTTTTGTGTAGATGAACATGGTAATATCTATATACCCTTTTTTTATTTTTTTTTCATCAAAACATTAGAACCCATTCCGGCAATGCTGATGAAATGAGCTATCCCTTTTTATTAATAATCGATAGGATTGTAACGGAAAAAATAAATGGCTAGCACGATTTACAAGTAATTGTATTTTCTTTTTTAAAACTGCTATCAAATAGGGTCACCAATCAACTTACACTTATAATACACGGTCTGTCTTTCTAAATAAAAGGAAAAATATTTTTAGTAGGATGGAGAAATTTGTAAAGAATTACTTGTTTAAGTTTACGAAGATGGATAAATTTCCTTTTTTTTTTATTTTCTAGTAATATACTAAGATGTCTAATATTCTCCCTCTCATCCAATTTAACTCTAGATTTCCATCCATTTTTTAATTTTTATTTACTAAAAAATTCATTAAATAGTAAATTATATAATAAAAGTATTTTTTTTAATATTTTTATAAATTTCACACATTTTCTTTAAAATTAGGTCTAAAATCTCAAAATTTGAAGTTAAATCCTTTTAACTCAATAGAATGACCCTCAAAAAGACTGTGCTAAAGTTAATAAGTTTTGGTTCAATCATAATGCAGTCCTCTTGGATATTAATGGTTCTGGCCTTATTTCAAGGTCAATAGAGTTAATTTGAAAGAAAAAAAAAAAAAAAAAAAGACCCATGCAACAGAACAGCTCATGTGCATGAAAGTTAAGTTAAGGCCCCCAGGATCTTAATGTAGCAAAAGCCAACTGACTAACCGAAATGGAGAAAACTGACTCTATGCCCCACCATAAAGCTCAGACTGGCTGGCCAATGCGGAGGACCACGTGGTTGCAGTGGCAATACTTATGCTTTACGAACAGACACTCATTTCTGTCTGCAAATGGTTGATGGGACTGCCACTTTGGTGGCATTACAATTAAAAAAAAAAGAAAGAAAAATCCCATTAAAATTTCAGACAATGAATTTAGCATCCGCAGGAACAACAGTAAAAACCCTCCATGAATGGATACAGAAGATAGAATTGAGTATTAGGACAAAACTGCTCAGTCTGGGCGGCCACTGCATTATCCTCAATATTCTAAAAAGCATGCCAAAGCTGTACTAAAAATATTTTAATATATAAAACTTCAATCTTGTTCGGGTGTCAACCCTGCCAAAGATATTGCTGCTAAGTAACTTCTGTACCCTTACCCGTCGTTCCATTTTGACTTCACTTTATGTGCTGTTCCCTGGACACCTCAAAGGGCAAGGCGATTTTTTTGAAGAAAACTTTCATTAATGGAAGAACGAGGGTTTCTTAATTTACAGAAAAAAAAATATAGATATTTATACATCTAACTAATAATTTTCTGATAATATTTCTGATATGGTCTTATTGCATAAGTTAAACTTGAAAAATGTGCGAGCGCATGGAGAATATGCAAGATAATCACTAAACTTCATTGTTGGGTGATTGCTCATTGTTCATGATTTGTTGAATGTGATGAATGAGAGTGCTTTGTCGAAGTGTTTAGCTTTAGTGGCAAGGTACTCATCCCAAGTAACCGGCCGGTATAGAGGAGGCTGACTTGGGCCAATTAGTTTTGCGAGTGGTGATATTTGGACACTTGAAGGTGGCCCATAGAGGTAAGCAATGGACAGCCGGTGTTTGGTCCGGTTAACAAAGGCCCGATGGAGCACACTCGGGTACAATCCATTTGACAGGATATGGAGCAGATCCCCTACGTTTACAACAAGCCCGCCTTGGATGGGCGGGACGGTGACCCACCCGGTCCCCTCTTTTTGGACCTGAAACCCACTAGTACCACTCTGGTAGAGGATGGTGAGGAGTGTCGAATCAGTGTGGGCGGCTAGACCCATGGCTCGATCTGGGTCAGGACAAGTAGGGTAGTGATTCAATTGCAAGGCTGAGCAACCCTCTTTGTATTCACCTCTTGGGCTAGCCCATTTGACATCTTCTCTAGTTACACCCAGTGAGCCCAGCATTAGCCACATCAATCTTCCCGCTAGCTTTTGCATCTCTTTCTCATATTCTCCAATAATATCACTGCGATAACCGAAAAGGAACAATAAATTACAAAAATAAAAAAAAGCAACAATTCAGAAACACAACAAAGGTACAAATAAAAAGACTAGCACACAGTAAATAAACTATAATGGAAACAAAACGAAGGAAACAGATAACAAGTGGATCACTATTTCCTGATACCATCAATCATAATCGTTTCTGTGTGGGTCCATATATAGATTTCATTGTTATCTACGCTAATAGCATTAAAGAAAAGCAAATGGGCTTTCAGTAATGTTGTTTGCCGTAAAGATTTTTTTTTTTTTTCGATGATTTGATGACAAGCTAGACAAAATGGATGAATTGATTGGAAAACTGAATGCTTTCAAAAATAGAATGAGGGTTTCACGCGTGCATGAGCGTATGACAGTACCAGAATTTGGCATGATCATGAGGCCAAAGTTGGCGAAAATGCTCGAGTGGCGATCCCACTATTGTGAACCCCTCAGACCACATAAGCTTTGGAAAAAATGTGGAAATTCTCGCTAGCCCGTAGCCGGAAATGCCGGCCGCCGATCTTGATGCCTTCAGCTTCTGTTGGATAGGTAAAGAGAAGAGACTACTACAAGCACTCTCCACGTTATCAATCAGGCTAGTAGGGATGCCGTGGTTTGTGACTTGAAATACACCCCATGTCTTGCATGCAAGGCCTATGTTTTGAAGGACATTGGGGTCTAAAAGATCGATCACCGGCACAGATTCCGACACAAGCCCGCCACCGGACGGGCGGTCTTCGTCTAGTTGAGTCCATTTGAAGGAGTCAGGCAGCTCTTGGAAAGAGGTAAGGTCAAGGTGTTTGTGGTGGGGATGAATAGGATGGGCTCTAAATGCTTCAGCCAATCTTGGAGGCATGGTGAGAGTTGGGAAAAAATCCAAAAAAACACAAAAACAAAGAAAGGTTACCAATTAGATGGAAATAAATTTAGTATTAGACTCAGAGAAAGTTTGTTTATATAATGATTGTGTTATAAAGGAAGGTCATGGGGCTTATCTATCTGGCGCTTTCCACACGTGTGGTCAACTGATATATATCAAAAATACAAAGGTTAAAAAATTTTAAGAGAATTTGAATTCGCCAATTGAAATTATCCAATAATCAATGTCTTATAGATAAACTTTCTATATTATCTATGTAATAATTTATTTTTTTATCGTTAGATATTCTCTAAAAAGATTAATTTAAATATTTATAAATTAATATCTATTAATTAATTAAGGTTTCATAAATAGGCTTTGTATATTGTTTATGTAATAATTTATTTTTTATGGTTAGATATTCTCCATTAAAAGGATTAGTTTAAATATTTATAGATTAATATCTATTAATAAAACTAAATCCTTTGAATGCTTTTAGTTTAAAAGGAAGATTTTAAAAATTAATTTAGTTATTGGATTGATATTTAAGGTATAACTAATTTAATTAATTGAATCAAGAGAACCAATATTTAATATTTAATATATATATATATATATATATATATATATATATATATATATATATATATATTATTTTAAAGAAAATTAAAATATAAAAATTATTTTAAAAATTTTTTTATAATTTTTTAAAACTAATTGAATTGAAAAAAAAAAATATATGTAATCTTATTCATCAGTTTATGATTCAATTAGTCAATTCATTGGTTTGATTACTAATTTTTACAACTAATAGTTTTTTAAATAAATCAAACTAAATTATGGTTTAATTTTAAATTTTATTAGTCTAACTGATTAATTTGATTTAATTTTCAAAACTTTATTTAAAAGAGATATATTTTGAAAAATCAGAATAGAGAAAGAAAATATAGTGACAAATATTCTAATTTTATAAAAAAATATTTTGTATTTAAAATCAAGTGATCTAAATATTATAAAAGTAAATTTGCATCAAAACAACAAGCAAATTCTAATTTTACAACTAATAGTATGCTTGATATTAGATAAAATCAACAAGCAAAATTATAAGGAATTTCATTTTCATCCAAATGAAAAAAAAACAAAGATTATTGGTTGTCTTATTATCTTTTTTGAATGTAGAATTGAAAGAGAATTGAGTAACCAAATCAATTAAATTAAATTGACACCCTTTTTAGGTTACTTTAGAGACTAACATTCTCAAATTATGCTTAATAATGACACATTTCTGTGTTGAAAGTAAAAAATAAGTGATAATACTTTGTGAGTGATATTGTTGATCCTGATTTGTTTTTGCTAAAATAATGACGTGATAGGTGATTTATCATATTTTTATAACCCATGTGTGCCTCACGTCCACATAACAGAGCCCGATATGTTAATGATGGTTTTTGACATTTAGGCAACCAATAACCGCATCATCCAAAACACCAAATCCATATTTATGCACTTACCATAATTGTAATTTATATTTTGATTCTTTTTAGATATAACTCACTCATAATCATCTTACAATTATTTAAAATAAAAAATAATAAAATAACTTTATATAATATAAAATTATCAATAAATTATATTTATAAAAAATATGAATGAATTTAACAAAAATGGACAAGACAAATATAAAAATTTACAAAATGGGTCACCATAACCATCTTTCAAGTATTATAAATTGATATACCTTAAAATATATTGATATTAATTCAGATTATGAGTTAATTTAATTAAAAATTTATTATAATAAAAATTTAATTCAATTCAATTTGAGTTTAACTATTTGATAAATTTAAATATTTGTTTCTAAATAAAATCATGCTATTTATATTATTTAAGTATTTCTTAGTTATTGTGAATACTTATTTTATCAAATTAATAAAATTATAATATTTATATAATTTTTTATCAGTGATATCAGAGTGGATATTCTTAATTTAGATTGAGAGAAAATATATAAGTTTTATTGGATCTATTATAAAAGTTGTTGAAGTCACCATAAAAGTTGTTAAAGTTACAAATATCATAGAAATTGCAGCCTGTCATCGTAAAAAATTCACCCCTTACAACTACAAGCCTTAAAGAAACTTTAAACGTTATAAATTTACAAAATTCTAAAGGTTTACCACTATTTTCTACTATCAATTATGTCATTGCTATTTGTTATTGTTACCTCAAACTTGACAATTTGTTGTTATCTTAGCCAAAAAGCTTGTTTCATCTTGTTGTCATTCTATCAAAGTTAAGGGGTTTAATTAAAAATAAAAAATATGTGGGGTCAAATTTAAAATAATAAAAGTTAAAGGGTTATATTATAAATAACAAAAATTTTAGAATATATTATAAATAACAAAAGTTTAGAGGCGAACAATCCATATTTCAAATAAATTAGACTCTATTTGAAATGAATTAGATTATAAACTATACATGTTTGGAAAGTTAGACTTGTCTAATTTTCAATATCACTAACTATATATTAATTAGAAATGTGTGGAGAAAGATATGACTTAGATATTAAAATGTATCAAAATTGTTAGGATAAATTGCATCGGTTACCTTCTATAAGACATTACAGATAAATAAAGCTAAATTAAATAATGTGTTAAACATGGTTTAAAAGGTATTTCAATATAGTTTCTATCCCAAAAGGCAAATCATGATTTGAGATTATGTAAAGAATGTTATGATTGATTTTATTGAAAGAAGTGTAAGCCATAAGGTTGAAAAAAATGAAAGAAATTGAATAAGATTGAGTAAAGAAAGAAAGAAAGTTTAAATTTGAATAAAATTATAGAAAGAATATAAAAACATTGTGAAAAAGAAAGTAAATATTTTAGAATAAAATTAAGAAAGATTGTGCAAAGAAAATAAAGAAATTAAGGACAAAATGTAGGACTTAAAGATGCTAAAAAGTTATACATCTTGATTAATCAACTAAATGTATAAAAGAATATTAAGCTAGAAGCCGAAAAGATATAGCGGTTTTAAATAAGTAAATTGGACTTATTGTTATGATGCAATAAAATTGCAAAAGTTGAAAAGTTACAAAAATTTTGAATTAGTTGACTAAATTGATTGTTGTGGTCAATTAATGGGTTAAAATATCAAAGTTAAAAAGATCAACTGAAATTATCCAATAATCAACTAATATCTTATAGATAAACTTTTTATATTTGGTCCATGTTGTAATTCACTCTTTTTATGATAAGATATTCTTAATCATAAGGATTAATTTAAATATTTATATATTGATATTTATAAATAAAACTAGTCCTTTGAATGCTTTGAGCTTAAAAAATATATTTTGATAATTTAAAATAAAAAAGAATATGTAATGTTTCAAAGTGACAAATATTTTGATTTTATAAAAGAAAACTTTGTGAAATATTGTATACAACGTTAAGTGACTTAAGTATTCTAAAGTAAATTTGCATCAAAACAACAAGTAAAGTAATTAGTAGACTTGATATTAGATCAACAAGTACAATTATTTATAAATTTAGCATCAAATCAACATGCAAAATTATAAGAAATTTCATTTTCATCCAAAAAAATTAATTATTGTTTATTTTGCTATCTCTTTTTAAAGTTAAAATTGAAAGACAGTTGAATAACCAAACCAATTAAATTTAATTCACTTCCCTTCTTAGGTTCTCAAACTTATTTTTTTTTAGAGTGATCAACAACACAAAAACTCAAACTTAGATCAATAAAAAAAAAAAAAAAACACTTAATTGCTAACAACACTTAATTGCTAACGAGCTATCACTCAAGTGGGAACAACAATCGTGGAACTTAACTTTAATAGGCAGTCGCATTTAATGTACAGTAGCATTAAATATGTCTCGATTTGGTTTCACACTTCATGTCAGCATTCATTTATTTATTTCTTTATTTTAAATTCAGTGAAATTCATTAAATACTGTGATACTATGGATGCTCTCTTTCGGATTGAGAAAAATCATCTATTGTCTAATTTTGCTAAATAATGACGCGATAGGGGATTTATCATATTTTTATAACCCATGTGTGCGTATATAACCTCACGTCCACGTGACAGAGCCCGATATGGTAATGAAAGTTTTTGTAGGTTTTTGACATTTAGGCAATAAATAACCGTATCATCCAAAACACCAAATCCATATTTAATGCACTTACTGTAATTGTAATTTATATTTTGATTCTTTTTATGTATAACTCACTCATAACCATCTTATAATTATTTAAAATAAAAAAATAATAAAATAACTTTATATAATATAAAATTATCAATAAATTATATTTAAATATTAATATTAATGAATGTATCAAAAATAAATAAGACAAATATAAAAATTTACAAAATGGGTCACAACCAACATCTCTCAAGCATTATAAATTATCATAAAATATATTGATATTAATTTATATTAAAATTTAATTTAAATTAAAAATTTATTATAATAAAAATTTAGTTGAGTTTAAATTAAGTTTAACTGTTTTGATATATTTAGGTATATATTTTTATATAAAAATGTGTTAATATTAAAATACTTTTTAATTATTATATATGATTATTTTATCAAATTAATAAAATTTTAATATTTTTATAATTTTTTATCAGTGATATCAAAGTAGGTATTTTATTGAATTTACTACAAAAGTCATTAAAATTACCATAGAAGTTGTTGAAATTACAAAAGTTGTACAAATTGCGGCATGTCATCATCGGAGATTCATTGTTGACCACGGAGAAACTCCAAACGTCACAAATGTACAAAATTGTAAAAGTTTGCCACCATTTTCTATTATCAATTGTGTCATCGTTGCTAATTATTGTTACGCCAAACTTAACAATTCATTGTTATCTTGCCGGAAAAGTTTGTTCCACTTTCTGGTCATTCTATCGAAGTTCTATTTTCTCTCTTGTCGTAACTTTTTGTTCTTTAATATTAATTTGGTTTCACATTGACTAGTTAATGTGACAATCCTAGGTAGGAAAAGAATAAATTACGGGGAGTACTAAAAATGTTGATCTTTAGAAATTAAATATTTTAAGTTAACATAGATGGCACTGCAAGGGATTAATTCATCTCTCCGTCAAAGAAGATTGAAAATGTTTACTCCCATGATTTGGTTGTCCATGCTGGGATTATGAGATTTTTCAATATATATATATATATATATATATATATATATATATATTCTCATTGTTATTTAGTTGTAGAAACGGGATCATAGCCCAGAAAACAAGTCATTATAAGGTATTAATGGCTCTTCTTCCCCAAAAGAGATATCCAATAGTTGAGCTCCATTTTAGAGTTTTCAAGTTCAAATATTGGGAGAGGGTTTGGAAGATATATGAGAAAAGAAGAAATATTTATTGTGTAGTTTACGATTCAAAGAGGAAAAAAAGAATTACTAACACCATAAGGTTGAAAAGAATGGAAGAAATTGAATAGGATTGTGAAAAGAAAGAAAGGAAGTTTAAATTTAAATAAAATTATAAAAAGAATATGAAAATATTGTGAAAAAAAAGTAAATATTGTAGAATAAAATTAAAAAATATTGTGCAAAGAAAAGAAAGAAATTAAGGACAAAATGAAGAACTTAAAGATGCTAAAAGGTTCTAAAATGTCTTGATGAATCAACCAACTAGATGTGTAAAAGAATATTGTGTTAGAAATTGAAAAGAAATAAAGATTTTGAATAAGTCAATCAAACTAGTTGTTACAAAAGTGTAAAAATTAAAAAATTACAAAAATTTTAAATTAAATGACTAGATTTATTGTTGTAATCAATCAATGTGTTAAAAATATTAAATATAAAAAGATTAACTAAAATTATCCGATAATCAATTAATGAAATATTGAAATTAAAAAGATCAATTGAAATTATTCAATAATCAACTAATGTTTTATAGGTGGACTTTTTATATTTGATTCATATGATTTATTTCTTTTTATAATAAGATATTATTAATTATAAAAATTAATTTAAATATTTATATATTAATATTTATAAATAAAATTAAGTCTTTTTTGAAGATTTTGAATTAGAGATATATTTTGATAATTTAAAATAGAGAAATAAAAAAGATGCAGTGTTTCAAAGTGACAAATATTCTGATTTTTTGAAAGAAAACTTTGTGAAATATTGTATACAAAGTCGAGTGAGTAACTTAATTATTGTAGAAGTAAATTTGCACCAAAACAATAAGTAAAGTAATTAGTGAGTTTGATATTATATCAACAAGTAAAGTTATTGATAAACTTAGCATAGGATCAACAAGCAAAATTATAAAAAATTTGATTTTCATCTAAAAAAATTAATTATTATTTACTTTGTTATTTCTTTTTAAAGTTAAAATTGAAAGAGAGTTGAATAACCAAACCAAATTAAATTTAAATGACTTCCCTTCTTAGGCTACTTTTGAGACACATCCGTGTTAAAGAGACTAAAACTTCATTCCTGCACTTCTAAGTTCTCAAACTTATTTTTCTTTTTTGGAGTGAACAACAAAACAAAAACTCAAACTTTGGTCAATAAATAATAATAATAATAATAATAATAATACACCTAATTACTGACAAGCTATCTCCTCGAGTGCGAACCAAAATCGTGGAATCTAACTTTAATAGGCAGTAGCATTTAATGTACACTAGCATTAAATATGTCTCGATTTGGTTTCACACATTTATTTATTTATTCATTTATTTATTTTTGTGTAGTGAAATTCATTAAATGCTGTGAGATTGTGGATGCTCTATGCCCTCAAGTCCTCGAATTGTGCTCAATAAGGTCACATTTCTGTATTGAAAGTTAAAAGTAAGTGATAATACTTTTTGAGTTATATTGTTCATTCCGACTTGTTTGCGCGATTATTCTCTAATTTTGCTAAAATAACGACGTGATAGGTGATTTATCATATTTTTATAACCCATGTGTGTGTATATACATAACAAAGCCTGATATACTAATGTAGGTTTTTGATATTTAGGCAATGAATAACCGTTTGACTTAATAATTGCTTTGTATTTGTTATCATCCAAAACAAGAATTCCGTATCTAATGCACTTAATTTCAAATTATAATTTACTCTTAATAATTTTATGTTACATAACATAATAAATAAAATTTATTTAAAATAAAAAATAATAAAAAATATGAATAAATATAACACAATATAACTTATATCTTACTACTATTTTATGAAGTTAAAAAGTTATTGATGTGAAATGAGGTTTTAAAATTAAAAATAAAATTCAACTAAAAAGTAAAGAGATATAAAATAAAATTAATTATTAAAAAATTTAAATACACAATAATTATTATAAAAATTATTGAAAAACTCATAAATCAAGTGAAACAGATATTAGAATTAAAAATATCACTAAGATTAAAAAGATATTAATGTGAATTTATATTAAAAGTTAATTTAAATTAAAAATTTATTATAATAAAAATTTAAATTAAATTAAATTTAAAATTTAATTATTTTAATAAATTTATATATAAAAAAATTTATAAATAAAAATAAATATTATTAAAATATAAAATAAAAAATAACTAAAAAAAATTTACAACGGACTAGACATAACTGACATCTTCAATATATATATATATATATCTTCGCTATCAAAACAACCCAACAAACAAACGAAAGAAGGGAAAGATGAGAACTGACCCTTTTCCAATCATAGACTTCAACAAGGCGAATCTAGAGCCAGGCAGTCCAGAATGGGAATCAGTGAAGTCTGAAGTTCGAAAAGCGGCCGACGAGTATGGCTGCTTTAGAGTTTTGTACGATAGACTTCCTATGGAGACTCGACAGGCGACTTTAAGGGAAGCAAAAGAACTATTTGATCTGCCATTGGAGACCAAGAAGCGTAATGTGCCTGATGTACCCTACGGTGGATACCTTGGTGTACCGTCTGATTCTCCAATATCCGAGAGCCTTGGATTTCATGATTCTGGTGGTTCCTTCGGAAAGACTGCCGAAAGCTTCTCCTATGTCTTTTGGCCCGAAGGAAAGCCGAGTTTTAGGTCTGTAATTTTTCTCTTCTTTTTTTTTTTTTTTTTCTTTTCTTTAAAAGGCACAATATTTGATTTAGATTAATGTAATTTTTTTGATTTGTCAAAACCAAGATATGAATTCTAATTATTGAAACTACGAGTCTAGCTGCTTAACCAGACCACACGACTGGTTGCTAGTTTTAATATTTTGTTATATTCGTGTGTTGGTAAATGCATTCATTTCCTATTCGTTGGCTTTTGTTTTTTCTTTTCTTTTTTTTTTTTTCAAAAAAATTCATTGGAGGTCATTTTTTGGTCAACAAAATTTTCATAAACATGAAATTTTAATTTTATAAGATAATAATTAAATTATTGTTCTAATATTTCACAGTTTTGCTCTATCTCCGTGGCCATCAGAAGATTATCACCGTAGTCCAATAGGAAAATAAAATAATGCTCTTATAAAATTTCATGATCCTACAACTTTTCATTCTTTTTTAATCCTGCCCACTTATAAGTTTTAGCTCAACGTTTTTGGTTCTACTAACCAAAAAAAAAAAACCCTTTTGTCTCGCACAATTACAGATCCTCTCGTCAGGTCTAAATTCTTGCCATCTCTAGGACTATTTATTTCTATGCTTGGCTTGATGCAATTATTTCAACCCCATATATTGATCCTTTGGCCGCAGCAAAACCATGCAATCATACTCAAGTCAAGCGGTGGAACTGGAGAAAATGGTGAGGAGGATGATTGTGGAGAGCTTTGGTCTCGAAAAATACTGGGCCGATTTCTCAAATGCGGTTGATTGCCTTTTCAAGGTCTTCAAATATGAGTTGCCACAAGCGCTGGCAAAGGACAAAGCAGAAGGCATAGAGGCACACAAAGATAAGACCTCGGTTACCATATTGTATCAAAATGGGGTCGATGGTTTGGAGGTGGAAGATAAAAATGGAGAGTGGATTAAAGTGAAGTTCTCCCCCGACAATTTTTTTGTCATCATTGGGGACTCCTTTCGTGTAAGTCATTCTTACGAAGCCAATTGGATTGTTGTTTGCGGCTAATTTGACTAGAGGTGTCAAACGGACTAGTCAAGTCAAATTTAAATTAAGTTTGATTCGAGGAACGAGGAGTTTATCAAATTTTACATATATATTAGATTTTGGGTTTATTGGGTTTTAGATATATTTTGTTGTGATTCTCTCGGATTTGAGAATTGGTTTGATGGGATTTGAAGTCATTTTCTATTATTTCGGTTTTAAGTTACTAGCTATCAACTTTTTCAATTATATGGATTTGATTCTGGCAGGCATGGACAAACAACCAGCTACCATCCGCAAATCATCGCGTCATAGTGTCCGGAAATGAAGCAAGGTACTCTGTGGGACTGTTTTCAGGCTTCAAGTCAGACTATGAAATAAAAGCCCCAGATGAGCTGGTGGATGAAGAGCATCCCCGGCAATTCAAGCCTTACAAATTCCAAGATTTTGCTGCGTTCGACCGCACAAAGGAGCAGGAATCGATTCCCGAGTTGGAGGCCTTTTGCGGCATTTGATGCTTGGCTAATGGGCCAATTGTGTGTGTCTTGTCAGTGGCAGCTTGGTTTGTCTTGGACTCTCCCTGGTTATCGTTATGTTATCGTTTAAATAATGCTTTGGAACTTTTGTATCCCACCAACTAGTTTGGTAACATGTTAAATAAGGCTTCAGAACCTCCGCACCCACCAGGCTCCCATGAGTTTAGTCCATTAAAAGGCATATTTTTCTATCAATTGACGTAAATTAGTTAACTTGTACCAGCCTGAGGAGTGCAGGAAACTCTGACCCAAATTGAAAAAATGCTTATTCTTCTAATATAAGAAGCATTATTATATATCAAAAATGAGTCTTTGAAACGATTGATTTATATATATATAAAATGTAACTAATCCAACCATTGTTACTCTAATGGTTACAGACAATTTAAGTGTAATACGTTATAAAAAGATTGTTGCATCGCGATTTCCTGGAGCAACATGGAAAAACAGGGAAAAGGTTATTGGCAAGAAGTTTAATGCATGCTTCTCGTCTCCAACCACAGCTCCTGATTTGCTTGAAAAGCGCATGCATGTACAAATCAAAGCATGTTTCTATCGGCTCTGGAAATTAAACAACTTTATGGAGAGGGCAAATGTGAATGCAAAAATGACGGTAAACCCAAGAACAACAGCTGCGGCTACTCCAAGAAGTTCGTGCTTGAAGCCAAAATAACTTCTCACAAAATGCTCCACTGTTTCACCATTATCAAGTTCATCCTTTGTATCTCCAAACTGTGATGCAATTAGGCCATAGATGGTCCAAGCCACTGGACATATCCAATAGTACCATGCCCACCACACGGGCATCCTCTGCAGGATACCCAAAACCAGGTTAGAATTAACGTATGGCAACCCAAAAATCAACAATTTTTAATAAAAAAGAGTGATGCCATTCAACCTGAATAAATTTCCTGACCCAATTGTCCAAAATCACTAAATAACTGACGCGGACACTTTAAGGTTCTCTCTGTTATCAAGCACCTTTTCATGTTTGATCTCTTTGAGGTTATCCACATTAGCACAATATAGAGTCGGACGAGAAGAAGGGAAACTCATTCGGGAAGAATGTTATTATTCTAATATAAATTTTCAGCAAGGACTTACAGGATGTGGAATTACGAATCCAGAAAACAGGTTCCACATGCCATAAAATGCAGAAGAAATTATGGCTGCAACTTGTTGATTCGGCGACAAGGCCAAAGCCATCATTCCATAGAAGGTGAAGTACAGAAATGTGAAGTATGTGAAGTAAAAGTACCAAAAGAACTTAGTGATTGCCCATTCAAATCCAATCATTGCATAGACGATAACGCCATACACTGCAGCTTGAACAAAGACATATGGCAGCTCAATCAGTACCTGCAACAGAAGATTAATTTATGAGAAACAATATATAAAGTTCTGCATAGAAGCAGAGTTTGAGCATGTGAGAATTTATCTGTTACTTGTCCAATGGCATACGGCAATGCAGAGTACATTCCTGCAGCCCTTTCTCTGTAGAAGACTGTTCGTTCCACCGCAACTACTGGCTGCACGGTTGATGAATTTTTGATCCCAAGGAAGAGAACAGCGTTGTACATTGAACCCATAGCATTGAGAAGATCTTGTTGCTTTGTGCTGCAAATTCCATAATGTGAAAAATGAAAGTATAAAACAGATGGAAGTCATTCCAGTTTAAGCTGCTATGCAGAAGAATATCTTGAATTGCAGCTTACACTTTGGAGCCAAGGTCCAAAAACATTGTCCCAAGCATCAAAGCCATGACCGTTGTGAATAGAAATCTAACTGCAGTGTATGTTGGATTGTGCCAGTAGGACAGCCTTTGTTTCCATAAACATGCCAAGCATTGGGTGAGAAATGGTTGTGAATATTGAGTGGGGAAATAAAGGTCCTTAGAACCAGGATCAGGTTTGCTTAGGTCCTCAATAAGTGCTTTATTTCTCCTGAAAATTTTTAACAGTCATATAATCACCATCTGCGCCATGGAATTAGTGTTTAAGATTTCAGTCCAAGTAAATGAATATGAATGTCTATCAACAAACCAACCTGTATAGCTCTGAGTTTTTGTAAATTTCAGCAAAATCAACCCCTAAAGCTGTTTCTTGTGCAGATGTGGTAACCTCCAGCATCCAAGTTGCTGGGTTATGACCATCTTTAATTTTATTGACTCCATCAATTTCCTTGGTTTTTGAACTGGTTGCGTTAGCCAGATGAACAAAAGTAGGATAAAATTGAATTTAGTATCCACCATGAATATTGATAGTCCTCAAAAGCATACCTCAAAATACTTGATCATATTGCAGGAATGATGGCCTACTGTACCGGCATATATCTCTTGTCCTCCTGGCTTCAATAGAAATAGCTGCAGTGCAGTGTATCATCCTTAATTACACATGAAAAAACAAGCTAGCCATTGGAATAATTCTTATTCCTGATTTCATTTAAGTTACCTCATCAAAAGCTTCAAATATGTCGATGCTTGGCTGATGGATCGTGCAGACAACGGTTCTTCCTGTGTCCACTGTTTTCCGTACTGTTCTCATAACAATTGCAGCGGCTCTGGCATCCAGCCCTGAAGTTGGCTCATCCATGAAAATAATAGACGGGTTTGCTACTAGCTCAACAGCAATAGTAAGTCGCTTGCGCTGCTCCGTAGACAAACCGCTTGCACCAGGCAATCCAACTAATGCTTTCCTGAGTTTATTTAGTTCAACCAGCTCCATGACTTTCTCAATGAACATCTGCACAAAATTAACATAGAATCAAAGTTTTACCGAGCTGTAGAAATTCATGCTAGTGGCTTACAATCAACAAAAGGAAACAAGAAGAATTGGAAATAATTTATAATCATTGTACCTTTCTGGTCTCAGGAGTCACTTCACGGGGTAGACGAAGCCAAGCTGAATATAACAATGACTCATAAACAGTAACATTTGGGGAGTGTATGTCATTTTGCTCACAATATCCAGAAATTCTAGCAAATGTTTTTTGCTTTTTAGGATACCCTGAGATCATAATGCTCCCTTCAATGTAGCCACTAGTCTTCCTTCCAGCTAGCACATCCAACAGAGTAGTTTTTCCGGCACCACTGACACCCATCAGGGCTGTGAGAACACCAGGCCTAAATGCACCACTCACTCCCCTCAAAAGTACCAACTTATCGTCTTGGACACCTTGTTTTTTCATTTCCTGTGATACTCCATTGAGAACAAATTGTCACATTTGGGAATTGTAACTTCCTTACCAAAAAATAAAAAAGAAAAAACAGAGAGAGACAAAAATGAAGATCTATGACACTTTACCTGTGGCATGTCAACAGAGTATACAATATTATTAAAAGTTATGGAGAGTGGTTCAAATGGAAGAACCATTCCTTTGCTCTGCTCAGGGGAGCTCATGGATAAGATGTTTTCCCCAACTTCATCATCCCTTTCTGCAGATCAGATTGGCAGGATTAATAATTGGAAGGTCTAAACATTAATTGCTCAGCATAAATCTATCGTATATAAAATTTCAAATCCGTCATCATTTCAGACAATTTGATTGGCACCTTGAGTACCACCAGTTTCATTGCTTTCTGGTCCTTCTGGTATAGTAGCTTGATGCCTGTGAAATGCTGAAACACATTTTCATGTTTCTTTGAATAAAACATTAGAGATTTAAAACCTCATCTCTGGAAAAGGTTTTCAAATAGAAAGGGTAACAAGTGAAGAGCAGAAGAATCTTACGGTTGAGAAAACTTAGAGCCAGACTGTATATAATGTTAAATATCACTGTGTATCCGAGCAATGCTCCTACTCCTATCCAATACCAATATTCTTCCGCGAAGAACCCACGAGACTTTAGAACTTTAACTCCCAACGGTTCGTTTGAGCCCGGAAGAACCTTTGGAACATAAGACAACTCAAAGGTTAGTTTTCAATGGACAAGGAAGACAACACGAAACAACAGCTCTAGAATTTACATGACTCCAGCTTTGTCCAAGAAACTCATTAACCAGAACTGCATTCTGTCCATACATCATCGGCGATATCCAGTAACATGGCAACCACCATTTCTTTATATCATCTGTAGCATCAGAAAAAGAATAAAGCAAGCAGCACTAGTATAGGCTTTATTTTGATGATAGATTAGTTTCTCTTAGTTACACTATATTCATCAATCCTACCTCGGGACAGAATAAAGCCGCCCAACGTGAAAAGAACCTGGATTGCAAATGATCCAAAGGTATTAGCAACAATAATATCCCTACCCAACGCAGCAATGGCCCGAAATAATGCAGAAGACATCTGGTTTAGAATTGCCAGCACAAGGTATAACTTGAACAATCTACAGAAAGTATGTAACATTTGTATATCAGCTACAAAGGTGATAAATTGCAGAACTAGTAAAACATACCATCGAGTTTCTATCTTTGAAAGATTTTACCTTGCAACATCAGGATCAAATCCAATGACATAATAGGCAGAGAATACCAGAATAGCAACTTCTATGAAAGTTATGGGGATTTTAAGGATTGACGTGGGAAGAGCATGTGCCCATGCAGGATAGAATAAGAGGTCCCTTTGCTTGTAGAACACAGGAAGCTTCACAATGGCCATGGAAATATCTGGCATGCCATTGAAAATGACACAAACCATAAGGAAGAACAAAGCACCCGCGTAAATTCCTCCACTATTTACTGAATCACGGTGCATCTCAGTCCGTAGGAAGAGTGTCATAGAAATCAATGACATTATTGTCAGCTAAAAAAGAGAGAATAAATCACAGATGACAAGAAAGAACTCTGGAAAAAAATAAAAAAGAAGGTACTCAATTAAAGCTACAACCCACTTGTGCGAACTTGAAGATGTAGACAAATGAGTTTCTCTTCATAAGCAGGAATTCTCTTGCAAAGCATGCTTTAAGTAGTTCTTTCTTACTAACACCATACTTTCTAGCTGTCAAAGCAGCTGGGTGGCTATGGCCCTTGTTAAATGGACCTGCAAGCTCTTGTCTAAGTGCCTTTCCTAAAAGAAATGATTGGAATGCCTCAGCAAATTCTTTGACCGTGAAAAATCTGTAAGGCACATCCTTGTGAGCCCAATACTGCTCTTGGTCTTTCCCTGACGTCACCTGTCATGATACCATTATTTTCAGGAACGATCTGAGAATTTACAACTGCAAAAAATGTTTTTTTTTTTTTTTCAACCATACACATCTGATGGGCAAAAGCTGTAGCCGGTATGCTTACTTCTTGCAGGAAGTCAGCCACGCCTTTTCTTTCAGGACACTTGAACCCCATGGATTCGAAAAATTCAAGAACTTGCTGGCAGGGGCCTTGATACGCTATCTGGCCATCTGAGAGGAGGATAATGTCATCAAAGAGGTCATAAATCTCTGGAGCTGGCTGGAGCAGAGAGATGACAGCAGTTCCGTTAAGAATGTGAACATAATTCTTAAGTGAGTTTATGATTTGGTAAGTTGTCGAGCTATCCAAGCCTGTTGATATCTCATCCATGAACAGCACATTAGCTGGTCCAACCAGCATCTCACCTGTGGAATAATGTGAGTCATTTGGTATACAAGTGAAACGGAAGTAAATGGTCTCCAGCTTTTAAAACGGATCAGTGTGGCCATATACCTGTTGTAACACGCTTCCGTTGTCCTCCAGAAATGCCCCTTAGCATTTCATCCCCTACAACTGTATCTGCACAAATATCCAGTCCCAAAATCTGCATAATAGAAAGGGAACATATTAAATACATTTAGGGGTTTTAGTTTGTACTTCTTTCAGATTGTTCGTATTTTGCAGCGCTTTCTACTGGTTTAACCTTTATAACATAGTCCACAACCACGTTAGTCTTCTGACCTTCAGCTGCTGCTGCCTGTAATGGCAGAAATACTTGTAAATATTCAATTTGTTTTGGAAAGATAGATTTTGGAAAGTTAAGGTTCAAATTAAACAAAGGACAGAAACTCCATTTCAAGTTGATCAGTGCACTTTAGCAAAGTTTGTTCATTTATCCTCAGTTTCAGAAATAGATATGATTGGAGTTGATCAATGTGATTTACATCTCCTTAAAAATTTCTTTCACCTTCATGAAGATATCAAGATCAGGATCAGGCTCAATATTTGCTGCTTTCTCTCTTCTTAGTAACTCTGCCAGCATATCTGTGAATTTGGAAGTTTGTCATTAGCTATGCTTTTGCAATGTAAAGATCATGGAAGTACATGTACAAAGAAAAGGCATTAATTCAATTAGATTACCGCCATGGGTTCCGCTCCCTTGGCATCTTGCAGAAAAGGCCAGTGTTTCCCTTACGGTCAATTCTGCCAAGTGGAAATCATGCTGACTGACATATGCAGCAGTTCTTTGGGGCACAAACTCATTCAGGTCATTACCATTATGGGTTACCTTCCCAGAAATCTGAATGACACCAGAAATAGAAGTTCAAGTTTGAGACTTTGTGAAAAGAACAAAGACTTCACCAAGTATACATTACAACCTTCATAGCAGGATCAAGCCTTCCAGCCATAGCTAACAAAAGGGTTGTCTTTCCTGAACTTGGGGGACCTAAAAGCAATGTCATTCTGTCAAAAGCATCAAATTACAAGATCACAATAAGAACTTAAAACTAGTGTTGTAATTTTAGTTCAAAAGGCCCAAACAAATAAGATTCAGTTAACGATATTCTCACCTAGATGGCTTGATGATGCCGCTGACATCTTTAAGGATTGTCAGGCCTTTCTTTCTGCTTGAAATAATATGGAGATAATTCAAGAGACCCTTCCAAAATGAAGCACATACAAAACAGGTCTGTTCATTAAATGAATAGAGATGGAAGAAGGAAGCTGATTTGCTATAATGTAGGCTGATGGTCTATATGTGCATGCTGTTACCTCTAGTATGTTCACACAGTAGTTAAAGAAAGTAGGCAAAGATCTGCTTCCTACATAAGCTTCTGCTTCAACATTTAGATGCTCAAATCTGACTTCAGTTGTAGGAATATCAATTCCAACTCTACAAATCCAAATAAAATAAACATTTATTACTGAAAAGTCCAGAGCAACATAAATGGAGTAACAACAACTTGAAGAACCAGCACATAATTTTTCTGTTTGGTTGCCAGTGAATCCTAACTTAGTCATAGTTAACAACCTAAAATCAGATGTTGTGTTATCTCAGTCTTCATATTCCATTGATTTTCAGCAATGAAAGTCACCCACAACACAGGTAACATATCATATTACATTAGTTTATTATGCCCTGAAGGTCACATTTCAAGTTGCGGGAGCAACCAAGGTAAGACTGTTTACATCTGACCCTACCCAAAGCCCATGGTATGGCAGTCTCATACAAGGCAAAGCCCTATTAATGGTGTTGCAATCTTGAGCCAATTTTCACATACTAGATTGAGTTTCATGTCTCTGATCAGATTAA
This sequence comes from Rhizophora mangle, assembly GCA_037832345.1. NCBI lineage: Eukaryota > Viridiplantae > Streptophyta > Magnoliopsida > Malpighiales > Rhizophoraceae > Rhizophora > Rhizophora mangle. The sequence continues at coordinate 309,204 of JBAPLJ010001940.1, read as the reverse complement.
AACTTAGTTGTCAGAGATTTATAAGGAACTAAATCTTGAATTTTGAATGAAGTGGAGAGTACATTCACTTGCCATCAAGATAAACCCCCATAGATTGGACATCTATCTCTAGCCATAGTCCTAAGGTTGGCTTTTTTGAGGGAGTATAGTGGACTGTAAGCTACTCAAGTGATGTTAGCCTCCTCCTCTGTCACAAATCTTCTCCCATCTCAGGAGTTCCCTTCACTTTATGGATTTGAATTTGAAACCTCTAAGTTAGAAGTTCATGTTCTTAACTATTGAAATGTCCCTTGCATATTCAAAATTGTAACTTTCTTAGTTTACGTTTTTTTCATTTTTCCCGAGAACCAAACATAATCCAGAAACATGTGCAAAAGAATAAGGCAATCTCACCTGTCAAAACGCTGCTTGATCTTCAGCAAGAACTTCTCATGATCCTCTACACCATCTTTTACCAACCTGTCAAGCAAAAACCTCCTTTCTTGCAACCCAAGGTTGTGTACATCAACCTCATTGGCTTCACCTGTTGAGGAAGTGAGCATGCCTTTCCTTAAACGATCATAGGTAGGCAACTTCTCCAATGCAGCCCATTTCAGGGCCTCTTCATCATCTTCTTCATGTCGACAAGATCTCGAAAAGCTTCCTATATCATTGTTTCTGCATGCTAGGGCGTTTCCTCGTTGTAAACTGTTACTTGCTCTATAAAGATCATTAGTTTCCATTGACAAAGAAACAAACTCTTCAATATACCAGCAAGCAAGGTTCAAAGAAGAGATTGCAAAAAAAAATTGAGTGAGTAATGGGAGTTTATATATAGGAATAACAGTACATAGCATCATATTTTTTGAATTCATAATTCTTATGTGTAATAAAAAGCTGATGTTTGGTAAGGATTGAATCAGTAGCATAAAACATTTTGGGAATAACATGCCAAAATGTGGGTCTAGGAAGGCTAAGAAATAGAAATTTTGCCAGATACAATGGACATGTTTTTTTTCTTTTTTTTTCAAAATTGCTGTCTTTAATAATTAAAGAATTGTTCTTGGCAGAGTACTGAGGATGATGATAAATGCACTCCATTGTGATCGCCATCTTGCATGTTTGAGTTACATAAACAAACCCTTTTGTGGAAACAATAGTACGAGTACACTTGAATTGCCTCTGATGGTTTTGCCCAATACAATTTTCTCTAATGGAACTACCTGTGTTTTTTCCCATTTTATGGACCAGAAAAAAAAAAAAAAAATATTTTGAACATGAATTTAGTAATTCCTGAACGCTATATTACATCCTTAGTTTCTGGTCATGGTTATAAAAAGAATGGCAATGTAATCGAATCAATTACTGTCAGACCAATCTTTACATTTATTGGGTAGCCTCAACTTCAATTTTAGTAAACGACTTGGCCCATTATTGCCTAATTTTAGGCAGGCCTCTGGGACCATTACAGGGTTATTGGCACCAGCCAGTTTGGATCTCAACAATGGATTATAGGGATGTTTTCGGCCACCCATTTAGCTTTTTTATGCTTTGTTTTCTATCTCTCTCTGTTTTTTTTTTTTTCTCTCTCTGTGAGGAGCTATGGTATAGGTACTCAAGTAATATTTTTTTTCCTTTTTATTATAAATCTTATACCCTTTTTTTTTTTCTCATTTAACTTGTCCAATCGAGTTTTTCTCTGCTTTTCTAACCAGTTCAAGGTTTTTTTTTTTTTTTAATCTTTTGAGAATCAAAGGTATTTTTGGCAACGACTTGAATAATTGTTTCATCTTCCTTTTATCTATGGGCCCTAAAAGTAGGAGAAATTGTTTTATCCCTAAGGCCAGGGCTTGAGCCTCACCCCCACGTCCTCACCTAAGCATTAGGTTAGGCACACGCTTGTTCTGCCACCCTTTATTTCTAAGGTCCCCCTGCGTAGATTTTAGAGTAATATTATTTGACTTTCATACGTTTACATTTTATTTTGTACAATTTTTTAGTATAATTTATTATAATTTCTTTGAAAATACATAAAAATTACTCTCATTTTCTCTCTCTCTTTTTTTTTTTTTCTTACTTTCATCACACTCAAATGGTTAAAACCAATTAACAAGTTCTATGATGGCAGCCACGCAGAACTTGATGAAGATTTTTCTTCTAGTTAATTGACTTCAACTAAAATTTTAACTCTAAAACTTCAATCCTGAAAAAATAGACAACTGATACTTACTAACAATTCAATCAAAGGACAATTGGTTCTATTGCCTTATTTCTAACACCCTTAATATCAAAGTTAATAGAGCCTTGATGCATGAAAGAAAAACTAAAGGAAAAAAGAACTGGGTCAAAAAAATTCATGAGGGTTACTTTTCTCAACGAATTAAATAGACAATAGCTACTTACCAACAATTCAATCAATGGACAATTTGGCCAACAAAATGACAAAAGTATGAACCAAGAAGCAGACATAATGAACATGCACAAAGCTAATATTATATATGATTCATGCACGATTTTAACATCCCACACCCTCAATCAATTCTAAATGTCAGAATCAGAAATTGAACAATTTTGGTCGAGAAGAAACCAAACGTAAAATCTGCCAAGTTTCTTGCATATCTCCAAGATAAAGACTACATTTTTGTATGCAGAATCACCAAAACAGAACTCACCCTCTTTAAAAAGTCAGAATCAGAAATAGAACGACTTCAGGTTGAGTACAGTACACAAAAGAGGAGACCCAACAGCTTACCAGAGACTTAGCAAGTTTAGAACCAAGAAAAGCAACATAAATTCTCATTTGTACAAAAGGTGAACACATTGCAGCAAAATCGACATCATCGTTTCACCTCCCATTTCCACTTTATGGGCTTACAATAAATTTGCATACAATCTCATCACAATCTCATCATTTGATGTAAAATTCACTAACATGCACATTGTTGATGAATCTGCAGAGAAACCCCAATTGAACACTTCATTCGCTGGTTATATTACACTGGATGAGTCATTATTCTCAAGAAACCCTCCGAATATTAAATGAAACGAGCAACTATCAGGTAAACAACAGTAATCCTCCATCTTTCTAAACAAAACATAAGCATGTTTTGGAAGCCCTTCTTTACAATGCCCCTTGATCATAATGGTATTCGAAGCATCCTAGCATTGCACATCATCAATAAGGCTACTATAAACCACATTGTTAGGATCTATCCCTTTCTCTTGCATTGCTGCAAATAGTTTCATTGCCTCACCAAGATAACCAAATTTACCCAAGCCATCAATCAAGGTTGACAAAGTAAGGAATTATACTACAAAATAACAACTACATAACCCATATGCTAGCTGGATACATGAAGAAAAAGCTATATTACTTAACTGTATTCATAGCTTAATTGTATTGACATATGCCTATCAGTTAACAAGGAAAAATAGGCTCAAAATAGTTGCAATAAATAACATAAAACTACATAACAACAACAACAATATAAAAAATGTTACTCCTAATAATAAGATTCATCAACTATGAACACCCTTATTAAATAATAAGATATATGATTTACTTAGCGCTTATCTTAGATTCCTGCTATTGCCTACATTTTCACCATATTCTTTACATTTAATTTTTGAACAATGGAACCAGTATCTTAATATAGTTTAGCAGACAGAACTATGAGCTCTCAAAGCAATTTGACGAGAGAGGCACTTAAAAGAAGATGAACACTAAAGAAGATGAATTAAAGTCCTACATCGCATTTATTGACAATCAGCCCCTGACATGGAAAAACCACTTGCTCTCAATCAAGTTCATACATCTGACCCTTTTAGCTAATGATAGGCTTTGCTAGCTTACTACTCTTCATTGTCGTGTTCAGTCTCAAATCTGTCACTGCCATTGACACCCAAAGCAAGCTCTGCTTCAGGTGACTTAGAAGGCAATCGCTCGTACATTCTGGATTTGAAAGGAAGTAACCTGTGGTGCCCCATTGAAAGAGTCTGGCTAAGTTTCTCATAATTCCACCTCTGCTGGACATAGATTGCAGCTGCAAGAAAGGCTGCAGTGACAGGTATGACTATGTCCCCGAACTTGGAGTAAAAATCAGTATTCGGGTTTACAAACTCATAGTCATTGCTGAAGAAAGGATTGCGAACTGGAGCTCTCAAGTAATCATATATGTGAGGCAGGAGTCTGACAACTGTGATCCCAATGAAATAGAGTTTCCTGAGAGGCTTGCAATCAATCTGCCATATAAGATTACCAATAACTTGTGGAAGCAAGAAAAAATCTTGAACAAGACCAACATACTCCTCGAGTTCAGTTTCCCATTCTCGTAGTGTGTGGGAATGTCCAACAAAATCAACATATTCCTCCGACCGAAGAGGTCTTTGGCTAGTCTGGATGCTATGAAAAATCAGAACAATTACATACCCAATCACATGTATGGTCAATGTGAAAAGGAATACCCGTTTATCAGTTGGGACACGATGTGGTTCATGAGGGCTTCTTGTGAGCAATCTGATACGAGATTTCCAAACCTTTTGACAAAGCCGTAGAGTTAGCAGAAATGAAACCAAGACAAGAAACTTCACCGTGTAGTCAATTGCATGATACAACTGGTTTGTCTCCAGGCCATATGAGGACATCTCAGAAGGCTCAGATGACATCCTCTTGAAGAGGGCTTCTGCACCAGTTATGAGTGGAAGGCTATATCCAACAGCTTGCACACCTAACATAACAAGAGATATGAAAGGAACAGAATCCACATCATGCTTGATGTAGAAAAGCTGGCTTGAAATGCATGCAATTGCAAAAGAAAGTGTCAAAATCCGGAGGATCCCCTCAATCCCCATCTGAGAAAGAATATCTTCCCGTTGTCTTCTATACAAAATTGGAAGAGTTTGAAGCTTAACAGTGCTAAAACGGAGGGGATCATCGTCATTGCGTTGGCTAGATATTGAAATCCTAGCCGTTGGATTGACTAGCCACTGAGCTGTAGTTGGTGGATACGAAACAATCACTTCAATTAAACAATCCAAACCTGCTTCAAGATCCATGCTCTCAAATAAAATATTCCATGAAGCACGGACGTCCCTGCAGCCAACTAGATACATACGCCCAACATGAGCATCATAGAGGCCCTCCAGAAAAAGCACAGAAAAGTTGCTGTAAGCCTCTGCATCAATTGTGATTTGAGTTGATACATTCATGAGGAGCTGTCTTTCAGTGAGCTCAACTTTATTAAGGGTAGGTATCTTCTTATCTATGGAGGAAGAGTTGTGCAAGGACCAGTATCTCCCAAACAAAGGACCAAGTGAAACGATCATCATCTGAAAGTTGAGCCCTCTGGTCCGTGAACTAGGAAAAGGATCAGGAAATGCAGGGATCTGGAGGGTCAGGTCCTCTGCCAGAAGAGAAAGGCTGGTTGTCAATGCTACAGTGTCATCCAATTTGGGGTACTTCAGCAATGACTTTTTTATGACAGTCCTAAAACTGAATGGCTCATTTTCTTCCAGGATAATGCCAGCCTTTTCTATTTTAGTATACCTGTAGTATGGACGGGAGGTTGTTAAATAATTCCACAACTCTGTTGGCTCTAATATTTTTTCAAATGATAAAGGGAAATATGAGGCATGATTTTTATCAGTGCTTGTAAAGCTCCCCAAAATTATGCTTCTTTGGCTTATGGAAAATGACAAAGGAATGTACAGACAGATTCTAGAGTCACAGCTATTTCCTTCTGCATCCACCATTCCCCAGCAACCAATCATGCAAAGCTGTCCACTAGAAGATTTCCATGTTCCCTCAACAACAACAGTCATGTTGTTCAGTCCAGATCTCATGGCTGCAGTATACAAACCCTCCCCTGGAGGAACCACCCTAAAGACAGCTGCAACATTTGAGGAACTAGCATTTCCCCGTTCGGGTATTTGTTCGCATTTAACATTCTGCAGTAAGAGTTTCACACCTTTAAAGCTCCCATTAGTTGCTTTTATCTCTTCATCTGATGAAAATGGACCCATCTTAGTGCAAAAATCGTTTGTACCATTGCATCTCCAATTTGGCACAATCTTAAAAGGTCCAGCTCCTTCTCCAGTGATTTGCTGTAGAATCTCACAAAATCCTCTTCCTGTGTAGGTATCAATCCCACCGTTCAGTAGGTTATCATGGTATGGGTAAGGATCACACGCTTTAGAAACAAACCTTTCAGAGCCAAACTCATAGTTCACCGACTTTCCCAACTGAGATATAATGTAGACAGCATCAAAGTACTTGGGGTTTGATTTTGGGTTTAAACTTCTCAACTCCCCTTGGATCAACCTATTTGTCAATGAGAGACTCATTGGATAACGAAGGACAAGCATAATCTGATCATCTTGCAATAGAGGTGGCTGCACATTATAATTTGAACCAGAACCTTTCAACCACTCCCATGGTTCACCAGAATCAGACTCTCGAGAAGGTAACATTGCACTTCCTAACAAACATATGACTCTCTGACCACCATTCTTCTTAGACTCAGTGTATATTCCTTCAAACAACATTGAAAGCTGGACATGATCAGGCCACATCTGAAATTGAGGATTACGGTCGTATATTTTTTCACCAAATGAATTTAATGTAATTCCCATGACCAAGAGCCCATTAAGATCAACCGATTTCTTGGATCGATGAACATGGTCGACATCAGAGACCCAGAAAGAAGCCAAATTTAGCGGAGTTAAGGGATCTAGTAGATTGCTACTCTGATTCTCTCTATGAAGGTAAGGCAATATTGGGGCTTTACCAGGATCCTGTCTCCAATCCCCATTGACAAAATTGAGGTTTTCTTTGATGTTACATTCTATTGTCGTCAGGTTTCAATTCAGTAGCAGAAGATATCACAGAAGCACAATGCTTCTTAACTTCATCAATTCTGTCATAACTATAAGTGCCAGAAGATACACCTGTAGCCCCAAAACTAAATGAATCTGGCATATATGAAACAGCACATCCACATAGCAGCGACCCACTAAAAGCCCAAACAAGAACAGCAACAGATACACTCCTCATGATCACAATTCCAAGAACAATCCAGTGATTATATCATGATATCCTCACTACCCAGCTGCCAAAGAACACTAAACTTCAACATCCAGTAGCTCAAACACAAGATGATGAATCAAAATTGAACCTTTAACACTGACCCACCAAGTTTGACAATTGAAATAATCACATAGTTTATTGCACAGTGATTAAAAATCTTGGGGCAGGTGCATTAATTGAAACATTAAAGCAAATGAGTTCAATAAGATCAAAGTAAAGCTCACAGCTTGGTGGGCAAGTGGCTCAGGTTCCTTACTGAATCAAACTCAGAATAATAAGGGAGAAAAAAAATAAAAAATCTTACCAGAATATGTGGATTGTCCTTTACTATTACGTCTGGCCAAAGATATCCAAGAACACAACTCCCAGGTGACTGAAGATTGGATCTTTCTACAGAGAGAGAGAGTGGAGTTGAAGCTAATTAGTGGCTTTGGTGCAACTGCCAATGGAGAAAGTCATTCATTGCTGTCTTTAAAATTGTTAAGATCTTTTATTCCCCACGCTCATTTAATGCGCGTGGAACCGGAAACCAAAGGCATCTAAAAGAAAAGAAAATTGTTGGCTTGAAGTTCGCAGTATGGGTAATAGCAACAACGTGAAAAAGAGTAGACGTCAAACAAAAAAATGGCATAAACTTGACTAAAATTTTATTTTTATTTTTTATATTTATAATATTTTAATAATAAATTAATATATAATTAAATTTAAGTAATAAAATAAAAATTAATAAACAAATATATATTTTTAATACAAATTAATATATAAAATAATAAATAATAAATAATAATATATAAAAATTTTTAATATTTAATAAAATAAAAAAATTTAATAAACAATAAAAAAAATTTATAAATAATAACCTATAAATTCATAAGTATACTTGAATTTAATTTAAATTTGAGTAATCCAAATTCAAATATAACTTAATATTTAAGTAACTCAATTTGAAATAATTTAAACTCAACTCAATAACTCGTATAAACATTTAATAAGTTATTATAATGTTTTTTTATTTATATCTCACCATTAATTGTATTTTATAAATTTGAAATATTTATATATATTTACTTTATATTGTTTAGAAGTTTAATAATATTTTTTTTTTAAAAAATAAAATAAAATAAAATAAATAATTTTGAATAATTTTTTATTTTTATTTGAAAATAAAAAATATTTATTTTTTTAAAAAATAAATTTGAGAATAATTTTTTTTATTAAAAAAATTAAAAAATAGTTTATTTGTTTATTTATTTATTTTAAATAAATAAAAAAAATAAAAAAGAATAAATGATAATTTTTTAAAAAAATAAAAAATTAAAAATAAAATTTAAAAGTAAGAGATTTTTAAAACAATTATTTGTACTTTTGGTTTCTTTAATTTTTTGAATTAACGAAGATTTGTTATATAAATAAAAGTAGCAACGTCACTAACAATATATATCTTGTAATCAATTTTTGACGTGTTTTGGACGCGGGCGCGTGGATTCTTTGCCCCATTAAAACGCAAATGTCGTATGTCTTATTAGGATTAAAGTAGGCATAACAAGGGCAGTAAAAAAATAAATAATAATAATAATAATTAAAAAAAATAAAAAACAGTGATCCGATTTACCTTAAATTAATGCAAATAATAATGGTAAATTCCTGATTGGTGACACGAACTTATTACCACTCACTCATTTATAAACAGCACCAAATTTTCTGATGTGATTCAAATGAATGACTTTCTTTTTTTGGTACTGATATGAATGAAATGAATTATACAAGTAACTATTAAAAAGAAATTTTATTGTTGGGCCACGAAACGAAATATTACTGTCCCATCGCTTTCCATCCAGCCAAGCAGTTTTATTCTTAGATCAATTAAACTATCTGTCAATTTGGCCTCAAATAATGTTTTATTTTTAATAACACCCACCACCCCAGCAATGAAGTTCTCTTGTCAATTTCATTTCTCAGCTATGAAAGTGTCACTTTAGTTTTGGCTCTGTGGAGATTTTTCACTCGACAGAAAGCGAGAAACCGAATTGCTAAATTATATTTTCAAGAGATGTCATAGACACCCTTAGTTTTAGGTATAAATTTCAAATCTTAATTCATAAAATAATAATAATATTATTATTAAATAAGAGATATCACACTGTAGTATTATAATAGGAAAACATATTTATATTGATTATTGATACCTATCAACTTCCTCTTGGAGATCATACCCATAAAATAATGTCATTATCATTAATTGTAATATTTATATTCATCATTTTTTCTCCTTACAATATCACAATATTATTAATAAAACCATCTATCTTGTAATTCTCAATTAGTCACCTAGAATACAAACTCAATAAATTAGACAAAAATAACAGCTGAAATATTTTTAAAATATAAAAATCGTTGCAAATGTTTTTTTATTTGTATCAATAAAATCAAAATTTATTGAAGAGTATTTTGAGTATTTATCTTGGTTTTGACTAATATTTTTCAAAATAGTAATTTATGGTTTAATTTTTATATTTTATAAAATTTTAAAACTTACTAATTATTCCTATAATTGTATATATATGGACAAATGTATCTTATATTTAAAGGTTTTATAACAATATTCATTAATCTTATAAAACAATTTTGTTTCTATTCTTATGTATAATATTATTTTATAAAATGAAATATTTTAAATCCTATCTATAATATCAAAATTAAAAAAATCTTCTTATTTGAACTTAATTTAGACATTGATATATAAATATATTTTCAATAATCCTTGAGTAACTCGAGAATTCTCAATAATTCTTTATTATAAATCAAAAATAGTAATTCAACTCCACTGCTCAACATGTTATATGATTGAGTTTTATCTAATATTTCACTAATCCAATAAAATTAATAGGTAAAATCTAACAAACCAACATGTTATATAATTGAGTTTTCTCCAATATTTCACTAATATAATATAACTAATAAGTAACAACTAATAATCCGCCAATCTAAAAAACCTTTTAGTCACATACTATAAGAATACTAATACTTGATGCACATTCAAGTTAAGAGTTAATTTATATATAAAGATATATGACATGTATTTCATACCCGTCTCAACAAAGGTTTGGTGAGTAGTATAATCACACCATTACCGTGAGCTGGGCATGACTAATGTATCAAACAAAACGTGCCTGATAACCAAACATTAAAAAAAAAAAATTATTCATCTTCCCTGTCTCCACAATCCATTGCTAATGACTCCATCCTCTCCTCCAATAGTGCTTTCTTTGTTTTCTTTCTCAGCTCTTCAAATTTCTTCTTTCTCCCTTCAAATTAATTTTCCCCCTCGTACCCTTTTTTGTCACAGCATTGCTCTGTTATTTTATTGGAATTTTTTGTCTCTATTGTCAACTATCTCCGACAATCTACTCTCGAATGGCTTGTATTTTGTTCAAAACCGTTGCTAGTGTTATTTTCCTCTTGTGAACAATTTCACTGAGACGGGCAAGCGCTTCACTTTATCAAAAGGACCAACATTAGGCTCTTCAAAGATTTTGACAGCAATATAAATTTATTTATTTTAATTTATAACGTAAAATTAATAATTTTTTTATTTGTAAAATATTTTAAGTTTAAACTATATTATTATTATTATTATTATTATTTGAATTAATTGTAAATTTTTAAATTTTAAAAAAAATATATTTTTTATTTATATTTTTAATTTAATATAAAAAATGTATATTAATATTTAATATATAATAAGAAATAAGATAAAAAAAATATAAATCTATAGTTATATTTATTTTATATTTTATAATATAATTTTAATTTTCTTATTTAACACTTGACTTACATAAGTCTACCTCAGGATTATAATTTTACTATAAAAAAATTTCTCGTTAATATGTCTTCTTCACTCAACGCTTCCCTTAAACTGCTTAAGGAAATCAAGTACAAAATATCATTTTATACAAACAGAAATCACGAGGCAACTTTCTGCTTAATTTTTTTTTCACTCTTTCACGACTATCACCTCTCTCTGTCTCTAATATAATGTTTTTTTCTAAGTGTTTATGTCAAATTAATATAATATAGGAAATATATCTTGAAAAATAAATAAATTTTAAATTTCAATTTTCTATAATGTGTTTATAAAGTGGGATGTAGAAATGTTCGATACAATTTTCAATAACATACTTAAATGTTTCCCCAAATATGTTTAAATGATTTGTTAAAATCAAGTAATACAAATAGAAAAAAATTAATTTATACCAATTTATATAAATATTAACTTCATACTAAAATATTATATTTCTTAGTATAGAAAGAGAATTAATGTTTAATAAGGAATTAATGATAAAAATTTGATTAAAATTTTGGATATCAGTTGTGATTCAGTTTCTTCCAATATCTTATGATGAACACAGAAGGTTGCATATTTTACAGCCCAACTAAATTAGGTTAACTTCGTTTTCAGCTACACGTTAAAGGTGAACGCCAGGGTGACATGATATTCTACTTTAAGTTGAAATAGTAGTACGTGGAACATGTATAATTTGTTGAACATCATATTGAAAGCATGGATCACGCGAAAAAAATTTCAAAAAATCATCATGCAGCGCATAATCATGTATGTTTTAGCATTTTACACAGAAATTCAGAATAAACGGCATGACTATTTTTTGTCAAGAATTTTTTTTTTTTTTTTTAAAAAAAGTTTCGTGGGTTAGAGTATTGTTTAGATGGAAGAACAATTCTATGGGCTCGTTAACAAATCCATGGGCCCGTTAACTAAATCGACTTTAGCATATTCGTATTTAAAAATTATGTTTGGTGCCTACCAATTAAGATTTATTAATTTTCTTATTGAGTCAATCACTTACGAGCTTAGTCTTCAAGTTGTTTAGAAATAAAATAATATATTTTCATTAATTTTAAGAAAATGACAAGAATTATTTAAAATAATTGTAGTCATAAACAAAATTAAAAATGAAGAAAAGTACTCATTTGAAACAAAAAATCAGTTAAAATGAAAATTATTTAATATTAATATTAGTGGATAAAAAAAAAAAAAAAAAAAAACTCTCTTCTTAAACCCATCTGCTTTTTACTCATTTTGGTCTCCTAAAATATACTTGTGTTTGAGCAAAATAAACATATAGTCCCTAAACTTCCAAATTACTTCTGATTTCATCCTCGATTTTTAAATTTTGTTATTTCTTTCGAAACTTTCATAATAACTTTCCAAAAATGTGTAATTCTAACAGTCTCCTAATACTATCAATGTGCGGCACCATGTATACTTTTAAATACCAACGTGTAATAAAAAAAAGAAAAAAATAAAAATTAACTGAATATTCTAAGAAATGAAAAAATAAGTTTTTTTTTTTGGTTGGTTTATGAAAAATCTCTCCGTGCCTCCCATCTTCTTCTTCATGCTGTGGCGGGATTGTTAACCCATTTTAACAATTGTTTCTCCCTTTTTTCCCCTTTAAATTCAATGCTACTGAGTAATCGAGCACAAGCTTTTTCCTTTTTCTCTCATAAATGAGATTATAGACAAAGAAGTAATGTTTGGTTTACCAGAAAATTGAATTAAAAAAAATTATTTTGATTTTTTTTATTAGAATTCATTTATTATTTTACACTATATAATAAATAAAACTCATTTAAAATATAAAATAATAAAAGCAATAAAAAAGAAAACGACCAAGCTCAAAAAACATTGACAATGTTGTAATCGTCAAAGTCTTTCTGAAGAACATGATTGGCGCCAAGAAACCCAACATGCCCCCACCCCCTCCCCACCAAATGTAGTCATGCAAATGCAGTCATGGCAGATTTACCCCACTATGACCTTAGCTGCAATGGAGTCGCCCATCCCCTGCCCGCAAACACAGCTCCCTTTTTCCATCCGTATCCTTGGCAACACCCCACAATTCCTTGTACCTACCAAAAGCTCAAAGTTCCATAGCCAGCCGAAGAACCATTCTATAGGCATACGAAGAAGGGTCCTCATGGCCAAGCTAAGAAAGACTCCGTTTTAGCCATTGCCAACTTAGCTAATGCATTAGCTAAAGTGTTACCATCACAAGGTTGTGGGCTCAGGAGACCGCTGTTAGAGAATCACTCTCAATGATTTGCTCCCGTTGCATCCTGCCACCGAGCCCACAAGTCCACTGCTTCCATCATTGAGAGCAATTCGGCTTCATTGATGGAATAAGCGACAAAAGGCTTGGAAAATACACAAACCACTTTCTCATTGCGCCCCGCAACACTCCTCCAATTCCTACGAGGTCCGTGGTACAGGCGATAGATGCGTCCATGTTGAACTTGAAACACCACAAGGGTGGCGGTTCCCAGCGCCGACCTTCCATGTATGTCAAAGATTTTATAGGAACAGAGATATTCAGCATACTAATCAGAAAGTCATTAATACAGAAGGAACCATAAGGTCATTTGGCCTTTGACCACCATAGCATCTATACTCGAATAAGATCACAAATTCATTCCACAACAAATGGTTTCACTCAAAAAATTAATTCATTTCAGGTGAGCCAAGTGGACCCAACAATTGCATAGAATCCCATCACCCATGTTTCAAAGGTCCCGCAACAGGTTTCAAGACTTGACCAAATCTCCCACAGCAGGTTATTGACATTGGAGCAACCCCATGTATACCTCACCAGTTTAAAAAACGGCACCAAATCTGCCAAATTGAAGTATAATGGAGGAAAAGATGTTGAACTGATTCATGGGCCCTGGAACAGACGAGATAGCTAGCCTCCTTTTGGTCAACACCAATTAACTGTGCCAATTGTTCTTTCCCTCGTAACCTGCATTGTAAAAGCTACCAAACAAGTATCTTTTTTTTTTTTTTTTGTGGCGGAGTCGATCCAAACGACTCTAAAGTCACTCCCTGCAGATTGTCTGGTAGATCACAATATGATATAACCGTGAATGTGTCACTGTTTTCGCATTGCCAAATGAACCTCTCCTCCAGAGTAGGGACATCGTAGTTAGTTTACACTGCCACTCCCACGGCCAAAATCGATACTCACCGTATCTAGCTTTAAGAGTTTCTACCCACATCATATGCTTTGAGTTTTCCATCCTTCGTAGCCATTTAACGAGAAGATCTTAGTTATATTCCCCAACTCGGCCTATACCCAAGCCACCTCATGACTTTGCCTGGCACAATAAAACCCCACCCGACATGATGGATCTTACTATACCCATCGGCATCTCCCCAAAAAGAAGGATCGTCGAAGCTTTTCTGTTCTGTTCTCAACATACCACAACATCCTAAAAAGAGACCTAAAATAAATAAGGAGGAAGCCAAGGCAAGATGTGATTATTACCAGCTGCCCTGCCTTGGATAAAAATTGGGATTTTCATTTAGCAAGTCTACCCTCCATGTTACAGATAACAAGATCCTACAAGTCTCTCTTTTTGGGATTGACCCTTAAGGGAAGCCAAGAGCGATCTGTATTCCAGCCATAGTACATTAGTCATTAAGTTTTCCCATAAGATGAGAAAATAAACAAACATAATTAGCAATAACAACATCAGAAACTAAGCAAATGTGTCAATCTGTGTTCAAATTCAAAGACATGAATTTTCTCCATTTTGGAGAAGTCCTACCCTTCACCAGCTTAGCCTTCACGTCCATAGGAGTTTGTTTAGCAAACCCATCTTCTCCTTCTCCTCCATTATGTTCTTCTTCCAAGTTCTCGCTGTCAATATGTTTAAATGAAGGCATAATCCCAAACCTTTTCCATCTAAAGAACCCTTTCTTTTTCTCCAACATCCTCTCCATTTGCGCTTGCATTGCATGGCATTGGACTTGGAGCCTCAGCACATCTTCTCTTAACCTTTGTATCTCCATTTGCTGCACATTCATCTCACGCATTGAGAAGCACCGGGCTGCATTCGCGTCGAGCCGCGGGTTTGGGATTCTAGTGAAGGAGCCACTCCGGTCAACGTCTCTATTGAGTTTGGTTTGCTCAGAGAAGAGGACTTGGATCACAGCTCGGACTGGCAGACGTTCATTTTGGGCTGCATGCAGTGATGCCTCTGGAGATAGCTTTCGGCAGTCGATTAGTCTACAAAGACTCTTCCTTTCTTGCTTTGACACTCCCGGATGAGTCTAGTCAAAGAAAAATTTTGATCACTATAGGGTATATGCTCAGGTAATTTAAGTTATATTGAAAGGAATATTTGCAAACTTTGCATTGAATATGACAATAGATTTATACTCAACATATATTCTGTATCCTACATTAATTCCAATTCACTAACCAAGCTATGAAATGATGAAAATAAATTTATGTAACCAATTTTAATTAAATTTAAGATTAAAATTTTTTTAAGTGAAAAATATAGCATTAAGATTTTGCTTATTGTTACATTCCACAATGAAAGGGTCAATATCAGGACGCTTATTGTTGTGGATGGTAAAGGGCATCCCTCTCATTTCAATCTCACCTTGCCAAGAGCATCTCTGTCATTTCAATCTCATCCCTGCCAAGAGCATCCCCATAATGTTATGGTAGCTGCAGGTGGCAGTCAGACTATTCCATTCCAATCAAGAATTTTATATGCTGTTGCAAGAAAAAGTCTTAGCACTTGCCTCTTGGTCCCACGTGGTGTCCTTGTTCTTTGCCCTTTTCCATTTAACTGTTCTTTAGGCCTAATTATTGAACTTTGGTATGTGTTTTTTTTTTTCCCCTCCTCATCTCAAGGAAAACGAGAAAGGCACTAAGGACAGGCATATCATGTCATAAAGATACAAATCCAATGGAGACATGAAACCACTAAGAGCAGCCGTCAAATTCCTTTGCCAAGACTAGCCAACAGCATTGCAGGTGGTTTAACAAAAGGGCTCCGATATGAAAACATGGGAATGATGCCAATTCACAAATGTGTAACTGAAAGATCGTGATTGTAGCTTTTGTGGAAACCGTCAAAATTCCTCTTCCACCTATGTTGGTTATGTGCTAATTGGGCCAAAGCAAATAATTTGTATGATTGAATTTACCAAACAAAGAATCTCAGATATATGGAGTGAAATAACATAGGTGTTTTGTACCCTAAGCCCTATTTATCTACTAATTGAAAGAGATAATAAAGAGAGGAAGTCTAGATTGTTCTCACATCCTAAGGCACTTTAGACTCTTGAAATCGAGTACTTTTTAATGTGATTTCACTCAATCCATGCGATCAATATGATGATTAAAGGCAAATGATTTAACTCTGAAATTTTAGACCATGAACAAATTTTTGTTGGGTATTTTACATTTTTTCAATATGGGGATTATGCATTTATTTTCCAACAGAACGAATCAAAAGATGAGTTCTTGCATAGTGGAGAAAACGAAGGAAAATAATGCATCCCACATAGACTTACTTTGAGGTAAGTGTCAATGGAACGGTACAAACCGTCATCTGTGGCACGAGCATGGGTAGGGAGAGCAGCAGCAAGAGCGACAAACTCAGATAAACTCAAATTAGAGTCCACTGCAGCTTCTGCCAAGTAGCAATCAACAAGCTTAGCAACGTTAGTTAAGGCAGCACCACTCTTTGTGATATCATCCAACTCAACAAACCTCTTCACCAGCCCAATCACTAGCTCAACATCTAGTAAAGTCCCACAAGTGTGGCTAAATGACGGTATCATTAACTCTTTCAAGGAAGCTTGGTCGAGTTGCCATGAAATCCTCCTCTCAAGCTCAGTTCTATAAGGGGGCTCCACGCCCGCCATGTTCGCGGTTCGGAGGAGGCGGAGGAGGAAGTTGCATGGGATTGAGTCCTTCTCTTGGGGCAGAATTCCCACCAGATTTTCCACAAAAAACCTCTTTTTCATCCATGATGCCGTGACGCTCTCCGGTGACTCCTCAAAGTTGGTTAGTCTCTTATCCACCGCTTCGCCGGAGAGTTCCGGTAGCCATTTGGATGCATAGTGAGCTATGATCGAACCAACTAGGTCCGGACGGACTCCCTTAGCCTTAATTCCAGTAATGGTCTTCACAAAGTAGTCCATGTCGAGGATGCATGTGTCGTCCAACCAGCATTCCTTGGCGAATTGCTGTGGTTTTCCGTGGAATGTGGTGGTTTTTGGCAAGGATTGCTTCTTCATTTTGGTCCAATAATGGTAGTGATAATGGAGAAAATATTCTAGAATGATACTTCATGTACTAATGCTATGGAAGTATGGATGGTTTTATTTTACACAAATGTACATGTAACCTCATACCTGGCTTTGTGGGTGACGCTTGTGACTTTACACTTCTTGAACTTGGCCAATTTGGACTCAAGTGCCCTTGAAATTTTTGGTTGTACTGTAAGATAAATGTGTGAATTGCATGTGAGAAGTATACATGAAGAGAATGTGTTACAGTTTAATTAGTAATTTTTTCTTAGTTTTCATCCCATATTTTAATTTTTTAACTTAAATAATGTCTTAATATAATGTTGAGAATTTTATATTTGAAATGTCTTAAGTTCAAACTACCTAAGGGAAGAGAATACCTTGAGTTGTTGAGAAAGGACAAGCATTCTTCAATGCAAATATTCCTTCCAATGACATACTTTGGCTTGTTATATTCCAAGCAGAACAAAACCAATATTTAACAATGTATTCTACCTTGAAAAGGACATGAACCTGCGAATCTTACACTCCCACATTCCCAAAAGATGATTTTTTTTATCATCAACATTGGGGGAGTTTCAATAGGTTTCTCCTACTTGACACAATCTTCATCTCTTTGCTACCAATTTTGGCTTTGAAGTTTCTCTGCAATGAGGCAGAATCAATATTTATCATACAATCTAGACCGCAAGAACTCAGAAAATGCTACAAGAACTTACGTTTCTCTGGAAAAATTCTTTCTTGCAATCTCACTCCAGTGTTTATTTCAAGCAACAAAGATAATAGTGAATAAGACTCAATTGGGTATTTGGTGGACACTGTTAGCTCATGACTTCCCTTATATTCTACCAGGAAAATGATATCCAGATCAAAAAATAGAGGGTGTCATAGTTACAATAATTTAAAAAAATTAATTACCACAATTAAGTGGAATTTTGAGTTGATGAGATGGTTAATCAATCTAATAAAGCTTAATAATTTTTTTATCGTGACAACTTTATCTAATTTTTTTTTTTTTTCATTCATCACAAGCTGCATTAGGTTAGAGTTTATGCAAGGAGGGTAATTTGCCCCTCTTCTCTTTTATAAATCTTAGGCTTTCCTTTTTAATATTTGATCTTACAACCTCTATATAAATGTTTAGATTTTTATATATTAATTATTTAAATTAATAATTTAATTAATAATTCCATGTATTTTTTATATTAACTTGTATTTAAAATTTTTTTACTGTTAATTTATGTTAAATATAAACTTTAAGTTTAAATTTATTAACATAAAAATTAAATATCAAAAAATTTACTCAGAATCATAATATTTGAGTTATAAATAAATAAATAAAAATATTAATAAGTAATTTATTATATATATATATATATATATAAAATAAAATATTTTTTATTGGAAAAGAAAAAGAAAAAGAATTCTTCAGATCATTGTCCGGTAAGCAGTAGCTGCCGTCTAGGTAACGAGGCTCATTACATAAAATATTCCAACAAGGTCCGTTCGGTTTCTGCTACGGGTGAAAAAAGACAGATGCGACCTAACGTGTCTGTCAGATCTCCCCGACTCCAAAGGGCCCTCCTCCAATTTACACGTAGAAGCCTATGCAGAGGAGAAGCAGGCAGCCAAAAACCAAAAAGAGGACTGAAGCGTTCAGGGGTCACGAGAGTCCATGTAGCTTTCAATCAAAAAAAAGCCAAAATGCCAGTCGCTTTCTCTTTTAACTTGGCATGGGGAATCCACCATCCTGCTCACGTTCGCATCAGCAAATCCGCGTTATTACAGGAAGTTCCATTGTACGAAATTCTTATATTATAAGTTGTAGATAATGGTATGATGTAGAAATAAAGAAAGTATAAATCTCAAGTTGAAAAGAAAAATAATGAAAACATGTATGTTGCAAACACTCACAGTTAATGTTTTAAAATTTTAGGTAACTTTATTTTTTTTATTTCAAAAAATATTGCAATTTTAACCTTTCTTTTTGACCTAAATAATAATAATAATAATAATAATAATAATAATAATAATAATAATAATAATGAAACTCTTAGGTATCGTAAACTTTAGAAAATGATGATGAAATATATGTTTGCAATATTAGCTTTATTTTTGACCAAAGAAAAAAAAAAAAGCTCCAATATGACTCATATTGTGGACTTTTAAAATGGTCAAATGGATATACGGAATTTTAATTTTATTTTAAAAAAATAAAAATATAAGAAATTATTATATTATAAATTTTAAAACATAATGAAAGACATGTTTATAATATTAAACTCACTTAGACAAATGAGTTAAAATAAGAGAATTTTACATTATGAAATTTTAAAAATCATTAAATGTATATTTGTAATCTTACTCTTACTCTTAAAAAAAACAATATTTACTACATCACACGTTGAACACTTATCTCTATTTTAAAACACAAGTTTTGGTTTGACATCGGTTAACCGATTTCAGTAAGCCAAAGAAATTTAATTTAAATAGAAAAATATTTGTATATAATTGTAATATATATATATATATATAATTATTATTATATATAAAATAAATAAATAATTATTTAAAGTATAAAAATATTCTCTTAACATAGTGGACAGGCTGCACAGCTTAAGCCAGCGGCTAATAATGAAATGGATTGAATATCTAAGGCCCAATCGGAACATTCTGAATCCACAAAGCCCGGTTGAAAATTGGCTTCTGGGTTTTGTACCCTTTAAAAAATAACAAACACATTTGACTTCTGGTTTGAAGCCTTTTTTGTTGTTCCATCTCTAAAAGCAAAAGAAAACGAAAGAAATATGGAAATTTAAACTCTGACCATCCGGGTTTAAATGAAGCTTTTCTGGACTAGTATTTTAGTTTCCGGATTGCAATACAAAAATCTACTGTAGCATTAAAGAAAATGGGTCTTGAGCAGTAGGACACATACTCCCTTTGGCTATTATTGCATAAAATAGAATCCTAGAACAAACAATTTCACCTAAATTATGCTGTCATTTGGTCCACTGACTCTTCCAGCATGCCACTGTTGAGTTTGCGGAAGAAAGTTCAGATTTTTCAGAATTTTTGTGGAGTTGAGGTTTCAGATGAGCTACAGGTTGAGTCGCCAGCTGCCGGACTGAGCGTGGAATCACTTGAGAGAGAACCATTTCCACTTTCATCTTTAGACACAACTGGAATCTTCACAGATGCTCTTTCCATCTCCTTCTCGAGCTCTTCTTCACGGCGCAGGGCAGTGAACTGAGTATCCAAAGACCTGGCTGCACCTAACCATGAAAGTACAATGACCAAGAGTATTCCGGCAAGATAAGGAGTTGAATTTGCAAGCGAACCGAAGGTTAAGATCATAAACTGCTGAATCAGAGCTCCTCCAGACTTTCCCAATGGGTTGCAGACAACATCAATTGCTGCCTTTCCTTTGACCTATAGCAACAGTTAGAGAAGCAATGTAAAGCAGTGGACTAAAGTGTGGGGAACCTTTTCTTTTCTATAGGGAACTGAAATAATTGAAACCACAAACACACACACACACACACATATTCACTGCAGAAGGGGGCAGGGATATGACTAGAGAAGATTGCTTGGCTAAATTATTTAATCGCAAAATGGTCCAAACCTTGGTGTCCTCATCCAAGGGGATATAGGCCATTTCTTTGCAAGGGTCAAACAAACTGTATTTGGCACTCTTGCTGAAAATGTTTTGCATGGCACCCACGTATACAGCAGCGAGAAGAGGGGTCATCCCAAACTTTGCAAGGGTAGGTGCAAGAGGATTCCCACATAAAATAAGTGAGAAGAAACCAACTCCAGTTAGAAGCAAGACAGTAGGTGTTATTGCAGCTGCAACTCCCCATCCATATTTGTTGAATACATATTGACTTAGAAGCATCATTGTGAAAGTCATTATTCCAGTTGCAGTTGAGAAGTCGCCCATAAAGGAAGAGTACTCGTTTGGGCTGGGGAACTTCAAAATTGAATGAGGAAAAATCAGTAACCATGTAACCACAGAAGACACATGCACAACAACAACAAGCTAAATCCAGCTTACCTGTGCCTTCAGCTTTGATTTCCAGGTGACCTCAACAAGGTTGATGCTAATACCATATGCAACCACCAAAGTGGCCAGATTTCTAATGTATTTAGAAGATACCAGGACCTTTAAGCTCTCTGCTGTGCTCAACTTTAGCTTTTCCTGCACAAGTAGCTTTGATTATGGAGACAAATTTGACAATTCTACAATTACTATTCCCTGCTCAACTACATGCACTGTATATATGTATGTGTAAAATGAATCTCTTCAGTTCATCTTTTGAAATGTAAAGCAAGCACGTAAATGTTAACTCCACTCTTTTTTAAAAAGAAAAATACATGACCAAAAAAGGGAAAATTAGAAAGCACAAACTCTAGCATCAAATTGCTAACCAATATAGCTTAAAAACCCAAGATCTAAAAATGAAAGAGCATCCCTGCCAAAATTACCTTTTTCTTCTTGCTGCGGGTTGGCATTGGAACAAATTTGTTGACCCACCAGTAAAGGAAACAAATTGCAAGCCCCATCAGCACAACAATGCTCATCATTCCTTTTAGGGAAATGGCCCAACCGTCAACTCCAGGACCCAAATTTTTCCTTAAATTAGAGAAGTACTTCACTGTTCGGCCTGAGAAAACAAGAGCAATGTTTGCTCCAAGTCCAAACAGAGGATAAAACTTTTTGGCTTCCTCCACAGTAGTGATCTGCACAGATACATTCAACAACCTTCAGTTATGTCCTTCACAGCAAACAATCAGATGCAGAAGTCAATAACGAGAAACCAGACAAAATGAAGCACACTCATTAGTCTTCCTGTCATTACACCATTCCAAAAATAAGACTGAAAATATAACATGTTTTTGGCCTTGAGAAAGGCAAGTTCAACTTTGCTAATTCTCAACTCCTCCTTGACACAAATAATTAAAGCTGTTGTCCCCACATATGCACAGAATGTAGTCTAGACAACTCTGTATTCACATCAACCTATTATTTTCAGCATCAACTAAATGATCAATCTTTAAAAAGAAATGGAACTTAAGCAAAAGATCATACAAAGTACAGAAAAGGCACAGTACCAATACTGGGTAATTCAAGCTCAAAATTAAAACAGTTTAAGATTAGCAAGTGCATTCAAAGTATTTGAAAACCAAAACATGATAAGGAACTTAACCTAAAGATGCAGACTTTTTAAAAGCCAGTGCTCAAATTCAGAACACAAGAACCATTCTCTCCCATTTCAAAGCATCCTTCTCAAGAACGAGACCTCTATTCATGGATCCTATTAGATATAATCAAGCATTCAAATTCAAAGACTTAAAACTATAATTTGGCTAAAAAAAACATGCGTGCAGCATTTAATTAGCCTACTGGAAAAAAGACAAATAGATATCTGCCTATAATATAATATACCATCCAAACTACAATAAGATACATCACAAGAATCATGTAAGTAGAATATGATTCCAAAATCAGAAGCAGTAACCAAACTATGTCCATAAAATAATAATAATAATAATAATAATAAAATCAATCAGAGCATAATGAAAATAGAAACATAATTACCTGATTTGCAAACCCCCAAAACAGCACTGAAATTACCACACTCCCCCACAATTCAGCCATAACATAGAACAAACAGAAAGACCAAATCCTCATAATTGCAAGGGGACCAAGAAACCTTGGGCCAAGTATACTCAGAAGTTTATCGGTGAATGCTTGAGGGTGGATATAATTGCTGAGAGGATATAAGAGAAACCCAAAAGCTCCAAAGAAAGCAATAAAGGGGACAATTACTGTGTAAAATAAGGTCTGCTTAGACAAAACATCAGCCAATTTTGTATACAACAACATGAACCCGACGGCCATGGGCAAATTTACCCAAGTTTTGAGAAAAGGTATGATCTCTGCGCTGCTCCCTTTAGCTGTTACAACCAATACATCCTTTGTGTCTCTTAGGATTGTATAGTTGAAAAGAATACAAAAGAACATTAACCCCAGTGGCAAAATTTTCTTCAGAGTCGAGACCTCAATACCCAAAAATTTAGGACTATTAGTTTCTTCGCTAAATAAAGGTTGCCCATCGGCTGCAGCTGCAGCCTCTGCCCTACAAATATGCAAGTTCCTTTCTTTTGGCAAAACCCCATATGGTTTTGACACAAAGGTTGGAAATTTTCGGAGCCCATCGGAAGATAAGGAAAACCCAGAAAGGTTTTTGGGTTTCGCAGCAAAAAGCCTCTGCTTTAAACCATTTGATGGATACAAAGACCTGGTTTTGGGGTTTGGTGGTAGTGAGAGAAGCCCTCTGGTTTGTAGCACAGCTTCCATATCTCCCTCTTTCAACTCTCTCTTGAAGAACCTAAGCTTGTTTTCAGAACGAGAGCATGAGATACAAAGAGAGAGAGAGAGCGAGATAAGGAGGCTACTTTGGAATTGGTCTCACAGACAGAAAATGGAGGATGACATTAAATATCTTTCTTATATCCAAGCACCAAAACCAAAATCAAAAACCCTCACATTTAAAAAATTGACAAATGATAACACCAAAAACCTTAATTCTCAAAACAGTAAAACAAACTTGTACAGAAGCAAGTTTGCATTTTTGACCGCTCCCTTATTGGACGATTGGTTGGTCCAATGTGTATCAGCTGATAAAATTTTCCAATTATTTGTACAAAATGCCCAATTTTTTTTTTTTTTTTTTTGGTTTAATAATGGAAGCGAAGAAGTGGAAAGTGGAGAAAGACTCTGAATTTATGCGATGAAAGCATTCACGGAGCACCAGGGATCCTCACAGTTTTACTAGACCCGGTCCGGTCTGGTTTTGGTTCTTTGATAAGAACGATGGTTTCAATCCTGTAGGAAAGAGGAGATCTCAGTCCGGTTCAACCAGTAATTTCACTGTTTTAGTCCGCTATGGTTATGATTTTGATCTGATTTTAGTTTAATTTGTTCCATTCAACTGGTTCGGTTCGGTTCAATATTTTGAAAAACATTTCACAGGACGATTCATGGTGTTGGTTTTGGCTAGTCTAGCTCCAAAAATCACAATGTTTAATTGGACCAAATTCTTCTCTAATTACAATTCTAATGAAATTAGAGAGATCCATTTAATTCTCAATTGATTTGGTTTGATTCAATTTTGGTTCATTTCTAATTTAAACCAAACCGAGTCACCTTGAACAAAAAGGGTTAAAGTACCATGTGTAAGAAATATTATTAAATAAATGGCTTATTGCTGGACCTTGTGGATGTGAATCAGGGCATGTGTAAAACCGCGAATTCATTCATTCTCTCGTGGATACAGCTTTCTCCATCTCCACATGATTTTCTTTTTTTTTTTTTTTTTGTAAAGATCTTTCTTTTATTGATGAATGGCAGTTAGACATGCAATGGTATTGATGTTAGTGCAAATCCCCGAGGATTTTTTTTTTTATCCTTCTATGGCAGATATTTATTTTAAAACATGTATTTGATGGTAAGTTATATAATTCAAATAAATTTTTATATATTTTTATTTAAAAATATTTAAAATTAAAATTTTAAAAATAAAAATTTAAATTTTTAATTATTAAAATATTCTCATCCTTATGAGAATATGGGTTGGATTTCTCAAATTAAACAACTACTATATCTTTTAGGGTTTTTAATAGAAAATTAAAGTTAACTTTTTTAGAACGACAATATGGGTTAAGTTTCAATTAAATACTATGATTTTCTCTAAATTTGGAGTCTACTTAAATTTTTGTTAAATAAGTACAATTAGTGAGACTTAAAATAATTAATTTAAATAAATCTAATTAATTTTTATACTACATGTAAAATATTTTATACTAAATAACAATTAAATTCCATTTAGACTTTAGTGTTTTTAATAATAAATCAAAGTTAGCTTTCTAAGATAGGCAATATAGGTTGGGTTTTCTAAATTAGATGACAATTAAATACCTTGATTTTTCCTAAATTTTGAGTCTACTTAGATTTTGGTTAAATAAGATAATAAATTTAAATAAACATAATTAATTTTTATATTACATATAAAAATATTTTATACTAAACAACAACTAAATAACATTTAATTTTTATTATTTTTAATAAGAAATCAAAGTTGGTTTCTTAAAAAAAAAAGTAATATAGGTTAAATTTTCTAAATTTAACGATAATTAAATACCATGAGTTTTTCTAAATTCGAAATCCACTTAGATTTTTATTAAATATGTTTGATTATCAAACTTAAAAATAATAAATTTAAATAGATATAATTAATTTTTATATTATATATAAAATATTTTATATTATATGTAAAATATAATTATTATATAAAAAATTTTACATATAATATAAAAATTAATTATCCTTACTTGAACTCACTACTTATAATACACAAAATATATTTATAAGATCTAACATATGACTTTTTTTAGTTTAGTTTGAACGAGAGAAAGACTTTGACTATTACCACGGTATGACATTCCAATCTTAAATTTCACCTTAAATTTATTAAAATGGTTAAATTGTATTTTTAGTAACATCAATCTTATGCTTATAAGTTTTTTTTTATTGTCCATAAAATAGAAAAATAATAGCATATTATAAAACACACATTTAACTCTATTAAATATTTCGTGAGATTAAAATCCACATACCACACTCGGTCGGTGGCATGATAAGTTTTTATTAATACCAACTTTAAAATTCAAATCCGATGGTCAACAAAATAGGAAAAATAAAAATAAATTTGTAATTGACTTCCGCCAACTAGGTTGTTTACGTCTTCCTCAACAAAATAAATATCCCCAAAAGGGTTAATGAAGAAAAAAAAAAAAAAAAAAAAAAGCAACACGGAGATGTATGTTTCTCAGAAGCTTCTTTCTTCCAATGTGCCCAAAAAGATTCCTTGACAAAACCATGAATTTCAAAGTCAAACGAAGTGGCTTGGAAGTCGAATGTTTTAAATTCAGCTTCAAACTACACGTCTAAGAAATGGAAAATGTAAACCAGTCGAAGCTGTTAAAAGGGATGACTGCAGTTTGAATCTCAGTTTCATTTGAGTTAAATGTCTTTTATAAAAAAAAAAAAAAAAAAAAAATAATAATTGGGTAAAAGATTTAGATTTAGATTTTTATTTTTATTTTTATTATTTTTAAGTGACGTTAACAGTTTATAAGAATTAATAATTTAAAGTATAATAAAATAAAACAAAACTTCTTTTCTCAATATAATAATAAATTTGTTAAAAAAATTTTAATTGTTCCATCATCCCCATAAATCCCCTTTTCATAGGACGGAAATGGTTTGGTTTTTGCGATGCAGACAAAAATGGTTTGGTGGGCAGCGTTTCAATACATATTCTAAACATGGGGAATTGTGTCGTATCAATAGTTAATTCCACACACGGCAGCATCGATTCTTCCGACTTCCAAAGGGAAACGCAAAAGAGCATGATTGAAACCATACCCCCCATTCAGGTTTTTATGTTTCTACTTTTTAAATTCCGAGACTTTCAATTTAAAAATGTGTAATCAACAAAATTCTGATAAAAAAAAAATTGTAGATATTATGTTTAGAGAATTATTAATCAATGTTTTGATTATGGTTTTAATTTTAATAATTTATTTATCTCATAATTGAGAAATTAACGAAAATTGCTTCCTTATTTTATCGTCCCAAGGTCCAAATTTAGGTCAACGAAATGAACACACACACACACATTGTTAAGTACATCAACCTTGACTTTTTGGATTGGTGAGATTAATTATTACATCATAATATTAGATAATTGGAAGTATTAATATTGTAGTTTTTTTATTTTTCTTTTTTTTTTTATTAACTAAAAATTTATTTTAATATTCTAGTATTGTTACATAGTTAAGTTTTTAGTATTCACTAAAAATTAATAATTAAATATTTAACGTGTACAAAAATTAAGATAAATTGTTAATGGGACTAAAATCTCAGACAAAATGGCCAATAAATTGCCCTAAAGATCTAACATAAGAGATTCTCTCTTTGTTTGTTTGTTTTTTTTTTTTTTAACTATATGAAAATGATTTAAATTTTAGGACAACTTGCACAAATGAGACATAGCTTCCCACATTCCTCCGCTGTCATCCTCGGCCCCTTCTGGTCCGCACAATTGGCAAAATCTAATTGGTCCACGTTGGTTAAAAAAGGAAAAGGAAAAGTGTGTAAAGCAATTGTAGTCAATCTATCGGTATCAAAGCACAAGTCTAACCTGCCCGAAGAAACGGATACACCACAATTTATTTTTTTAATTTATTTTTATTAAAATAAATATTTTTTTATATTTTAATAAGTAATTTTATTTTATCTCAATAAAAATAAAATTTTATAATAAATTAAAAAAATTTAATTGTAATATATATATATTATTATTCGTGCAAAGAAACGCATAGGACAAATGGGTTTCTTTTCTTGCTTCGACGCGTCAGCGGTTGCCGGATGGAAGATGTCGCTTCCACGTAACCCACGTAAGATTGCAGAGCACACGGAAATTCTGGCCGGCAGGGCCATTACGTGGGCCCAAGCTCCTTACTTTATTCTCTCTCTCTCTTTTTTTTTTTTTGTTTTTTTCTCTTTCTAGTCTTTTGTTTTTTTTTCCTTTTTGTCATTTTGAGTTGGGGATGGAAAGTTTTCTTTTTCTTTCTTTTTTTTCTTTTTTTCTTTTTTTTTTTTTTTTTATGTGGGAGGTATTTGGAAGTAACCTCACTCTAAATTTTAAATTTAGTAGACGGCAGGCTACATCTAGGGATTTGAATAAGCTTCTTTGTTTGTAGGATTTGGTAGAGTAATTTGATGAGTACCTAAAAAAATTAACCAATTACTTTATATTAATATTATATTTTTTAAAATTTTAAATTATTATATTATCAAAAATTTTAATTTTAATTAATTATTAAAATTTAAATTTATTAAATTTTATACGTGTGTTTCTAATTTTTTATATTTTAAATATAAATTTTTATGATAAAATTATTTAAAATTTAAATTAATATAATTTTAAGTTATTTTAAATTTAATTATGAATTTACAGGTACCATATATTTATTTTTAATCTAAGTTACATGATTTCTACTATATATGAATTTATAGATATTCACTTTTGTTTAATGTACTTAATTCAAAGCACCAACTAATAGCCACATTAAACACATTTTAATTATTGATAAGAACAATTGTGTGTCAATAAAAAATAATTAATTATGTAATAGGGTTCGACTCAAGAGAGACACACAGCCTCACTCCCATGCCACGTGGAGCTTAGTAGACGGTTTGGTTGGCACTCACTTGTGTTGCTTTTTGGGCATGTGCATGTGCATGTAAGAGGGGATGAAATGAAACATATATTGTCAAATTATTTTTTTTTTTCAATTTAATTATTATAAATAAAATGTATAAATAAATTATACGAAAATTTTTTGAATTAATATGGTCATATCATAATTAAATATTTATAAAAAAATTAATGCTGTAAATAAAGATGTTGAGAATAAAAGTATTTTTATTTAAAATTATATGTTATTTGATAATAATAATAATATTATTATAAAAAATTTTAATAAGATTATAAATATTTAGTAAAAATGTTGTATATTCTGTTATTTATCAAATATACCCAATGTTTTATTTTATTCTCAAATCAACATAAAGCCAAGGCTTTTGGAAGCAGCAACCTTAGGCGATTTGAAGATTACACAAACGTGTGTGCAGACGCGTAGCAGTGGATATAAATGGGCGATTGAATTCTGAATTGCTTTAGACTTTTCAGGTCTCACACGGCATTTAGGCAAAGATTGTAAGGACTCGGGGAGGCCTATGTACACCAACTAGGAAAGAGCTGTGCATGTTCTGAGAAATCCAACGCTGGCATTTATTGGAAAACTGGAAAATGGCTTTTCGTGCCCAATTTTGGTCCCTAACGGACAATTAAACAAACGTTAAGAGTCCCCGGACTTGGGATATAGACAGGCTTTTGACAAAACAACTTTACGCCGGTGTGAGCATGTTGTCGCTCTTTTAATATAAAATTCTATCTTTTTTTTTTTTTTCCATTAAAGATCATTTGATTTGATGTGTAACTAAAATAACAAAAAAAATATAATAAAAATAACAGAATATACAACAAGTTATAAAAATATTCAATGACACTTGATGCATATTTTATTTTATTTTTTTTAATTACATATCTTGTGAATTTTGATAACAGAATTATTATTCTTTTTTTTTTTTTAAAGAAAAATGAATTTTTAAATAAAGCTGACGGTCATGGTGACTTCGACAGTGTCTAATCTTTATCTCAAAATCTTGTTCTGGACTCTTAATTGTGTATATGTATACAACTCAGAGTTGGTAAACCAAACCAACTTCAAGTCCAACTTCAAAACTCTCAATATACTCAAATATAAATAGTTGTACACATATGACCATCACAGTGAAATGAAGTCATTCAGTGGACTGAAGTTGATGTTTTAGTGATTCTAGTTTCCACTTCCAACAGATTTCTAACAGGAGAGCTTTGACCATACACCGTAGTCCTCGTTCAAAACCAAATGATTATTGAACACTTTCAGGGTTGACCAGGCATTCTGTGTGTGTTGAAGAGAAATTAAAGTATAGATTTAGAAGACAATAGACCAAGAAAATTAATGTTTGACATTTACTGTTACTCCTATATTTAATGCTAACTGTCAAATTTCAATTGGTTTGGCCCCTCAGGTAGGATGTAAACCCATTTCATTCACTGGAAGTTTATTTAGACACATGAAATCAGCGAAAGATTCGAAACCCAACATCAATTATGGCAATGAAAAGTGGAAGTCAGTAATCATCCTTCCAGGCAGCTCAAATGAAATAGTAGCAAAATCCCAACTGAGGCTTTTGATGGTTTGCCTTAACATTAGGTGCTCAGGTCTGGAGAGACATGGATCAATGCTTCTGTTTCAGTCCTTTGGACGCACAAGCTCACTGGCAAGAATACATCTATTAGGTGGCCTCTAAAATGGTTTCAAAACATCAACTGATATTGAGATGGTAATGGGTGTGTGTCTGGAGTGCAACCGCTGCATAAATATTATATACAGGCATGAGAATAATGGTGAGAATTTGCAGTCATAGAAGTGAAAATCCATTATAAAGTTTGAAAATGAGGGAAAAGTGCTCCATCACATGACATTGCTCCTAATTGGAATACCAAAAAGCATTTGTAATACCTGCCACATCAGTTCTGAAATGGAACAACAGTAAACTACTCGTAGGAAAATGCAAGGCAAGAACTCTGCTACAGAAAAAATTGACAAAGCATAATGGGGTCCTTCACATTAAGATAGTTTCTCATGCATCTGCAACTGGTCTAAGGTACAAACACACCAAAGAGGAAATGAAAACATAAACACACTACTCCTTGGAGGACTTGTTGATGAGTGATTTGTGGATGTGTGGGATAACACCACCTCCAGCAATAGTTCCTTTGATAAGGGTGTCAAGCTCTTCATCCCCACGAATGGCAAGCTGCAAGTGCCTTGGTGTTATGCGTTTGACTTTCAAATCCTTGCTAGCATTCCCTGCCAACTCCAACACTTCTGCAGTTAGATACTCCAGTATAGCTGCTGTATAGACAGCAGCTGTTGCCCCAACCCTTCCATTTGCAGACACCCTGTTCTTCAACAGACGGTGAACTCGTCCCACTGGAAACTGAAGGAAAGATTTGACAAATACAGGATAAGCAAGAAAAGACACTACAACTAAACATTTGCAAAACAACATGACATTAGAAAATAATTTTTTGATCTGGTCTCATTTGAAAATTGTGCAAACTGCAAAAACATACATGATCATAAAGTTAGCTAATCATATTAATATGAAAATTTAATTGCTCAATACTTTTCTCATAGTTCTTTAACTGCTAAAGCTATCATTAGTTTATCTACTTATGACCTTTCAACTTTGAACTGTTTGAATTCACACACATCCAGATAAATGGATATGCATACGCAAACATAAAGGGCAATGTCTATCCGAATTGGGCCCTCAAAAATTAACACCCAGATCTGCCACTGTATCTAATGGAAACTGAGTTCCTGAATATTTGTGACAAACAAATGGACAGCTCAATAAGCTCTTTGGCAGGTAATCACACATATGGATATGGAATTACAGAGAATACATAGGCTGCATAGAATCATGAAGCAGACATGGGAATAAATAAGGTTAAATCATCGTTCTTGCATCTCAGCAACGCAATGTACAAAACACAGCTATGGAGTGACTGATAGAAATTTACATCCTACCCAGATTAACGATGCGGAAATTGCCAAACATCGCAAAAACTCTTAGAAGAGCCAAATATTCAATGAAGGCGCAAAATATTTTTACTAAATTCCCCCCTTCAAAATGGAAAAAAATGCCATGCTGGACTTATCATCCAAATGCAAAGCTTAACCACATGTCAAAAACCAATTAAATTAAAAAGATACGTTCATCTGTCCGCTACCTTGCTTCAAATGCATCCTTCTACTTCTTGTAAATCTTCCTTGACCAATGAAATTGTCACCAAAGTCTTTGAACTAATTATTCATTACTGATTCCCCTAATTCTCTCTCTCCAAAAAAAAAAAAAAAAAAAAAACCAAACGGGATTTTTTTTTCCTTCGAAAAAAAAAAAAAAAAAATTACACAAATCACCAATATTACTGTAAATTTCCCTTAAAAAAGGCCAATTCAAAAGCCCACAAAAGAAAAAATTCAATCACACACAACTATACAGAACTACACAATAAATAGATAATAATAAACACAAAAAAAAAGAAGAAGAAACCCATTTCAATAACAAAAAGCAACCAAAAAATGCAAAAAATAAAAAATAAAAATAAAAATAAGATTATTCCTTTCTCTCTTTCTTCCTTTCCCCCCTTACTTCATACAAACAGTCAAGCACATCAATTTCAATAAAAATCACACCCAAAAAAAATAATAATAAAAAAAAGAAACAGAGTGCAAAAAAGAAAGTGGGGGTGGGGACCACCTGGAGGCCAGCTCGAGAAGAACGAGAGACAGGCTTCTTCTTGTCCTTGTCCTTACTACTGAGCGTCGATTTGCCCGCCGTAATCAATCCCTTTGCCCCCTTTCCCGACATTTTCCCGCCAAAATTGATGTTTTGCCCGCTTTAGGGTTAGGGTTAGGGTTTTTTTCCTTTTTTTTTTGAATAATTCAACGAAACACTGCCGAAGAGAAGACTGAAGCAGAGAGACTTCTACAGTTCAGAGTCGCGATCTTTACAGACAAGGTCGGGGTATTTTTGGCCTCAGCTTGACGTAATTGCCCTCCGACATTGTTTATAATTACTGTTTTTTTTTTTTTTTTCAAATTCTGTTGAGGCCTTGGCAACCACCGTGCTTCGGCCCAAAGTTAGCCCAATATATATGCTTTTTTTTTTTTTTTTTTCTCTCATGCTTCTGGATTTCTACTTCATTGAGAGGCCCATAAGATATAAAGTGAGAATGTCTGATATAGGCCCAAAAGAGTGTGTGAGTTGACAGTGATATGTTAGAACATTACACCTTTTTCTTTTATTAATTATTTAGAACAACTAATTTATATATTTTATATCAAAAATAAAAATAAAAAATTTAATATTATCTTTTCTGTCACCCTCTTCTTATATTCATACAAATTAAATGACCCTCTATTAAAAAAAATAAAAAATCTTTGGTTCAATTAAATTGATAATGAAATTTAATTATAAGTAAATTTATTATTAAAATTTTAAATTTCACTCTAGCAGAATGAAAAGTCCTTCAATAAAGTTTTTGAAGCATGTAAGTCTATGGTCATGGGAGAAGGGCAATAAGAGTAGAACAAAAGTAAGTCCACATGCCTACAAAGCTTAGTGCTTGAGCAAGACCAGAATGGACAAATACAAAGCACTGAGCGAGCATTTTATTGGTTAATCCTTCTCAGAAATTTTCCCTTCTTTGCTGATATGAAAGCCCTTGATCTTCTGGGTAACTTCATCGTCTTCCAAGACCTTTGCTTTACCAGTCGGTCCGTTACTGGAAAGTGACTCGTTCTCGTTCTGACTTACGGGACCTGTCTGCCAGATTCTGATGGTTCCATCTTCGGATCCGGAAGCATAGGTTTCCCCTCCAGGCGAGAATCGGATACAGTGAACAGGACCGTGGTGACCCTTGTTGCAACCTATGTTAGAATGCAAATGCAAGATCAATGTTATTAGCTGCAGAACATGGTGATCTCCACGTACAGCTAGTTCAGTAAGTAAATACCAATCTCTTCTCCAGTATGAAAGTCAAACACATGGATCCACATATCCTCCCCTCCAGCAACAAACTTATTGCCAAGTTTTGGTTCCAATGAAGCAGACTCTACATTGCATGGCATGTTGTAGCTCTTAATCAACCCAAAGCTGGAAAACAAGCAAGAAATTATCAGCCATTCCAAAATTACCATGAGTATGACCAATTGCTCGCTGGATATGTAAATTCTGCATGGATAGATAGTTTTTGTTTACCCAGTCAAATGGGATAAAAAGAATGAACAAAGCAATAAGGTTCCAATTCGAACTTACTGATTTGCATCCCAAAACTTAACTGAAGATGCATCAGCAGTCGTTATGTAGCGACCATCTTGACTTACTTCAGCACTAGTTACAGATGACTTTGTCTCAAGTGTTTGAACAATTTTACCACTTCTAACATCCCATAACCTTTGAAATTGAAAATAGAATTAGCGGGAGGACACAGTGCTAGAATTACAGAATTCTTTACCCAAAAATGAAATAGCAATGAGATTTGCAATTAATTAATCTAAACAAAAATAAAGGCAAAATTTCCTGCAAATGAATACCAGTAATCACTGAACTATAATCAAAATAAAAATCGAGTTGCTCAAGTGATTAGAACTGTACAACAATTAGCAGGCTAAACAGGTGACCTTCAATATGTTGTCAATTTGTTGAATCTGATCCTGGTTACTACAGGGAACAAAAGATGAAATAAAATCAATTCATATAAGTGGTTTTGCTTCTCCCTTTTTCTGCTCTGCCTTCTTCCCAGGTAGTTCCCCAAGTTTGGCACTTTTCATACTTCCTGGATCTAACATCAACAAATTTGCCATGATCAAGTTACAAGCTAGATCTACGAATACGTTGTGTTAGCTGTGTTTGCTTGCTTAATAATAGCACACACAAATACAAGCAAATGCATCTTTATTTCAAAATAACATTAACAACTTCTAAAACCAAAACTCATGCCCTTCTCTTCACCTATTGCTTTATAATACCGAGTAGATCAATAATTTATAAAGTGTTAAATTAACCTAGGAACAAACTGCTATGCCAAGTAACTGGTAGAAGGCTTTTGTAAGATTAAGTTTAAAAGGAAAAATATTAGCTCAAGAGGAGCAAGGATACAAGCCTGAACAAGGCTGTCCCACAGAGAGCTTTTCTGTTGGGGATAAAACAATATAGCAACAAAAAAACCAATTTTGCAAAAGCTGACCATATGTGCCAAGTGCTGATTATTTACACACTGTCGACTTAGTGGCAGCACATATGTATTATTGTGTTAGTAAAGCATAATGTGTAGATCAAACATAGTTAGAATGCTATCACTTGACATCCTAGAAATAACTAGCACAAACCAGTCCAACCTTTAGAACATATCTACATCACCGAATAAAATATTAATATAAGGTCAAATGTAATCATTTCAAAACTGTCCATACCTCACCCCGCCAATATCAGTACAAGAGCTTAATATGGTCTGGTCACTGTGAAGCCACGCAACAGTCCTAATTGACCCAGGTGAATTGTCAACTTCTCTTGGTGGTGCATCTGAACGATTCAAGTCAAATATACGAAGAATTTTCTCAACTCCACCTGTAAGTAGAAGGTGAGTATCCTGCAGAAGGAACAAATTAGATACGCATTTGTGTAGCATTCATTAAAGGAATTAGGTATTGATACATATTTTCATTCACAAAAAAAAAAAAATTAATAGACCTAATTTTTTAAGCTGAGATTTGATGTTTTGCCTACATAATATTGTGAGACAATTAATGTGTAAGAATGAGATCACAAAGTCCGTCAAATTAACAATCACTTCTCTGGAGAGAAACCTTTCTGGATTGTGAGAGTTTTGTTCCATTTTTTCATTTCTACTTGTTTTTTACTCCTACTCATAGGGCAGCAAAAAGTTAAGAAAACACAAAGTGATTGCTTGGTTTGCATTGGTTTAAACTTATCCAATGTAGAATTGGAAATTCTCCAATTAAGAGGGAGAACCAAATCCAGGTAGATGGCCAGAGGAGAGGGCAATCTAAGTTGATTCCAATTAAATTTGGGATTAAGACTTTGTTTTTGTTGTTGCAAATGTTCTCATTGTTTCGTCTTTTTCTTTTTTTTCAAAAAAAAAAAAAAGAAAAAGAAGAACTTCTTTTGGGACAGGAGGGACTATTTGGAAAAGAAATAAAACTGGACCAAAGAAGTACAGAAACCAAAACAAAAACTTGTCTGACTTGTTAAGATTACCCTCATCAAATGTAAGGGGTTTACGCAAAGTGAAAATGGAAAAAAGGACTAAGGGAAACAATGCAAAAAGAAGAGCCAAGAATATGTCTCTAAGGAAATCCAAGTGCCATAAAACATGTAGTCTGTACTTGCAGGGAACCACATCACACAATACAAAGCTATGAGAACTCAGTATGTATGCTTACAATCAGCTAAGTTTATCCATGCAACTGTAGTACTGTACTTAATGATAAGGTCATTGTAAAATCTTCTTAAATCACTTTGAAACAAAATTGATGTATATAATGGTTGCAAACTTGAACAACCTAGGCAATCAATATGAAACGTACCAACAAAGCTTACTAAGAAGAGTAAATTTATCCAACAGAACAATCAGATAATGGCTCCTATGCTAAATTATATACCATTATGGCAATTAAAGAATTCAGCAAAAATTAAATCAGACCCATCTCTAGATCCCATAGTGCCCCCCCCCCCCCCCAAACTTTTAATTTCAATTACAAGAACTAGGAGGAAGTTAAGAATTCATAACCAAATGTGCCCCCTAACCCTTTTTGCTTGATTTGTGGAGAAGACAAGTATTAGAACAAAATGCGAAAAAGGAAAAAGGGCACTTACCTCTGAAAATGAGCAGGCCCTAACAATATGCTTGTGCTCAAAAGAGTGTAATTCATCCCCAGTCAATGCATCCCACAATTTCCTGCAAATAATAGGC
This sequence comes from Rhizophora mangle, assembly GCA_037832345.1. Classification (NCBI taxonomy): domain Eukaryota; kingdom Viridiplantae; phylum Streptophyta; class Magnoliopsida; order Malpighiales; family Rhizophoraceae; genus Rhizophora; species Rhizophora mangle. The sequence continues at coordinate 272,696 of JBAPLJ010001940.1, read as the reverse complement.
AGCATAAAATATTTCACAACTCTGTCAATTGACTGCTTTTCTTGATCATCTAACATCTTTGTAGTAGCCATCATAACTATGAAAATTTAATAGATGGAAATACTAAATACAGGCTTGAAAAAATATCCTAGATGTGAGTATCAAAAACCTTTGCAAGGCATTAAATACTGATGATTATATCTGAGTTTTCAATAATAAAAGTAGTTTTAAGAACAAAATTATTAGTACATACGCAGAAAAATCAGCAGAGGCAGATGCTGCACGCAATGCATTATTATCCAGGCAAGAACTCCACACCGCACCTTTATGCCCTTCAAATGTCCCAATCCAATCTCCAGTCTCCCCATTTCTCAACATTGGATTGGAATCTACATCATTTACACAAGGAAAAAGGACATCAAGAAGGATGAAAAAATTTTCATTGAGCTTCCACAACCCAAAGTGCAGTAAATAGCTTCTTTCACCAAATGACAGTGGGAGCAAACATTTGTTCCAATATATACGTTCAATCCACAATTTCCAAACAATAGGTTTGACCCATCATTTTCAGTTCCAATCAATAGGTCCAATCCCACAAGTTTCAGTCAATGAAATGCCAATCCACCATTTATTCCATGGGTAGATAGGTCCCTTAACATTCTATAACTAAGACTATAATATATGATGTATGCAGCCTTACCCTTATTTTTTCACAAAGAGGCTGTTTGCACAACTCAAACCTATGACCTCTAGGTCATAATGAAGTAACATGTATCAAAACACCAAGGTTTGCCCTTCATCAAAGCAAACTTTACTACTGGAAAAAAAAAAAAATAATAAATATCTAATTGATCAGAATAACTGATCTAGAATTTAATTTTAATAGCATCAAATTCAGATCATTGGATCCATTATGACAGATTTAGCCAATCATTGGATACATTATGACTAGTTTAGCTATGGATAAACTTCACAATAAAATGTCAAGACCAAGTCCATGGTTCCTAATAACAAATAGACAACATAATTTGAAGAAGTCCTATTTCATATCTAATATGCAGTTTCTTGTATCCAAGCCGCATGGAAATAACAATGTAGAGAAAACCAAACAGCAAATCGAAGGACGGGGGATGGCTAGAGAGTCCATACTTACATGGAACAAACTTTAGAATGACCTATATAAACACAGTAAAATTCATTTCTGAATGAAATACACAAGCAGATTATAACAATCATTCCTAAATGGCATTAAAGTCCATTTCCAATCTTGTGTATGTCAAATTTGAACATATCATAAACAGAGGAGCAGCAAGTCTGAAAGCATATCTTTAACTTTACTCTTTGAAAATGACAAACAAGAAACATGCACACAACCAGAGAATCTTTTCATGATGCATATACATGGATGAGAGATAACAACAAAGCACCTTTTGTCCCACAATTGATCAAAGAATTACTAAATGACTGCTTTAACAAGTCTACAGGAAAACACAAAATTTTAAAAATTAACGATTGAAATGCTATTTTAAAAAAAACACAATTATAGATGGTGAAATAACCTTAGTTCAAAGTCCACAAGAGGCAACTACGCTGAAAATCTAATTCCAAATACATGAATTAAACCGCAATTAGCAATTAACAATAAGGCAACAATGGTATCGTAACCTTGACAAGATGACTACTAAGTACCTGATCAACGAAAACCCAATTCACAACACATGTAGTTGAGCTCAAATTCACAATCAATAAATAAAAAAGTGTCAAAAAAAAAAAAAGTTATTACCTTTGCTTGCACTGATAAGAAAGAACCCATCAGGAGTGACAGGACTGTAAGACAAATCGACAACGGGACGAGAATGCCCATGACAAACTAAAGGCACTGCCACCTTCTTCTTGTCCATTTCCCCTCCTCAAAACAACTAACAACAAAGCTAATTTCAAGCAAATCCCACAAAAAGTCGCTAATAGATAAAAGCTTTAAACCACCAAAAAAAAACGTGTTTTTCCCTTTTTTTTCCCCCCAAGTCATCTACTATAAACAAAACCCAATTCAAAACCGATCAAGAACATCAGAATCTTTGTAAAAGCGAAACCCATTTTTTTTCCTTTTTCCCAGTTTTTTCCTTAGAAAAAAATACAAAGAAAACCCAGGTTTTATATTTCATTTCTCTTTTGAAATATCAATTTTTCAGGCATAGATTTCGGGCTTTTCAGCCCTTGTCTAGAGCTCTGAAGCAATATGTCTTGCACTAAGAAAATTGAAAAAAAAATTTTTTAAAAAATATATATATTAAATTACTACAGAGTGCGGAGAAGAGGAGGCTGCGAGGAGTCGATTTTAAAGTTGCAAAACTATATTTTTGTTTTCATTTATCCAATTCTTTTTAAGAACCCACCTGAATGGCACTATTTTTTTGCAAAGTAAGATTGTACTTTTGAAAGTATTCAATTGAACCCCACAAGTTTCTTTGAAATTTTTGGTAATTGTTTACATTAACATGATTAATTTAACGCATTTTAAATAAAAATTTGTGTTGCATTTTGATACAAATTTGTAATATTATTATTAATTAAGAACTTAAACAGATCGACGTGAACAGTTAATTGCATCCATGCATTTCTACTGTTTTTCCATTTTGGCCATCAAAGAAAACGTTTTCCCGGAAATATGTTTGACAACAAGTCCATTTTTGCGTGGAGAGTTTTATAAATATAAAAATTGAAAATATATAACAAAAATTTTGAGTGGTTAAAATCCCTTTGGTCTTATAGTTACCAAAACGAAAAATATTTCATAAAGACAATTTCATCAATATAAATAAATATAAAATATTTTATATAAATAATATTTTATATAACACATTAAAAATGTATAATAAAATAATATAAAATTATTTTAAATTTATTTGTGTTTATAAAATTACGGGTGTATTTAATCTTTTTCTTGGCCTTAGAGAAAAGTTTCCATTCATTCATGAGCTAATGTGAAAAATTGAGGATGATTGAATAGAATTCCAAATTTAACTTAGATTAACTACATAAATATTTTTGTACTATTCCAATTCATTATGAAACATACTTGAGGTGAGATCTTACATTATTATTTATCAAAAAGGCTTAGCTATATAGACACAAACCCCACATAGTCATTTATACACAATTTAAAAAAAAAAAAAAAAGAAAATTGCTAGTATAACAAGAAAGGAGAGTCAGTGTTATAAAGAATTAGATATTTAGGACAAATAATTATTTTAATAAGGATTCTTATCAAAATTTAATTTTCGAGGACAAAGGAAGCCATAAAAATTGAGTTCAAGGAGGATATTCCTTGTCTAAATTTTAACATGAAACTCACCGGAATGTACTTTTCTGAATTCTTCACAAGAGGTAGCAAGCAACATCAATCATCAAAGGAAAGAAAAAGTAAGCATACGGAACATGTACTAGCAAGAAAATTTACGTCCCTATACCCTCTTTCTAACGAAAACATTATCCAGGAAAATTAAGTATGCTTATTATTATTATTATTATTATTATTATTGCTGGAACTTGGTTTTACCCCTGACCCCGTGACATTGAATTCACATATCAATTGGATAAAGGCTTGTCAACAACTGTTGTTACTTACAGCTCGACAATGCTTGGTGTTTGCAATTTGAGCCAATGGGAGGAAGCTATAAAGTTGCTTGATGAAATAGTTGCTAGGAATATCATGCCACATGTAGTAACCTATAACATTTTGATTGATGCTTTTGGCAAAGAGGAAACATTTTAGAGGCCAAATGGGTATTTGAAAGGGATGATTAGTAATGGAATAGAGCCTGATGTGTGTAGTTAAATACCTTGATTGATGGGTATAGTTTGAAAAATCAAATTAATGAGGCTAGAAGTGTGTTCAGCAACATGGTTGCTAGGGGATGCGGGGCCTGATGTTTATAGTTATAACATCCTAATTAATGGCATTGCAAGCATGGAAGAATAGATGAGTCAAATGGTCTTCTCGTTGAAATGTGTGGCAAAGGATTGCCACTTACAACACCCTTAGGAGAGGTTTGTCTCAAAGTGGGAGGCTTAGTGCTGCAAACGATCTCATTTTCTCCTCTAGCCACGCTGTGCTTGTGCTCTGTTCTTGGAGTTATGCAATGAAAGCTGTCAGAATTTGGGTCTTGGATTACCTGTACATCATTATTTGTTATTTCCAGGATCAAAGTATCCGAGTCTCTTGACCTTTGTCTATTCCAGGATGGAGTTGCCTTGTTTGCAAAATGGAGCAGCATCTATGACACATGAGCAGAATTTGAGGTTTCCTTCTTGTGCAAGAAGGATAGCCAATTAGCAGAATTTGCATGTAGCTTGCTAAGATCACACCTCACTTGGTTCTTGAGGTGAGGCCTGACGCCATACTGGTTTCACCTCCGGTTATCATAATTGACTTCATGCTATTTGAAGAGTGTGCCTCTGCCGAACGCAAATCTACTGGGAGTGTTTGTTGAAGACCTGAGAACTTGCATGGGATGTTCGTTAATGGTTTTTTATTGGATGGTGTCTCTTGGCACGTCTGAAAGTTCAGCACTGGCAAAGTTAAAAGTTCATGGCAATTACAAGAATAAACACACATATTTTTTGTTTTTGGTATTAGGTGAACAAACAAAAGTTATAGACAACCTACAAACCAAAAAGATTATAGAGAACCTATGAAAAAAAATATGCTTATTTTCTTTCATTTTCTCTCCATTAACTTTCTTGTTCAATTCTTACTCAGAAGATGCTTAACATACAAACCAATCTTGCAAATATGCGTGGCACCCAACAAATTTTTCTCTGATACAGACACACTGAAAAATCTGAAAACGGCCTGAAAAATTAAGGCATATTGCTCGACTTGGTGAGGAAAGCCAGTGATGCTCTATGTTTCTTCTTTGAAGGGATGTTTGAATTTGCAAGGTAATATTCCTGGATCCATTTTTTCTGAAGGTCGTTGCCTGAAGTCTAGGCATAGTAACATCCTGAAAATGGAAAAGTGTCTGTTTGCTAGTTATAACGTGGTTTCCAAGTAGTTTGTTCACGCAAGTGATGCTTCAAAAACAGTCCAAATGCTTTTGAAATTTTTGGTGGGGATATTCTGAAGATTTATCTAAAGAAAGCTTGTTGTTAGATCAGGTAGACGAAGATGAAATTGTACTGCAGAATTGACGTGCATTTGCTCTTGGGATTGGCAGGACTGGCATACCACTTGGAACAACCATTTACTTGGCATTTAAGACAGTAGTACCATGGAACACGTCGTTGTTGCCGCTCGTGCTGGTCTGTATTACGTTATTCTACCATGGATGTCCTGTGTTTTCTTGCATTGTAATGGGCTTGCGCAAGCAAGAATATGAACTTACGGTTTCTTGTTGACGGCAATAATGTAGGCTACCAAAAAGAAGTATAATTGTTGTTCAATTGCACGTTTTATTCCGTTTCATCATGGAATGAAGTCACCGTGGCTGCCATATCATGGTGATGTTTTGCCCATTATTCACGGTGGTGGGAGTTGTTGTAAGTGAATAAGAAAATTAAGAAATATAAAAATTTTAAAAAAAATTATAAATTTAATGTTTTAAAATTTTAAATTAAAATATTATATAAAATTCGTAAATATAATATTTATTTGAAATCCTGTTTTAGTTTTAACAATGAAATACAAGAGTATTTTTAATATGGTGAAAACTAATCTTACTAAAGTCTGAATTTATGAAGTTAACAGACGAAGAATACTAACCAAAGAACACCACATTCTCTCTGATGCCACACAGAGCATTTGCAGAAAGTAAAAAGGCAGCAAAATGCACGTGGACAGATGAACTTCGTTACAAGGTCTAATTTTTAATGTAGATCAGAGAATTGATGACAGCATACGTGCAGGAAAGGAAACCGGTGGCTCAAAATATTGCAATTTGTTGGATTGGATGCCCCAAATGTCCTCCAAATGTGCTAGACAATCACTAGCCAAAATGATATAAATGCCAAGCTAGTTTGGTGAAACTGTCTAATCCAATTGATCTGTTATCGCACTGAAATCCAGATGGGCCAAGCTGGCTCGGTCATCAAACTTGAAAGCTACCTGTATACATCCCATCTAAGTGTTTCTAGACCCAAGTAAATATATAATATAAAAATATATTTTAAAAATTTTTATAAATTTTTTTAAATTAATTAAATTATAAAAATTATAATCAATTTATTAGTTTATTATTTAATTAATCAATTTATTAATTTAATTATTAATTTTTAAAATTAATATTATTAAAATAAATTAAATTAAATTATAATTTAATTTTTAATTTTATTAATATAATTAATCAGTCTAATTTAATTTTTAAAATTTTGTTACAAAGAAAATATGTGTGTATATATACACTTATATAAAGTTCTTTTAATATTTTGTTGGCTTTTTTTTGTCCCTTGTACACAATTTAAATATAAAAAAAATATTAATTAACTACGTTAAGAAATAACAAATAATTTCGACCTTCACTCACAAGTACAAATACTGACATATGCACAAGATTTAAAGAAATCAGCAGCAACAAAAACGAAGAAAAATAGATACATGTGTCACCTCCTGCGCTCTATCGCAGTTTACCTAACCATATGCTGACAACAAAACGTTCGAATTTGGAAATATGATTCGGTGATTGATGACGCCAATTGATTGGAATTTATGTGCATTCTTTCGTCGATTTTTCCTTTAAATTTTCCTTTTTTTGATCGTGATTAGCAAGTTTAAGATTGGTTTATCTGTTTAAATTTTCCTTTTGTGGTCGTGGTCAGTAATTCTAGATTGGTCTGTCCGCTGCTTAGGCTGACGATTCAGTCATTGTTTTTGTGGTGGGCGCTTCAGTGACCAAGATGAAAGGAAGAATATTTACATGTGCCACCCCCCCACTGCACGCAGTTTTGACCTTCTGTTAGCAGTTTACCTAACCATGCATGCTGACAGCAAAATGTTGGGAATTGGAACCATGACTTGGCCATTGGTAACGTCAATTGCTTGGTACTCATGAGCATTCTTTTGTCGATTTTTTCTCTTCTTTTCTGTTTAAATTTCCTCCTGGTGCTTGTGCCTAGTAATTTAAGATTTCTTTACCTGCTTAGGGCTGACAATTCAGGTATTGCTTTTGGGGTGCACACAAACAGTCCAGCCTTTGCTTTTTTGTTTTTACTTCTGAAATTCCCACTTCATTTTGGGCCTGATGTTTTTGGATGTAAGAAAATGATGATGAATAAGGTCAGCTTTTTCTTTATTGTTTTTACTCTATTGGGGTTTGCGTGTCTTCCAAAAGCCGCCTCTTGAAGTAGTGCCGCAAATTCAGCAAAATAATAATATTAAATAATAATACAGAGGTCAATCCTGTAGGCTTTGGCCTCCCAGTTTAACAAAATAATAAATAAATAAATAAACTTACATGAGACCCTCACACTATAAATTATCTTTTTTTTTTTTTGTTTTTATTAAGAATTTGTTCAAGAATGTATTGAAAAGAATAAAAATAAATGAAAAAAATTTATACTTAATTGATATATCTTGAAAATGTATTCCAAAATTAAAAACATGTAACTAAACATAATATATTTATATTTAAATTGCGTCCAATTCCCAACTAATAATTTTTTTATTAGTATATTTTCAAATTGCTGACTGTTCAAGTTAGTACGATGCCATGGCCAAGGATTGAGTCAAGCCTAGGATCTTGGAATGCATATTTAAAGTAAAGTAAACAATCTTTCCGTCTCTTTAAAATAATATTAAAAGCATTCACCAAAAATACAAGAGCAAAAATGTTATATTTCCTCCACTGGGTATTATTTTACATCATATTAGTATATAATATACGAAGGCTTTTTGTCCATTTCATACGTTGTTCATAGCACAACAGGTCCTGTATTCTTCTTAAGCCGTGGCAGGAGGGTCAACTAGTGCACAGTACCCCTCTTACATGGCTGTTCCGACAAGTGATCCCTAAATTGTGGTCGAACAGGCACCATTGATCAGACATAATTTCACTAAAAAAATACTGTTGAGAAGAGCTGTTTTGCACAATCTTAGCTAGTCTTTCTTGTATATTCATTCATCCAGAAATTTAAACTATCTAGGTATCTAGTTCTTGCAAAGATGCGGGGTGCTAGAAAGAGAGTTGCAGTTGTTGGTTTTGGTGTCATCAACCATGTTCCACTAAACATGAACATAGCCAAGACGATGGAGTGGTTGATGCCTGCCAGCCATGTTAGTTGATCCCAAGATATATCCTATGTTTTGTTTGTTGTAATGTTGGTGTGAATCTGAATTGTGATTCAGTGGAGTTTTTAGAGGAAGAAAACAAGGCGTGTTACACTTAGATCTCTTTAAAGCTTTTTATGTATGGTTGCTTTTCTTTCCCTTTGTTTTGGGTCTTTTTTTGTTTTTAAATTTATAACTTACATCATTAATTTTTTGTTTTTGGATCGTAAATCCTTCCTTTCCTTTTTATATTACGTATAGAATATTTTAAGCCAAGATGCATCTGCCATAGAGGACCAACATCACTCGTTTGATCAAAACAAACCAGCTAATGTCTATGTTGACTCAGGTATTAAACTGTATAATAGTTGTCTGAAAATTGAAATAGTTGACCCAACCGGCTCCTTTGTCACTTCTAAATTAAATTCTAAACTTCCTTACGCAATTTGTTGCATTGAAGATTTCACTTCTGAAGTGTATATTATCAGCAAAGATAGTTCAAAGGATGGAGGGATAATGCCAATTTCGTAAATTGAGATCAAACATGGTATTTAATGTATTCAACAATTCACCAATGAGTCCCAGGTTGGCAGCATTAAAATCATTCTTTGGATTAGAGAAATGAAGTTCGAATTTTAGTTGAAACCAATTAACCAAGTAATGGATCCAACAACTCACCAACTAGTTGTTAATTTGTGGGTATTTGAAATTAGAATTTCAAATAATTTGTTAAAAATAATAAAAAAAATTTTGTTTAAAACTTAATATCAAACCGAACTTGAATAATATTAAATTTAACTAACTAAAATTCATAAACAACTCAATTAAAAATAATCAAAAACTTATTTTAACAAATTATTAATATATTCATTTAGTATATCATTAATATATATATATATATATATATATATATATATATATATATATATATATATATATATGATAAATTTGTTTAAATTTTATACTAAAACATCTTTTTATATTTATAATTATACACTAAAATTAAAAATTTAATTTTTTTATTAACTAGTTTTATTAAATATTTTATATCAATTTAATTTTATTTATAATAATAATATTTATTATTTTAATTATATATATTAATTCTATAAAATTAAATAAATTATTCATAAAAAAAATTTCAAACTTTGACTCAATAAAAAATAGTCTTGATTGGATAGCCATACAATCTAAGCTTAGACCTACTCGTTTGCAGCTTTACTCGAGAATCATGAATGGTATGGTAGAAATTGTCATCTGTATAATGGCATGGATTCCATTCAAGTACCTCTCACCTAACCAGACCAAAAGTCCACTTGTCTTTTCTGCCTTCGTCCAGGTTTGAAGCCCAACTCACATTTGTCCTCTCATTGTCATTTTCAGACCGTCCAAAAATCAACGATCGCGACTTTTTTGGGCTAGTTGCTTGTCCGAATTGGGACACGTTTCTTTTGTTTTGGAATTTTAATGCGAGAAATTTTTTTTTTTTTTTGGACGTTAAGTGCAGCTATCAGCAGAAAAAAAAAAAAAAAACACGTTTAAAACAATATTTCAAACATAGAAGAATTTTATAAATATACCCATCACTTAAACATTTAATTTGTAAGGTCGTTCAATAAGTGTATACCATTGCTCCAAAATAAAAGTTTTTTTTTTTTTTTTTTTATTTTCCATCACTAGAGAAATCATCACAGCCCCAGCCGTCCACACACGATGCATTCGCTTACCTAAACAGTTCACAGCTGTATGATTCCCAGCAGCCATACAGGTCACTTGTTCACAATCTCAACACCACATGTTGACTGTTCCGGCAGCCGCCAATTGTGAATGCCAAGGATCCCGGGGGAGACGGAGGGTGAAAGTACATTTATAGAGCCCACTAGTTGGGGGGAGGCTTCATTCTTCTTGTCAAACACACATGACGTACCACTTGTGTTTTTGGAAAATATTTTTAGTATTATATCCCTTTTTATAATACTCATTCATTTACATTTCAATTTCAATATACGAGATTCTACTTTGTGGGGTCCGCAAAAGGGTCAAATATAAGAGATATTGTCGAGATTCAATGCAAGTAATTCAATGTATTTTTCACAATGTTGTAGTGGGAAATCAAACTTTATTTTGTATTGCAATTAGGGTTCTTCTGGGGTTTTGTTTTGCTTCTTCCAACAGGGCGTTTATGCTTCTTGTGCAGGTTGTAGATTGTACTGTACATTTTCCTATAATCCAAGCTGAAACTTAAAGTCAGTCGATACAAATCAAAGCGATTTGCTTCCTGGCTCACCTATTGAATGGCCCTTTTTTCTATTAAAAAGTAAATGGATTCTTAAATTATATAATAAAATAATATATATATATATATTTTTTATTTTCATAGATATAAAATTTCTCACTTAGAAAATAAATATTTATAGTCTTAATAAAATGGAAATTTATTGGTCAATTATTTTATAATCTAAATTATATAATATATGCCGAAACCTATTACGTGAAAGATGTCACACTTTGCATTTAATAATATGATTATATATTTAACAGTTATAAATATATAATTAAATGATGTTAGAATGCATTTGTAAATAATAAATTTAAAGTATTTAATACAATATATAACCGACCGTCTTTATCGTAAATATAACTATTTACATAATAAAAATATATATTTCTATATCGAATATAACATTTTCAATGGTAAATACATCCAAGTTGCTCAAAAAATATGCATATAGAATAATTGTGTAAATGTAAAAGAATTATAGTTGTCAAGATACTGAATCCATGTTAATGTCTAATTATTTATAATATATAATTAAAATAATAATAATAATAATAATAATAATAATAAATTAATAATTTTTTAGCTCAACCCATGTGACACAACTCGGTTTGACTTGAATATAAAACATAAACCGAACCGAAAGTAAACTAAACTCGAAATAACTCGATTCAAACCTGTCCGAGCCGGTAGGTTACAGGTCGGTCCTGGCCCCACCGAAACTCTATCTCTGCCCGCTTCTTTTTAAAGCCGTGTTGGGGGAGTGGTTCTGGCCATTATCGTCCGCCTGGCAGCGGGCAAGGTAGGAAGCTAAGTCGAGAAAATCTATCCAACCGGAGAAGCCAAAAACATTTTCGCATTCCAAACGCGTCCACACACCTGAGCTGCCCCCTTACATAAAAATTTTCCGGCGAAATTCACCGGAAAAAGTCACCGGTAGTCGTCTGTCTATGTTCTTTTCCTCGTACACACGTGCATAGATATATCTTCTCTATGTACCTGTTCGTGTACGGATGTGCATAAGTTGTGCAGTTTTTTTCTTTTTTTTTTTCGTCTGGAGAGAGGACCATATATAGCTTATGCATATGCAAGAGATGGAGATGGAGGGGAAAGGATTCGAATATTTTCCTCGTCCCTTGATATAAGACTCGTAGAATAGTTGCTCTAAGCAGGCGGTCTTAGATTGTTCAGTTGATGTGCATGGGAAGAATTGGTTCTGTTTCATGGTTCAATCTTGATGTGGGTTTTTCATTTTTGTTTGTTTTCTGGAGTCATTTTTCCATGTGGGGAGCAGGCAATATGGCAAACTGAAACTGAAACACCTTTCAGTTGAACTTTTGGTTCTCTTTTTTATTTTTTTTATGGTCTAATTCTCACTTGTTGTTTTTTTAATAGTTTTTAAGCTTCTTGGAGTGCTAGGATTTACAAGTATCATTAGAAAGCAAAAAACGATGCCTATGGTTCGGTCTAGTTGGAAAAATATATCAAAGCATGATTCATGGGGTTTTCTTGAAGCAGATTTTGTACTCATTTTCTTTGTGTTTACCATCTAGCACTAGTGGATTTATTCTGTTTTTCAGTCTTCTGTTCTTGGAGGGATGTTAATTTACAAACCTCGTCCCTTTATAGTACTGCCTTGTTGTCCACTCCTTTTCTCTTCCTTTTCTCAACCGGATTCATTTCAAGAACTTGTTTTTCCTAACTATGGATTTTTCTTGGTTTAGAGATGGAGTTCATTAAAACTCCATTTAGAGGGATCGCAACTGATGTTAGAGGAAGAGCAGCCTGTTATAAACAAGATTGGATTGCTGGAATTTGTTCGCGTTTTGGGTATTTTTCTCCTTTATCTTTGACAAAGCAAACTTAAGTACCACTATCTTGCAAGTTGGCCTTTGACGTTTTACTTCTTTGGTTCTAATTTTCTTCATTCATGACAGGATATTGGCACCAACTACATATATCTTCTTTGCATCTGCACTCCCTGTTATAGCCTTTGGAGAGCAGCTTAGTAGAGATACAGGTTGAGTGCTTTCCCCTTCTCTTGGTATTATTCCCATCAAAATGTGAAACTAGCAATTTGTTGAAAAGATTTAAATCACTTTATTTTTGGTTGCTGAGAAAATGGAGATGAGGAAAAAAGCTAGGAACTATAACCAAAAATAAAAAAAAAAAAAAAAAAAACAAAAGTACCCTGCTTTTGTTATTTTGAGAAATAGTGTTCATTTTCCATGTTTTTCTTTGGTGCATACTGCAGAGAATACAAAAAGATGATCATTTTATGGGTTGTTAAAATTCTTTAGTAATAGAAGGTTTGAGATTTCTTTGATGAGTTTGATAAATTGTAAGTTTTGATGTGTCTAGATGGAAGCTTGAGTGCTGTAGAAACACTGGCTTCTACTGCTCTTTCTGGTATCCTACACTCTATACTCGGTGGGCAACCTCTTCTGATTCTGGGAGTTGCAGAACCAACTGTTATAATGTACACATATTTGTACAACTTTGCCAAAGGAAGGGAAGATCTGGGGCAGAAACTTTTCTTGGCATGGGCTGGATGGTATGAAAATTACCTTTGTACATCCCCCTCCTCGATTGCGTGATTCAGTTCTAGTACTTCAGCTGTTGGTAGTTTTGTCTTTGATTTTTTATCCTTTTCCATTTTTAATTTAAAAAATTTTTCAGGGTTTGTGTTTGGACAGCTCTTCTACTGTTTCTGCTAGCAATATTCAATGCCTGCACTATAATCAATAGATTCACTAGGATTGCTGGTGAAACTTTTGGCATGCTGATTTCTGTTCTATTCATTCAGCAGGCTGTCAAGGTAAGTCCAACTGATTTAGGCAAACCAAAATTTAGTTTACTAAAAAGAGAAAATATTAGGGGTATACTTGGATGACTAACGCATGACACTGTTGCAATCATAGGGAATGGTGGGCGAGTTCAGGATTCCTAAAGCCGAAAATCCAAATTCAGAGAAATATCAATTTCAGTGGCTCTATATAAATGGATTGTTGGGTATCATATTCACTTTAGGCCTTCTTTACACTGCTTTGAAAAGCAGAAAGGCAAGATCATGGCGGTATGGCACAGGTTAGTGAAACAAGAGCACGAGTTAGTTTGATTTTACAAAGGTTAGTGAAACGGTCACAATTTAAAATTTTGAACTTACAGCGTATGAAACTTGTTGCACTGTGCTCTGCAGAGTGGTTCAGAAGTTTCATAGCAGACTATGGGGTTCCTTTAATGGTTGTGGTCTGGACAGCACTTTCATTTGGTGTACCAGGCAAAATTCCTTCAGGAGTTCCCAGAAGACTCTTCAGCCCTCTCCCTTGGGAATCTGGATCTACCTATCACTGGACAGTAATCAAAGTAACTAACTAACTTTTTTTGTTTCCAATTACCCTGATAGAACTTCGTACAGCTTCAATAAATCAATAGTAAATTATCAATGAAACTAACATACGATTTTGCATAATAAGCAGGATATGGGAAACGTCCCACCATCATACATTGTTGCTGCCTTTGTTCCTGCTGTGATGATAGCAGGACTCTATTTCTTTGACCACAGTGTTGCATCGCAGCTGGCACAACAAAAGGAGTTCAATCTTAGAAATCCATCTGCATATCATCATGACATCTTCTTACTGGGAGCTATGGTACGCACTGTCAAAATGTATCTATTTAGCTATTTTCCAATTTACTTAACCAATATTGATGATAAATTACTAACTGACTGGCTTCAGACTTTGCTTTGTGGCTTGATTGGGTTACCTCCTTCTAACGGAGTCCTTCCACAATCTCCGATGCACACTAAGAGCCTTGCTGTTCTGAGGAGACAGGTCATTTTGCTGAGTTTACTCTTTTTCTTTTTGATCTCAAACGGTTCATGTCTTTGCTATAACATATGCTGACAGGATGTGATCGGTCACTTGCAGTTGATGCGGAGAAAGATGGTAGAGAGTGCTAAGGAAAGCATCAGGCAGAAAGCTAGTAACTGTGAAATGTATCACAAGATGCAGGCCGTGTTTATAGAATTTGATCAGAGTCCAGATGTAAGTACTTTATCAACTTAATTTGATTCCTTAAACCGATAGCAGTGCAGTCAGTTCTTAGCACTATACCGTGCCTTTGATCATAAGAATGAGCAATGTTTTTGAAAAAAAAAGTAAATAGTTGCACTAATCTCATCACCTCCCTATAGAACTAATTCTGTGGGTTTCTGCCAAACAGAATGCAGCAGTTATAGAGTTGGAAGAACTGAAGGAGGCAATCATGAAAGATGAAAGCAAGGGAGATAAAACGAAGGATACATTTGATCCCGAGAAGCACATTGATGCCTTCTTGCCTGTCCGAGTTAACGAGCAGAGAGTAAGCAATCTACTGCAGTCACTCCTTGTGGCAGCATCAGTTTGTGCAATGCCTGCAATAAAGCTGATACCTACATCAGTCCTCTGGGGATATTTTGCTTACATGGCTGTTGACAGTCTCCCTGGAAACCAGTTTTGGGAACGAATACTTCTTCTCTTTATTATGCCAGGTCGGCGATTCAAGTAAGTGATGGCCTCCTTTGGTTGGTAAAGCTCTTTTGACAGCCTTTTAGAGACAGTTAATCTTCTTCATTGGCTTGTTTAAACGATACCCGACTAAATGCACTCCATTATGTGATTGTTAACAAGGCCTCGTAATTGCTTGTGATTATGCAAACTCTGATCTGAATCTGATAAAACTTTTGGCAGGGTCTTGGAGGCAGCTCATGCTTCATTTGTGGAGTCAGTACCATTCAGATACATCACGTTATTTACAGTCTTCCAAGTGGTGTATTTCCTGGTCTGTTATGGCATAACATGGATTCCGATAGCTGGAATCTTGTTCCCATTGCCATTCTTTATTCTCATCAGCATAAGACAACACATTCTCCCTAAACTGTTTCTTCCTCACCATTTGCGGGAACTAGATGCAGCTGAATATGAGGAAATCACGTGCACCCCAAGACTTTCTTTCAACCTCTCATTCAGGGTACTCTCATGCCTCATGTCTGTGATCAAGTCCTAGAATAGCCATTGTGTCAGTGCTAAACATGTTTGACATTTGATCAGGAAGTAGAAGGAAATGACCTGAGGAATGAAGAAGAAAGAGTGGATATGTGTGATGCTGAGATGCTAGATGAGATGACCACTAATAGAGGGGAGCTGAAAATTAGAACTCTAAGTTTCAGAGACGATAGACACGGGCAGGTAACACATTGTTTGTGTCTGGTTTATCTCTACTTTCACCATTTTTAACAGAACTTCCGATTCTTAATTTCATTAAACATATGTCATAAGAACTCAATGTTTGTGGGTTCATGTGTAACGGCTGTAGGTATGCCCGGACAATTAGAACCAGCAAGATTGAGACACGAATTGGCTTGGCATGATGAACTTGGAGACAGCTGAGTGACAGGAACTGTTCTGAGAAAAACATATCTGAAGATTATCATCGCAATTACGAAGAGGAGAACGGTACTCATCGAAGTCAATATCACGTATACAGAAAGTAAGGGAGCTGCTGAGAATTGGACTATAAGTTCCAATTTGAAATAGCTTAGCCATAAGCTTGGTATCTAAAATCCTTTGTTTAATATCACTTTCAGCCTTCCTGATGTGCAAAGCTAAAATAGCTGTAAAAAAATCTGAAGATTTCTAGCATGGTCTCAATTCCTTGTTTTGATACTTAATAACTGCATAATGTTGCCTTGAACTTAAAGGATTTTCTCCCTCAAGGAGAACAGGGAGGCAATCCATGCATGCAACAAGCAATGCAGACCACCAAATAAAGAGCTAACACAAGTTTAAGCCAAGCAAAGGAATTGCAGCCACACAGCCAAGCTTTTCTTGCATAACTGCTTTGAGTGAGGCATATTGCTAAGATTAATTCCCAGCTCTGAACATCTTTTGCTCCCTAACCAGATACTTTGGCTCTACCATTAGCATCTTTACTACCTTTCCAACCTGCAAAAATGTTCCCTTTTTTAATGTTCTTTTTCCTTTTGTTCCATCAAAATTATCATGCAAGCAATTGTGTAACAAGACAAGTATTATTTCACCCAACCCACAAAAAATAAAAATTTCAGGGATTGCTTGCTGAGGGAGTTCATAGAGTCAGGCATTCTGAAGTTAACCAGAACATAGTCATATGAAGCAATGTTTGAACTAAACAAAGTCAAAAGAGCTTCACTCTCTGGCCAAATGATTTAGCCAAAAGCCTGTCTGAATGCGGGCCTCATTTAATTAAATAATAATAATAATAATAATATTTTAAATTTATTTTTAAAAAATTCAATTTTTCAACTAAAAATTGTTCAATGACATTTCTGCCACTGACCTCTTGATCTCCCCCAACTCCCAAATCAGCCACAAACCATGGCTACAAAGGTAAATTCAAAATTGCCCAATCCAAACAATCTGTACAATATATTTTTTTAATTTATTTATAAAAATATAAAATATTTAATAATTATTATTTATTGTAAAATCTATAATAACAGCCAAACATTTCACTTAATTTTACCGTACATTCTATTTTTTATCGAAAAAAAAAGGTGATATTTTAAGTAATATTCCCTCTTTTGTCCATCGTACCTAAAAGATCCCAAAAAGTGCAAAAAGCAATGAACGAAATGGACCCACCAACTCTCTCTGCCCCATCACCCACCACGTGTCAACCTTATCCAAATCTCCAATCTTCTACAGCACCCTCTACTGGTAACACTTTCCAAAAATACACGTGTACAACACTTTTTGGCCTTGATTATCTGAAGTGAGACGAGTGCACGAGAGGAAGTTGTAGAGGATAATAACTTTTGCATTTATAACTTCTTATCCAAAGCATTAGAAAAATATTAAAACCCAAACCTTTTTTCTCTCTTTGGATGAATTCAGATTACAGTTGTTCTTTCTCTCTCTAAAGGCTCCCATTTGGCCTCCTTTTCTCTCTCTATAATTTTCTGTTTTCCGGCATTTCGCAATCTATGGCCTCTACTCTGACTTTCGCCGGCTCATTGCCTGTCTTGGTCCGAGCCTCCGGCCCTGCTAGGCAACCCGACCCGAATCGCAAGAACTCAGTTTCTCCCGCCTCTTCTCCTAACTGGTGGGCCCCACTATTCGAATGTTCATTCTATACGGATTACGTCGACACCAATGCCAGATCGATTAAGCATCCGGGGGAGTATGATCCGGATGCGGGTCGACCCAGACCGAGGTTCGCTCTTGGCTGCTTCACCGAGGAGAAAGCCAAGCAGCTCAGAAGGAAGACGATGGAGGGCAAGTCGTTCCACGATGTAATGTACCACTCGGCGATCGCGGCTCGGCTCGCTTCGGATTTGTCGGGTCGCCCCGAGAAGTAGTTGGAGCTCGGGTAATCAGAGTGCGTCTGCTGTTTGTTTTATTTATTTATTTATTTTATTTTTAGGTTTTAATCGCATGGGATTAAGGAACCGTCGCTCTGTGTTACTTTTAATCCTGGACCGTTGGATCATTTGCCAACGGTGGCTTTCGTTCCATTGATGGTCGCTTCAGTTTGAAATGATAAACTGTTGTTTTGGATGCTGGCCCTGCGTTTTAAATGGGCTCACGATCTGGTGTTTGATCGCTGGTTTGGCAACGTCTTGGCGCTTTTGATGATCACGTCGTGGGGTCCATTCGGAACCTTTGTTTATGCATATTGTTGTTCGATGTGTTTTGTTATTATTTATTTATATTTTCTTCAATGGAATTTTTTTTTTCCTTCACAAGATCTTTGTTAAGAGAGAGAGAGTGGACCCCGACATGAGGTAGAGAGAGAAATAATAAGAAGGCAGAGAGAGAAGCTATGGAGAAAGAAATGGTTGAGAGAATCAAAAGAGAAAACATGACTCGGACGTAATTTGATTTAAAATATTTTAAATTTAAAATAATTTAATTTGATGACACAATTCTAAATTGATTCATTAAGAGTAACAATTGGGAATATTTGTTGCTGGAAACGCACAAATTTTTTCGAAGTTTATTTCAATATTAATTCCAATTCTGATAAATATGACTCATCGGTTGGAATTTAAAGATTTCTTATTACAGTAAATCATTCAATTGGCTCATTTACTACTTGAAGCTTTTGGGTTAATTAATTTTTCACAATTGTGCAACCGTCCGTTACGTTTATAGCGACGCTCCTACTCCTTAATTCATAAAAGGGGCAACGAATTAATGTTTTTTGTTTTTTTTTTTTCAGTTTTAATCGGATTCATATTTACCGTTAGGCTTCAGAAATTCAAAAATGTATGTTTTTGTACATAGATAGTGTACACTTCGCAGTTCCAGGAGGCAAACAAGCTATATATATTGAACTTGTATCAGGCAAAGAGAGTGCCATCTCCCAGATTGTTGATGCCATACCCGACAAGAACTGCCTCCTCACCTTCAACGTCAGCGATGCCAACAATGGATGTCCCAGGTCCCAAGGCGGTCAAAAGTGTACGCTGGGTAATGATAGAGCTCAAAGTGGCTTATGAGTCCAAGGCCATAGTAGGGTTTAAGGCTGGCTAGGTTTCATTTAAAGGCAGTGAAAGACCACGCGGGGGTTGTGTTCCTGAGCTCGTATTATTGAAGGGCTCTCTTTGCGGTCCAGTGGTAAATGATGCCAAGTTGCTTAGCATTCGTAGTCTACGGCGTGTTCTTCGATCATACTCCATCAATTGCATTGCTTATGCAACCACATTCTTCATCCATTTGAGTTACGTACACATAACATGTAGGCTTTTTGTAATGGCCACCAATCCCTTCTGAAAGGGGCAAGAAAAAAAGGCATAAAAGAAAAGGAAAGAAAGAAATGTGTTTGCTCTCCGTAGAAAGAATATCCAACTGTTTTTGGATATTCTTCTGCTCTGCTTCTTTCATCCATTTCATTCTGACATATAATTCTCTCATAACACAGAATAATAATAAAAAAAAAAAAAGTGTTATAAGTGTTTAATAGGTAATTCATTTTTGTACGATATGCCTTGGAATTCAACAAGCGATTTATTTTTAAGTCTCATTCAATAACTAAATCTTATTGAGCTTAATTATCAATATCAAGGACCAGCTTCCGGAGCTTGAGGACTGACCATTTCAACCGTTGGTATTTAATCTTCTTGAAGGAGTGCAGGTATGAGTAAGAATATCCACTTGAATCTCATCTGTGCATGCTGCAAATCCAACAATATTCAGTTAAAACTGAGAAACACATGCAACTATCCCATAATATCGCTTGACACCAATATTCCCCAAAGATAGGGACTTGTGGGGTGCCATCCATTAACCGTTCTTCTGTCAAAGATATGTATTAGTCAGTTTATAAAGGACTCGTATAATGTTGGGGCAGCTGATTATCCTCTTTCAGAAGGGCTTTACAATATATGATGGAAAGAAAGGGAAGATAATATTGAACTAGTCTTCTACTTCACATTATCTTCTTGTGTGTCATTATTTTCTGAAACTTAAATCAACCTATAACCTGTTAGCTTTATATGAGACAGAAAAACACAATAGCACAATGAGATGATAATTTACTTGAATACCGGTCTTGTTAAGTTGATAAAAAGGACAAGAAGAAGATGAATAATGGGAGAAACAGCAGCATGAACCCAACAAAGCAACCTAAAACAATCAGGTATCATAACACAATACTGTAGCATGAACCCAAGAAAGCAACCTAAAACAATCATGTATCATAACACAACACTGCATCAACTTAATATTTTATTGGACTTTAGTGCCCTATCGCTGTCTTGATCACTAAACTGAACATGACCATTGATTGAAGATATACTGAAAATTTACACGAAGAAAAGAGTGTCACTGGCTTTGCAGCTCAGTTGACAGGCACCTTTAGGTAAGTGCACGAGATTTGAAATTCTACTCCCTGCTTGGAGAAAGTGTGGTTGCTCAGTGAATTGCAGACTGTAAATTGAAAGCAAACAGGCTGCAAATTACACTTTGGCACTCTTTGTTGATCCTTATAACATGGTCCCAACATAATAACAATGAGCATGAACAAAAACTTAACAGGGAGTCATTAATTTTAAAAATTAATAAGAATCACCATTAAAACTTGAAATTTGAGCAAGTATGGCAAAACCAAAAGCTTAAAGGAAAATTGTTAAAAGCTTTATCAATATTACATGCGTGAAGCTCGCGATGGAGTGAAACACGAGAGCAGTCATGTTTCATCATTGCCAGTGGCGAAAATTCCAACTTCGAATTTTCTGGTTCCACTCAAAAGTCCTTGATGAACATGCTTCTGAAAATCAAATGGTGCACGATAAGAAAAGTGGAGTCCCCACTTAAGGGACAAGAGAATCTTTCTTCTCATGTCCTCATTGCCAAAGGATTCAATGTGACAATAGAATTGGGATATGACAGCCATATCACAATGCCATAAAGGGATGCACAATAATCAGCATTGACTGATAATAATTGCAGCAGTTATACCATCAGGTATTAAACTAGCTAAATCATTCCACATACAATGGAGGCCAAAAAGAAATTCATCAATCGAGTGAATGCTACAAAAGCATTTTCTTATTTTCAAATTTTGTGCAAGCCACAGACCATGATTGCCACACCCCGCCACATAGCAACATGGAAAAACTTTCAATGCCATGTGTAAAGCACCATACCGACAAGAAGAGCAGCCAGGCAAAGAGTGCTTGTGGGAAATCAGGTGCAGATGTTGCCCCACAGTCTACGCCAAATATGGCAGTACATGTTACACATCATCTTGAAACTTCTAGAAACAAGCATGTAGGCCTTGACCATTGGCCACAGGATGTTGCAGTGAAACATCAGGTATTCGTAAACTTAAACTCCATTTGCTGCTAGGAATTATAGGAAAAGGTTCAATAATGAAACCCTCTGGACACTTGGATGAAAATTGATAAGCATAAAAATGTAGCAGTATCCATACCAGGCCAACTCTTGAATGTCAAAAGCACCGGAACATGTGGCACAGTTAGCACATGTCTACATGATACAACATGATAAGGATAACTTGCAAAGAACATTTAATTCATCACCAAACAATATATATATCCACACACACGCACACACCTGGAAGCACTGCATCATGGCTTCTTTATGGTTCAACAAATGCCAGCTAAAATCACAAGTCTAAAAGTCTAAGTTGAAATAATTGTCCCTCAAATGACAGTTGTCATTCATGGTAGCGAGATATAATTGTCTTCAATTTATCAAACCATTAAGCTATTAGAAAATAAAAAAGAAAAATGGAACAAAGGAAAGAAATATGCTCCAAGTTAAAAACCACCATGATAAATGCCATCTCCATTATACATATCTTTAATGACCTTTACAACATCAGTAAGTGAAAAAGATAGACCATTCAGTAGTATTGAATGGGTAAACAGAAAAGGGAGATATTTGATCCCTAAATCAGCTAATGGGAATGATACTATTAGTTGACATCAAGTTTCTTACCACCATCAAATGTTCATCATCAGAAATGCCAAGCGAATGACGTAAATTTGTCAACTTCTCCTCATCTTCCCAACTCAATGGCCCTGAGGTATATAATGAAGTAATAACAGAGCAATAGGTATGTAATTCTGACCTATTGACTCCTACCTCAATTTCCTCGTCTGAAGAAAGCGAGCATCCTTCTTCCTTAAATTCATGTCGACAAGATGATTCAGCATCACTGCAGTAATCCTCCATGTATTCATCATGCAATGCTGAAAAACTAATGGGCAATTCATTGGCATCACTGCCCACAACACTACAACTACCAACAGAGGATTTACAGCTATCAGTATCCGTGGATGTCGAGGGTTCCATAAGAAAAAAATCATTTTCCCTACCCGCATGTACTCTAGAAAACTCAGCTGTTCTAAATCCAATATGAAAGGAAGAGTTCATGTTATTTTCATGCCTTATCTCATTATGATGAACAACTGCATCTACCTTCTCAAAAGCTGGAGATGGATGCACAGAAAAGATTCGTTGATGGCTACCATCTCCTACTATCACTCTCTTCTTTTGAGCAGGAACCGGGTGTGCTTCAATATCATACAAGTCTAGTGGTGATCCTCTCTTCCATGATCCTGTTGAAACTGTATGGGAGGTTGGATTTTCAATATTCTCCTGCATAGGAAAGCAATCTCCTTTATAATGATTTATCCTTGTACGTATTTGTCTGTTTTCCATAGGCACGCCACAATTCTCCGAACCCTGCACAATTAGATAATGTGAGTTAAAAAGAAACCATGAAGTATTTCTAGCATGAATAGAGAATAAGGAGTATTGAAAGGCAAAACACAAATAGATAAGCCATTACCCAGGCCAGGTGCTACTTGCCAGTCTTGCTCAAGCAAGCTCCCATAAGGGGATGACATGAGCACGGCCCTCACCTTCAAAAAACTGAGGCAGTTGCTCTCAAGAACCGTACCAATGCACTTGCCAAGACAAGACTTTGCCCTTGCAATAGACACTGGGAATCATGTGAAACGAATATGGGACCACAAGGAGAAAAAAAAAATTACCTTTCCAACCACAAACCACCTTCCATTTTGCCAGCACTGACGAATCCGCAAATGAGATTTAGGCACTCTTAATCCCTTGGATGATCCAAGTAGCCTAACCACAAAGTCATTATCTCCCATCACCGTCATCACTCTTGCTGACTTCCAAGACAGATTGTGAAACACCTCAACAACATCACCTCGAACCAAATCATCCACCCCTTCCACGGGAGGCGGACAGGGCCTGACCGCCTCCCTAGGAACACTCTCAACTATTGCCTCATCCGCCACGGGAAACCAACCATGCTTCAAAGTATACATGTGCCCATTCCCAGATACTATTTCAGCACAAAGCCAAGCACCTGTTGCTGCACCCTCCTTGTTGCTTAATACCTCCACCTTCGTTCCTTTCTTCAATCTCATTGTTTCTATGTTTAACAAAACAAATAATATCACCTCTCTGCCAAGCCAAACAATTCAAAACCAACACACGCACACACACACAAAAAAGAAAAAGCTTAGTAACAGATTACATCTATGCCATAACAAATTAATAAACAGATTATTGAACAAAAATTATTACAAGATTTAATAAATTATAATCCTTGCGGATATTCAATTGAACCAAAAAATAAAAAATCAACCACTCAAAAAAGAAATTAACAGCAAAATTAAACATATCTACCTGTTCAATTTCCAGGAAAATAATTAAATAAATTGGAAAAAATTGATATAAAAATAAAGATAAATTACTGACCTTTGTAGAGAAATTCCTTTTGCGATTGTGAGATTGGAATCGGAGATTTTAGAGAATTCAGAGAAAACTAATTTTTAATTATTTTTTGGACGGTAATTTAAGAACTTTTGGTAATGGATGGCTGGCTAGGGTTTGACGAAAATCGAATTTTAAGTGACGGCTGTGCTGGAATTTGATCGAACGGTTACATCCTTATGACTTGGTAGTTACGAAAGTGGGCCTTTGTCGGCGGATTTTCTTTTTTTTTTTTTTTTTTTTTTCTTACGACATATTGACGCAAAATATAATAAATATAAATAAATATAAATTAATTTTATATCATATAAATAAATATTTTATATATTATATTATATTAATAATATTTTATATAATTTATATTAAAATTATAATAAAAATATTTAAAATTTATATAAATACACGTTTTTTAAAATATTATTTATATAATATAAATTAATATAAATATAATATAAAATTGTTTTGACGAGATTGTCGCGGCAAGATAACTCGTGGGCTGTTTGGTATTTTTATTAGTTGAAAATATGGTTTTATTAAAAAAAAATTATGTGATATTATTATAATTGATGATTATAAATTTATAAATTTATATATAATATAATATTTATTTATATTTGAAAAAATCTTAATTTTTTTGCTCTTCTTAATTTTGGATGAATATTTTTAGGTGGCAAAATCCTTAAAAATAAGAAAATTACATATTTTATTAAACCAACAAGTGAGAAAATTATAATTTGTGGCCTTTTTGACAATTAATTCCCAATCTGGAGGTAAATTAACTCTCGTAATTGAAACTTCATTAGAAGAGGTTTGAAATTTGTTTTTTATGACAATCCCTGCAGGAAAAGCAACCTCAAGTTTTCTTGAATGTTGCAAGTTGATCTACCTTTGTAAGTGTCACGGTCAAAGTCAAATTGCGGGAAGCTTGGAATACGGATTGTAGAAGCAACCTTTGGGCAATCCTCCCTGGCATAACAATTTGATGTTGTGTCGTCATATTGTTAGAAGATAAAATATTATTTTTTAAAAATTTTATTTAATATTTTAAAATTTTAAATAAAATATTTTTAATATAATATTAAAATATTTTTAATATAATATTAAAATATTTTTAATATAATATTAAAATATTTTTAATATAATATTAAAATATTTATAATTAAAAAAATTTATATTTAAATTATATTAACATCATATTTAATTATAAATTTTTATAATTATTTTATATATTATATAAATAAATTTTTTATTTAAAATTTTTTATTTTTGTAATGACACCAATATATTATCTTAATTTTAGTTTAAACTATATATATATATAAGAATATAAGTAATTTTCTCATAATATTATATAAAAAAAAAAAAAATAAGTACATGAAATTTATAAAAAAATTTTAACATTTTATTATTTTTTTTATTAAAATTATATAAAAAAATATAATATTAAGTACTTAACTTGTTCCTCTCATTAAGTATTTTTCTTAATTATTTTAATTAAGTGTTCTACACAAGTGTTATAAATTTTTTGCTATTTTTATCTATTTATAGTATTGTAGTTGACATGTCAAATTACATAAATTTGTATGATTTGACTATCAAACAAATTATGCTTAGTGAGTTTTCCTTTATTTAAGAATACTTTTAACTTCTTAACTATATCAAGTAGAGAATGACATCTCATTATCTCATTTAGTTAACTTATCTCTTAGTCTAGACCTTTACTTATACATTAATATTGGTCAATTCTCAGGTGAGTTATACATATCCTTTAAAAAGTATTAGGGAATTTAAATATTTAGCAGGAAGAGACATTGACGTGTGTTTAAAGAGCCACACCCTTCCAACAATTTATGCCAATGTTGTCAATGCTTGCAACCACACTAACCAACACCCCAAACATATTTCCTACTTAAAGGTAATGCTACCACTTGCTATCTCAAGGCTTTCACAATGTCACAATAATATCATTCACATTCTCATGTCTAAGTTTTTGCTGATATTAAAGCCCGTATATAGTATCTCCTGGCTTGTCGCCATAAAGATTGCCAAGCAAATCTATGTTATTTCATTTTACTTAACATTCGTATGCCAATTTTATGTCAACCATTGGTACAAGATGTTATCAAATGTTTACATTTTCACATCAAGGGGCTTAGAGAGTTAACAAACTACCCCTACTTGTTGAAGCCAACATCCTTGTTGGTGGAGTTGCCTAGCCGTCTCATTTATATAACTCCAATTATTTTCTAATTTTTCCTTTTAGGGCATAATCCATCGAGATTGTTTGTTACTACTTATAAGTAACCTTACCTTAATTATTAACATTTTCAAGGTTATAATCATGCCTTGAAAAAAAATTGCAAAACATTTAACTTTTACCCGTTATCTTTTGTGCCTCATTTTCACTGTTTTAAGCCTTATTAAATAGTGCTTGCATGAAAGTCATATGGCTTCTTAGCACTCAATGCTTCTTTGCTTGTGATGCTTGATTATGCAAAATTAACTTGTAATTTATGGTGTGCTTTTTTAAAGAAGATTTGGCTAACATATGAAGACATACCCTCCCTATCATAGCACTTTGGGTAATAATCACTTTTGCAACCTCAAACTCCTTTACTTTCAAAGCCACCAAGTATTGTATGTCTCTTGTTACCGATCATTATTGCACCTGTAAAGTAGACAACATAATATAAGTTTTCTCACTTTTATTGGTAGGAGACCACTTCTCATTAGTAACATTACATAGTTAATTTTCATTCATGATCATTAAGCCTTGCAGATGAGACATTAGTGCAATTTTCACTTGCATAAAAGATTATAATCTTAAAATCATATCAAAGTCATCTAACAATATTATAGAGAAATCAAGTTTGCTAATCTACTAACCAAGAGTTATCATAACTCCTTTTGTCATTCTAGTAACATCATATGTCTTTGAGTTGACAATGTTCACTCAATTACCTCTTTAAATCACATGAAGTTTAAGTGATCTTGCCACCTACTTGACAATGAAGTTATGGGTTGTACTATAATTTACCATCACCAATAGCTCCTTCTTTCCTATCTTAATTTTAACATAAATTATGCATACTCTACATGCATAACATTAATTAGTTATATGAGATTGACCAGTGAAGGTTTGCTCTCATTCAAACTAGCATCACTTTCACCCTTGTTAACCACTAAGACACTTAATTTCTCTTACTTTGGATACTTCTTTACCCCTATGTGGACCATTACAAATAAACCAACCAATTTTGTTTTACTTTTACCTTGGTTGAAAGCAATAATTTTGTCATTCCCTTTATTGTTCTCCCCTTGCCTACATTCCTAAGATTCCTCTTTCTTCTTCTTGCTTTTATTTTTGGGCTACTTGCTACTTGAAGAATTAGAAGTATTGATTCAAAAATTAACTAAGGCATCAATCATAACAAATACAAAAAGCAAGTCTTTCATACCTTATTTTCTTAACTCAACTTGTGCCTAAGGTTAGAGCCTTAACATAAAATTAAAGAGTTTATCCTTATTGGACATATTGTATATGTCCAGCATTAAGGAGTTAAACCCCTTAATATAGTCGTACACCATGTCACTATATTTTAATCTCTTTAGTGACTCCATTACAACGCATAACATATTCAACATAAGAATTGATATTTCAATTCCTTTTTTAGCATATCTCTTATTTCAATCTAAGATTTACTTGTACTAACATCATCATCAAACTTCTTTTGTCACCATAACTTGATATTCTTGAATAGATACATGTTGTAAGAGTTACCTTCTTTGTAAGCAACTTTGAAGTATTACTTTATATTCTATAAAAATTTTTTTATCTCTTTGGTGTTATAATTGCCTTCAATGGCCTTAGACTTGAAAACTCTCATTTTCCTTAAACTCTTTAACCTTTCACTAGGTCGATTACCTATTATTTTTTGAAGACAATAATATCTTGTTCCATCTCAATAAAATGAGAAATCCAAGTAGAATCATGATTATTATGATTATCATAATTAGATTATAAAAAATGTATTGATTCTTTCAACTCGTCAAGCCTAACTGAGATTAAGAGATCCTGCTCCTTTTAAACCTCTCTAAGAGCCTTTTTAATCTTATTCACCGACTCCTATATCCAATAAAGACTTGATCTATTTATTATAAATCAAATTGCACTATAATACCAATTTTTACATAGCCAAATTCCTTACGAAAAATATTTTGACCTTGTGATGACACTCAGATGCGCTCTTAACCTTAGCATAACACATGCATAATAACATAAGCAACTTTCCCTTAATGATACACAAGAAGAGTGAATAAGCATACCACACTTATAAGAATCTTTTTAACCTTTTATTATTTTTCTCACAAAACAATACAAAGGAATACAATGTCAAACATCTTACTCTTACCTTTTACTTAAGTGTTTTCCCCAATTGTTCTACTTAAGTGTTATACATAAGTGTCATGGATTCTTAGCTACCTACACCTATTTATAATATTGTAGTTAACACCTTCAAACAACATAGATTTGCATAACTTGACTATTAAACCAATTATACTTAGCAGGTTACCCTTTCTTTGGAAACACTCCTCACTTCTTAGCTACATCATGTAGCATCAGTTAAAAAGAGATTGACACTATGTTATCTTACTTAGTCAATTTATTTTCTTAGCAACCCATGTTCCCCTTCACAGAAAAAGGACACAATAATATATTGTCTTAAATAAACACTTTTTACTTATCACTTTGGCCACCAAAATATGTTCTACATTTTAAAAAGAATCTACCTCCATGCTCCCATATTTTTGTGGTGCATAAGGCACCCTTAGCTTAGTACATAGTCTAAGCATATGCCAAGTTGTAAGCAACCATGTCACATGTCAACCCAAGCTTAAATTTATGCATTGATAACCCATTAATGGCATTTGCAACATCTACCCCTTGTGATATTGTAGCTAATTTTGAGTCCACTTATTAGCTAACTTGCCTTTTTGTCTGTGTATTATTGGTTTGGACTCTTACTTATACCTCAACATTAGTTAACTTTCAAGTGAGTAATGTCTACCCCTAAATAGCATTAAGGAATCTAATCATCTAGAAGGAGAAGACATTGATGTACTTAAGAAGTCACACTATTTTAATAGTTATGCTAACATTGTTGGTGCTTGTTGCCACATTAGCCAATGCCCCAAACATCTTTCTTATTTGAAGTTAATGTCATCACTTGCTGCCATAAGACTTCCATAATATCGCAATAATGTCATCTTCACTCTTAAGTCTAAATCTTTGTTAATATTATAACACACATCGAGCCTCTCTTAACTTATTGCCATAAATATTGCTTCATACATCTATCTTATTCCTTTAACACAACCCTTACACCACAACATTATATCAAATATTGGTATAAAGTTCTACCAAATATTTGTATTTTTATATTAAAAGACTTAAAGAGTCAACATTATGTTTGTCTTTTGTTTACATTTTTAATCTAACATATTTCTATGTAATGAAATGTGTTAGAGTATAATATATAATTAATATCTTAAATTTTATCTAATAATTTAAATTTTTAAATGTGTCTAATTAAATTTTCAAAATAAAATACTGATAATAATATCTAAATAATAATTTAAAACCTTAAATTTACTTTAAAAGTCAAATTAATATGTAAAAAAATTTATAAATATTATGAATCATGTTACATATGTGTATTTTAACAATATAAATCAATGGTTCTATTTCCTATCAAAGCCTTTGTCTTTTAAGTGATTGAATATAAGAGCGATGTTCTGTTGCCAAACCGCCGTCGTTTCATGTCTCTCCACTCTCTGGAGTTTCACAACGTGGTCCTTTATTAACCGCTACAATAACTACCAGAACACGGGGGCTGCACGTGATTGCCTCGTGACCCAATATATTTCTCTGGCTTTCGCGCTCGTTCTCTGTCTCTCGCTTCCTCCGCCTGATGCAACTAGCGGTTTCTCTCTCTAGACTCAAGTGCTCGAACCCGATAGCCAATGCCATCCGGGTCGACCTCTCTCATGTGGTTCCGCAAGGGCCTGCGGATCCACGACAACCCGGCTCTACAGCACGCCTCCAAGGGGTCCGATTTCGTTTACCCGGTTTTCGTGATCGACCCGCATTACATGAAGCCGGATCCCAGCGCGTTCTCCCCCGGGTCTACTCGCGCCGGCCTGAACCGTATCCGTTTTCTACTGGAGAGCCTGGTGGATCTTGATTCGAGTCTCAGAAGGCTCGGTTCGAGGTTGCTGGTGTTCAATGGCGAACCGAGTGAAGTTCTAGTTCGATGCTTGAAGGAAGTGAGCCCTTCTCTTTCTCTCTCTCTCTCTCTCTCTAAAATGTTACTTCCAATTTGAATTTTTTTGCTTTGAAGGTTAAGAAAGGAGATGATATTTTTTTTTTTTTTTGTTCTTGACTACTAAATAAAGATTAAATTTTCAAGGTTAATTAAGTTAAACTTTTGATAATTGTGCTAAAAATTTTATCTTGGTGGATTTATTGTGTGATGAATTATCTCTATTCTATGGGAAAATAAATGATAAAAATTGTTAAGTAGACGCGAGTTTTTTTAACGCAAAAAATATGAAAATCCACTATTATGACCTTATTGGCAGATTTGTAGTCGTTATAATCACAACTAATAATAGTACTAAATATGTAATCAACGATCCTGATACTGTCATCTCGCCTATGTCTGTCCTGTGTCAAGATTGTCACATTCATATAATGAAGCCGAATAGTTAACGAGGCGTGTACAAATATCTTGAATTTGGGTGTTAATCTGAAAATACTGGTCAAAAGAAATTCATAGTAAGATGGAAATGTGAGTTTGTTCTCTTTGGTTAACATGTATTTAGGAAGTGAATATTGGTGAGGCCTAGCACTAGCCTGTTGAGATTAATTGATTGGTTTTTGTTTGATTTTGGCTTTGTTTGTTTTTACAGTGGGAAGTGAAGAAACTTTGTTTTGAGTATGACACGCAACCATATTATCAAGCTTTAGACAATAAAGTTAAGGTACTGGATTTTTGTTATTGCCCCTATATTTTAAGGAATTATGACTTTGTGGTCAAGCTTAAAGGAAAAATTGTGATTGTTTCTGTAGGATTATGCCCTTGCAGCTGGAATAGAAGTTTTTTGTCCTGTTAGCCATACCCTTTTTAATCCTGCAGATATCATACGAAAGGTTAGGACTGACAGTGTTGAGGATGTGTTTGTGTTGTTGGGGTACAGTGATATATCGTTTGGTGAAATAGTTGTGGAAATTTTAAGTTGAAGCTTTCCACTTTTCTTTAAAAAAAAAAAAAAATTCTAATCCTGTCTTATTTTGGTTGGTTGCTATGATTATCGATTGGAAAAGAACGGAGGAAAGCCACCACTGAGTTACCAATCATTTCTAAAGGTTGCTGGGCAACCCTCATGGGCATCATCTCCACTAGTAACCACGGTTTCTTCCCTACCTCCTGTTGGGGACATTGGAAAATGTGAGTTCTCTGAAGTTCCAACAATCAAAGAGCTTGGTTATGAGGACATTGAGCAGGTATCAAGTGAGTAATGGGGTAATTCTGTTTAATTTTTGTGGAACTTTTGATAACATCATACCTTTGTTTGCAGGATGTGTGGAGTCCTTTTAGAGGTGGTGAATCAGAAGCTTTGAAGAGATTGCAAGAATCAATCAGTGACAAGGTATGATGCAGTATTTTCTTTTCAGTAGGATTGGTAGTAGTTATGTAATCAGGCCCTTGGCTTTCATATGTAGCTACTAGTCACGTAATCATCAAATTTGTGAATGCCTTTTCTTCTTTTTCTCCTCCCTTTGCATTTGTTTATTATTAATTCAGTATTTCAGTGGCTTATTAATTTTTTTTTTTAAATCAGTCATCTTTATTAATCAAATGAAAATTAGCAAGAACACAATGAGATCATACGGAAAGACAAACACAAAGATTATAAAATTTTGTTATGTAGATGCTTCCTGTTTTGCCAATCCATCAGCAATGGAATTGATGTTTCTAGTAATAGGCTTGAACTCCCAGTTTGCTTATAATCTATTAATCTTGTATTGGGATTCCTTTCTTCTGCCTATTTTAGCCTGGTTTTGTGCATCAGCTTAATTTGCTGAGATATGGAGAACTTTCTGTGAATTTTTTTCACATATGTAACCATCTTTCCTGTTTTCCAATCAAATAACCATTTCATTATAATCTGTGTACCCAACACTTCTGATGATAAAAGTTTTCAAAAAATGGTAAGTCCCACTTCTGCAATAGAAAAGGTTCCAACTGTTATCACCTGCATGTAACATATCAGAATTGCCTGTGTAAAGATTGGATGCCAAAATTTCTGGATACAGAACTTAGAATGAAGATTTGGGTCACCAATGTAGGTTTAACTCGACAAATTATTAGCTTTTCAATTTCAGGTCAAAAATTCAGTGTCTTTCCTGTGTGTTGCATTTCACTCCTTAATTTTCACTTCATCTAATTGAGTTTTGGAGCATGTGTTATTTCATCCAGTTGGTGTTTATCAGAGTTCACTTGGAGCTAGTATAAGACATAACTTCCAATTTGTAATGCAGGAGTGGGTGGCAAATTTTGAGAAACCAAAGGGTGACCCAGCTGCATTCGTTAAACCTGCAACAACTGTTCTTTCACCTTACTTGAAGGTGAGATACATCATACATTTTGAATGACTTACATCAATGGTTATGTAATAATTGACATGTCCTTTAGATGCTTGCAGACTAGAAGAACCAAACTGAATCTTTTTAGTGTCATTGACTCTCTGCATTTGGTTGTTTCCCATCCAAATTTTTAATCTCTTTAGCAGTTTGGCTGTCTCTCTTCCAGGTACTTCTATCAATGCGTTAAAGATGTCTATGAAAATATGAAAAGGCACACGTCGCCACCAGTTTCTCTAGTTGGTCAGGTCAGTCTAACTCCATTGATTGTCCATGAGGCTTATCTGTGGTGACTGCAGACCTAAGTCTCTTTTGGACCTTGGCAGTTATTGTGGCGAGATTTTTTTTACACTGTGGCTTTCGGCACACCTAACTTTGATCAGATGACAGATAACAGGATATGCAAGCAGGTATCAGAAAAAAATCACTTGGCACTCGGGCTACTTGGATAAACTTTTATGAAACTTGCATGAATTTCTTCTAACAGCCCTTTTCTTGTTCTGGACTTTCATAAAGATTATTTAGTTGTATGGTAAGAAGAGAAATTTATGAAAATTCCTCAACTTATTCTCTAGTGGTGACGACATGATCAATCTTTTTCTTTTAAGTGAGAAATTTTCTTTTTCTTTTTTATTTGCTTTGTTAGCCATTTCATCCTTAAGCTTGGATCTTGTACACTGCTGTCGCTAATACTTTTTATCAGCCATGGCCCATATTGAAATAACAGAGGGTCTGTTTTTGCCTTTAAAGGTGGTTCTGCCTTTTTTTTTTGGTTTTTCATGTTTCACTTGGAAAGAGTGATGCATTCTTGCTGCATGCTATTGCAGAGTGTCATCTTATGCATAGATTCTCACTGTTGTGATGAAATTCCTATCAAAGAAGACCCTCTTTGGCCTAGAATTTAGTAAAGTCACTTAGAGTTCACTTAGGTGACTAATAATATTGGCGGCTTCCAATTCCTTTATCCTCTTCAGACACTCTTTTTTATGAAGCCTTGATAAACAGGGATGTGAAAATGCAGATACCCTGGAATGCTGATAATGAGTTGCTGGCAGCTTGGAGGGAGGCTAGAACAGGGTACCCCTGGATTGATGCTATCATGGTCCAGGTTAGGTTTTTGGCAGAAGTAGCCAATTTATATTTTATCTCATGCCCAAAATTATTCATGTAGTAACCTTAAATAGTAAACTCTCATGTAAATGCAGCATCTCTGATGTTAATTCGCATTTGCTTTTGCAGCTCCACAAGTGGGGTTGGATGCACCATCTAGCACGTCACTGTGTTGCTTGTTTTCTAACTCGTGGAGATCTGGTATATGAGCAGCGTATCCCCTGTCCTCCACCCTCAATTTTTATTATCTCCTTTGTTGTTTACTTGAAGTGTTTGTACTGACAGTTTGTTCATTGGGAAAAAGGACGTGATGTTTTTGAAAGGCTTCTGATTGATTCAGATTGGGCAATCAATAATGGGAATTGGCTCTGGCTGTCATGCTCATCATTCTTCTACCAGGTAAATATCCTCAGTGTAGGCACATTTGTTGGGTCATGTCACCAGTTGATTCACAGTCAGCAGTCACATCTGAACCCCAATTGGTAAAACTTTTGCGGCATGAAAATCTTGTATGGTAGTACCTTTCAACATAAAATGAATTTCTATCACAAATGTTCCAAAATGTAATGGTCATTGTATCATTGATCTTGGATAATCTGATTTGAGTATTCTTCTGGGAGTTGACTGCTGAATAATGTAATAAAATCCCACAAAGATGCTTAGGTGGTTTCCTGCCTAATACTTCATCTGCTAGTTGGCATGTAGATAGGTAATGTGCTAAGATTTAGGTCTGTCCCCCTGTCCCCCTAGATTCTCGTTTCTGTATATTCCGAGTGAATGGCCTATATCTGAAGTTTTCTGAAATATAATTGCTTTTGCTCTGACCAGTACAACCGCATCTACTCACCTATATCTTTTGGGAAAAAATATGACCCAAATGGAGATTACATAAGGCATTTTCTGCCAGTATTGAAAGGTATTTGGAGTTCCTATTTGGTATACTATATATTTGGCAAAGTGCAGTTGTGTTATTGATACATGACCATATGTCACTGTTCAGATATGCCAAAGGAGTACATATATGAGCCGTGGGCAGCTCCACTAAGCATTCAAGCTAAGGCAAAGTGCATAATTGGGAAAGATTATCCGAAACCAGGTTCGTTCTTCGGCTACTGCTTTTTTTCTAAAATTTTTTATTGTGATGACAGGTAAAGTAAAGACATTGCATTTTGCATTGCATTTACTTTGCTTATAGATGGGACTGAACAATTTTCTTACATATATGGTGCTATTTTCTCTCCCCAGTGGTCCCTCATGACCTCGCAAGCAAGGAGTGCAAGAGGAGATTGGCTGAAGCTTATGCGTTAAACCAGAAATTAAATGGCCATGTTAATGAAGAAGATCTAACTAATTTGAGAAGAAAATTGGAGCAAGATCAACAACAGGAGCACAAGAGAAAAAGGCAAAGACAAAAATTGATTAGCTGAACTACGAAATGTTGATGTTTCAGCTGCAAACTCTTGTTTAGGACAAGAATCTGCAGCATTTTGTATTAGTCCAACTTTAGTTTGCTGAAAACATCTTGACTCACTATGGACTAGTGTGTTGATACTTTGGAACATTCACTTCAGGGAGGCCTAAAACCTAGAATGGTCCCATCACTGTCTTGCTTCTGCTAAATCTCTAGCATAAAACTATGTAAGTCTTGCTGCTTGTGTATTTTATCACCTATCACCTAGTTGTATACGGCTGTTAAGAATAGCTGGCCTTTTGGGTCCATTAGAAGCTTTAGTCAGTTATGTGCTGTAAATTCACTACTGCAAATGTAGTCCGATTAGATATCTTGTCTCAATCCAAATTTAAACCATCAAACAGTTGAAAAATGGATTGAATGTGTATTTATTTGATTTGTTGCTTGATTTTGCATCACCATCTTGTTACAGGTAATTACTTTGTGTATGGTTCATCTAGATTCCGCAGACCACCCAATATCAGAAAATTGTTGCTTGATTTTGCATGGTCCATCATGTTGCAGTAACTACTTGTGTATGGTTCATCATCTAGATTCCATAGACTACCCTAGCCCATCCTCTGTCACAGAATCTGCCCAAGGTGCAACCTCCTGACGCATCGCAGCCAAGCATTGATACCCCAAGATGGGGTACGTAAAAAGGCTTCTCTTCCTGTCCTGATACATGACATGCACCATTGAAACTTTTCTTGTCATCTTTCTGTTTTTTGTAGCTCTCATTGTTGTTGATCCTTATTACGTTGTTTTTGTTTTAAAACCTGAGCTTTTTGCTTCTTTCATATTCCAGAGGGTCTCTCTTTGTTCTCAGGAAAACTGAAAGAAAGAACAATGGAAAGTCCATTAAGAGACCGTCTTGACATTTGGTAACTTTGAGCTTTAAAATTCCAATTAATATTCTAAAGGATATCTAAATATTCAACCAATGTCAAACACATTTTATTTAAGGGATCTCATAGACTCGTGACATACCAATCACATTTCACTTTGGTTGCACCAATTTTAGAACTGAATACATTGTAAATATAAATACAAGCTGATTGACTTTTCACAGAACCTTTTATAATTTCTTCGTAGGTCTTATTTTCAAGCTTCTGAACTGTACAAACCATAAAATTGACTTTCTACACTCACTTGTGACCTTAGCACAAGCTTAAAATAATAATATAGAAATTGAATGTTAAGATAATTGGCATGTCAATATGTGCCAATGCCACTCCATCATATGATGCTTACAATGTTTTATATGATTCTTTTTTTTTTTTTAAAGATGATGATTCTACTTTATAAATATTAATTAGCAACCTAACATGCTTTTTATTTTTTATTTTTTTTTCAAAATTCATTTCCTGTTAAAAAAATGTAAAAAATTTTTAAAATATATTTACTTGCTGTTAGAAAACTCAGTATACCAGCCAATGCTAAAGAATAACAACAATAGTTCCTGAGTTGCACAGATGACAAAACATAGAAAATAAAATAAAATAAAATAATTCAGTACAAAGAGTTGCTGTATTCACTTCTCACAATAAGCACAGCGACAGCATTCTACAACAAATCC
Source organism: Rhizophora mangle (assembly GCA_037832345.1). Taxonomy (NCBI): domain Eukaryota; kingdom Viridiplantae; phylum Streptophyta; class Magnoliopsida; order Malpighiales; family Rhizophoraceae; genus Rhizophora; species Rhizophora mangle. Next base: position 236,029 of record JBAPLJ010001940.1, on the reverse strand, counting down.
CATGGAGTATAAATAGTGCCTTCAATAAGTTGGTAGACACTACCTTTCAAGCAGGCAGAATGTATTATTTGGTCACCCCAATCTCCACTCCTGGAATATTAGGTGAAATAAAAAGATAAATTGATACTAGTAGCTCGGATTCTCATACTGGAAATACCTATGAGTGTAAAGAAGAAGAAAACTGTTAATTTGGAGGAGAAAAACAGCACAGGCTCTCTCTCTACTAAAAACAAAATGGATGGAGATTGAGATAAAAGAGAAGATAGCAGTGGGAGGAAGAACCTGCTGAAACTGGAAAGGAAAGATGGAGGGATTCTTCTGATCAAGTCAAAGTTTATAGCAGCCATTGGACTGGATATCTCTCTCATCAACTCTAATGTCAGGGATGTGGGCGATCTTGGGCCAATCCTCGCCCGTGTTGTTTTTGCATCTCTCTGACAGTTGGGAACAACCTTCAATCCATAAATATTGTAAAGAGGTGAGGTTGGGCATCCACTCCGGCAACGACGCCAAATTATGGGAATCCATGATTTCCAGACTCTGCAGGACAATTGAATGCAGAAGAAGCCTCTTTGGCAGATGCACCAACTTTGGAATACGTTCAATTCGAAGAGAGGTGAGGCTTGTGAGGCCTTGCCCTTGCCATAGAATAGCTTTGTTCTTGTTGTTGCTGTTGCTGTCATCATCATAATTAGACAGATTTAAATCTTCGCAATCCTTAATCCAGAGACTCTGGAGGGAAGTGAGAAGTAGCATTTTCTCATGAGGTAGACAATCTAATGTCGGGCAACTCCAAATCGTTAAATCTTCTAGAGAAGTGAGGGTTTGCACCAACTCCACTGGTACAAAATCTTCTGGAAGATGCTCAATATTAGAAATCCACATATGTTTCAAAGACGACGAGAGAATAGATGGAAGAGAAGATGAAGAGGACATATCATGTGCTGGAGAAATCGTCCCCTTGAGAATTTGCTCCAATGACTTGAAGCTGCCTGAGAGCATATCCAGACGTTCCAAGGATGGAGATGGTGGCATTGAAGTCAAGTTTGGGCATGAGTCAATCCACATCCAAGAAAGACACTGAAATTGAGGAAGCAAAGTCGACGAGGATGACGACAGTGATGATGGCTGCCATCCCTTCAGATTGGGACAATCCAGGAGTTTCAGCTTCTCCAGGGAAGGGAAGAAGGAGAATATGCTGCTATTGCTGCCAGAGATAGCTGATCCTGCTCCTCCGACCATAGAACAACTCCAAATGTCTATGTCTATGTATTCCAGATCAGTTAATCCTCCGATCATTATTTCTTTTAGCGAGGGGAGTTGATCCAATGCTGGAAGACTCTGGCATTTTTTACATTGCTCAAACTCAAGGCGCACTAGATTTGTGAGGGAAGAAAGCCAGCTTGCTAACTTCATACCCTCGTAACAAACCACGCTTAATACTTTCAAATTTGGGTGTGGCCGCAGAGCTTCCAATGACATTTCATCTTCATTGATATCAATATCATCTTCACCATCCAAATCTACCCATATTAATTCCAACTCTTGGAGACGTGGCTTCTCTCTCAAATTGGTGGCTGCGCAAGTTTCAGCTACACTAGTGGTAGTGGTAGTACCCTTCTGATTTCCATTTCCATTTGAACGATGCGGCAAATTCTTAATAGTTAGCTTTCCTCCCAGCTTGTTCAGGTCATGTAATTCACCCAGTCCTCCACTTTCACTCTCCTCCTGCTTCCCTTTCGAGTTGTTACTTTTAGGCAATACAAATCTCGTTAATCTCTCAAGGGAAGTCAACTGTCCAATCCCACGTGGCATATGTGTCAAAGCATTGCATGCCCTGAGGTCAAGTTGCTTGAGACTGACCAGCTTTTTGATATCCTTAGGTAGTTGTGTAAGCTCGTTACAACTTCGTAGTTTGAGCACTTGCAAGTTTTGTAGTCTGGTAATCGAACGGGGCAGCATCTTGATACGTGAGTTCCAAGACAAATCAAGATACCTTAACTTCTTCAACTTACCTATGGAATGTGGCACTGTCTCAATACCCAATGCTTGTAGATCCAATTGCCGTAAACACCTCAAGTTACAAAAAAACTGCATGGCATTGCCCTTCACCTATTTTAATGTGACTGAACCAAAAATTATATTGGTTCTGGTGCCAAAAATGTTCGCAGACTTTTTGCTTCAAGCACGGATACTGGAACTTGCCAAGTGTTGCTGTCACTATTCATGAGACGGTCAAATGAGATATGTCGAGTTTTTCCATCAACTTCTCTTGGATTTGAAATTGACACATACACACTTTCATCTCCAGCTACCGAGGAAACAAGATCGTGCATTAAGTCATGCATTTTGCAACGTAATATGTTTCCCAACCCATCTTTTTCCACTCCTTGGAAGAAAGACCTCCACAGGAAATCTATGAAATACTCCCGAGCAATATCTTCAAGGCACTGACTTGGATCTGATAACTTAATATAGCCTTGCGCTATCCACAGAGCGAACAATTTGTCCACATTGATTTCATAGTCTTTTGGAAACAATCTACAATAAGCAAAGCAATGTTTCAAATGTGAAGAAAGAATGTCATAACTCAACTTAAGAGCTGTCATGATATTGCTTTCTCCTTGATCAATCATCACCAGTTCTTTACTTTTGAATGATTCCCATTCAACTATATTTACTTTAAAATACATGAGACGCCCAATTACTCTTATAGCCAGTGGAACTCCCTTACACTTTGCTACAATTTCCTTTCCAACAGCTTCATGGCTTGGCGTAGGTGGCACACATCCTTGTTTAAACGCCATTTGAGCAAACAAAGACCAAGATTCTTTGTTAGATAAGCCCATTAATTTATATTGTGGTTGTGGCACTGGGCTTGTAATATCTGCAACCCTTTTAGAGCGTGTGGTTACTAGTATTCGGCTCCCCCCTTGAACCACCAACTAACAAATCCCGTAAAGAAGACCATTTCTCAAAATTTTCATTCCAAACATCGTCTAATACAAGCAAATATTTTTTTTCATTAATTATTTTATGAAGAAAATCTTTCAATGGATTCATCTCGCTTAGCTTGACTTTTTCTCCCGTTGCAGATTCTAAAATCTTTTTAACTATCAACTCCAAATTAAAATCACCAGAGACACATACCCATATTCTCAGGTTAAAATGCATCTTCACATTTTCATCATTATAGGTGAGTTGAGCCAAAGTCGTCTTGCCTAATCCTCCAATTCCAAATATTGAAATCACAATCACATTAGTCTCATAGTTATCTGACAAGAGAAGTTGTCTAATCGCGCTCTTCTCAACTTCTCTGCCAACTACTACTTCAGGAAGAGAGGAGTGTGTTTGCTCTCTTTTCTTAGCCATCGTTGATGCGTCATCAGGACGTTGCTGAAAGTTAAACTGCGTTCCGAGACGCATTACAACATCTAGTCTCTTCCGAATTGCCTTGATTTTGTGACCCATCTTAAGGCCATATGCATGCCGATTTGAACTTGAAAAGAAAAGGCGTACCTCCTTCATCACTTTGTTCCCCGTCATGACTCGTCGCCGCAGCACTTCTGTGGAAAAGTCATCCAGCAAATCATCTGCATCGTACACGACTTCTTTCAGCATACCGAGCCAATCTTTCACTTGGTCATCACCTTGTGCTTGCCGGCCTTCTGCATCAAGAAGCAGGACCTTCACACCGACAACCGTGGTGCGCAGCAATTCGATCTCATCTTGGACACCCCACCACAGGCCAATCTCTCGAAGAGCCAAGGAGCCCAATTTTCCAAGAATTCCCTCTGCAACACCGACCAGTAATCCTTCTGCCATGTTCCTATTGGGTGCAAGTTGAAAAGCAAGGAACTTTAGTTGTGTTTGAAGTGATAAGAGTAGGCGATCTCAGAGGCTAAAGTTCTGTGAGATGTATACTGTGAGGGAGACTTATGCTTCAAAGATGAACGTGTGGACGAAAAGCATGGTCTTTAATATCTCATATTCGCATCTCAAATCCGATAAGCATCATCTGAGTGCTCACATAAGCATACCAATATGCATACATTACATACATACATACATACATCCATGTGTGCCACCATGGCCATATTTTTGAGAGGTTGACAAGTCAACTTCTGAGGCGGAGGGGAAAATCCATCTTCATTGAATGGGAAGCTTCTAGGAACAAGCATGTGGAGCAACCCCACCTAGGAAGGTTTCAGTAAGAAATAACCATTAGTTCATTTACCGAGACTGGGAATTACAGTAAATGAATTGATGATAATTTTAAAAATAAATAGTAAAAATTTGAACTTTGACCTTTTTGTCACGTCGATAAAATGACAATTACATTAACAAATCTCAGATTCATAATATTAAGTAATCCAGATTAAGCACAAAACCAAGTTGCTTTCTGGGGTCATTTTTATATCCTGCCTGGTAGGAATCCATGCAAAAGAAAGCCACAATCCTTGTTACTAATCTGCAGTACTAAGCAAGGTCAAGCACCATACTTTAGAGTAATACTTCTTTATTTTCATATATAAATAAATAAATGAGAATATGATATAAAATCTAGTAGACTTGGTATATTATTTTTGCAAGATGCATAAAATAGAAAAAAATCTATGGTAATTTCGACTCTCAATATTTGCAGTAACTTAGTGACATTTTTTTTTTCAATAAAAGCTAGAAATTTGTTTTCTTTTTTTCGAAAAAAAGGAAAAAGACAATAGGATCTCCTGTTGTGTTTGTTAATTACGCTTTCTGAGCTTCAGAAGACAATACTTGTTTTAGTTTTCGCTTGATCAAAGAAGCAAGAAATTTTGCCAGTTCTCCACCATTTCCAAGTTTGAATAAAGGATTACTTTTGGATGACTTGGCTCCATGCTTAAGTTTATGTTGAACCTAGTTCCTGCACCATTTTTCTCTTAACCAGCAATAGCATTTATGCATTGGCTCATTCAATAGAGGAAAATTCTTCTGTGTACCCCATATTGATAGTTCTCTCTTCCTGCTTATGCCCTCCTCCATCCTCCTTCTCCCTGTCTTTGCTGGGGGGGGGGGGGGGGGGGGAGACAATGCAGGCTTACTTTCAAGTTTCTTTTTGTAGATTTCATCTTAAAATGAACATTTTCCTTGCCAAGGAATATAGTTCGTGTTACTGATTTACACCATCCCTCCTAGACTTCTTGCATTGGAGGTTTTGTCCCAAACTCTTATATGGTATAAAATCAATGGATCTGCTAATATGAATGTTCTTAAATCTGTATGTCATATGAGTATTTTCTTCTCAACACACGTTAATCACCCTTTAATTATGCTAGAGATGCACATTGTTACCCTCTGTTAGCATTGGAATTGAAAGGGTTGTCAAGATTTGTCATAATAAAGCATGTGCAGCATTGCCCCATGGTTTTCACACAGTTTGTTTAGATTCAGTGTATGTTGGGTATCTCAAGCACAGTACATGGAAGGAAAACATGGTTACGAGGAGGCTTTCTAAACATTCCTTAGACCATGATTATGATTAAATTATAACAAATGGGGATAAACATTCTTATGTTGAGTCTAAATTTAACTGGGTATAATTTCTTGTTCACAAAACGGTCTCTTTCATTGATTTTTCATTGCTATAAGTTACCATTAGGCCTCCCTGTCTTAAATTTATAAATATTCATATCATCAGACTTAATTTGTCTCAGATGTTTCAAGTTGAGCACATTATAGAAGACAACAAGAAAACACGAATCTATTAGCTACTTAAAGACTACATGAATCTCTCATTTGAATCATCGGGCACTTGTGCTTTAGGCTGCGTTTCCTGACCAGCCTGCAACTCAAAAAATTTCACATCCAAACATCAACTTTTAAACAACAAGAAGGAAAAAAGAACGATTTAATACACTTATTCTCCTTGTATATTTATCTTTACGGGATTTGAACCTGTTGAGATGATTGTATGGCGGAATGCGCCGCATTGATCGTAGTCTGGCTGCCTTTTCCTTAGACGAATTAACCAAAAATCAAAAAAAACACACTCTATATGATCACCATGCCTCTGTCTTAAGTGTGGACAGAACAACACCAGCAGTCAGTTCGAATAATACTAAATGAACTTTACAAGTTAAATACCAACACCCATCTTTAGAAATAGTTTACGCACAAATAAAATCACCAGAGTCACCTGAGCCTGGCCCTTGGTCAGCCTGGAAGCTAGAATCACGGGATGGGTTCATCTTCAGTTTCTTTCAAAACACCAGTATCTGATGATAAATCTGTTCCACTCTGTTATCTTGGAAGAAATTTATAGTTCAGTACAGTATCCTGGTTAGATATATGGAAATCGTGTAAATACAAATATGGAAATCGTGCCCCTTCTACAGTATCCTGCATGCAACCATGACCCATCCTCATTCATCAACCTGTTAACTAAAACAAAAACAGGAGTTCATACTTGAAACTTTAAACGCTTTGATTTCCACCTCCTCCCATGGCCACCAAATCCAAATTCTTCCTCTCAAAGCTGATCAACAACCTCCGCCTCTACATCAGACATCTCAGCTCGTCCTCCCCCTCCTCCTCCTTCTCTGCAGTCTAGCCTCAAATCTTGGCCGAAAACCTCCAGCCCGCAATAGAAAAACCACCTGCCGCATTCCAAGACACCGCTGGCAAACCAACTTCTATTCTAGACCTCGACGACCACTAAAGACTTTTCGCCTCCTTACCCACGTCAAAACTCTTGCACGCCTCTCCTAACATTCGCTTGGCTTCCGTAGAACCGTTGGTTGATTTTGGAACGTGGGTCATGAGCTCCAAGCTCATGGCAATGAAGGTTGCTCTGGAAAATGGTGTTCCTTCAGATAAGTGCTTGTGAAAGTTACCTGAAATGGAATTGATCAAGAAATTCAATTTTGTTTGTCAGCAGGAAGGAGCTGAATAGAAGACTAAAAGCTGCAATCATCTAGAGTGAAGTGAAAGCAATAAAGGCTCTGTTATTTGTCAATGCTGCTAAAAAATAAATTGTACTTATGAAATTAAAGCCAGTTGCTCAAGAATAGAAATTTGAAATTTACAAGCACTATATGCGAACAAACCATAATTTTTATTGTGTATGCTGAACCTCTGCCCCCATACTCCATACTTCAGTCAGCTACTCAGCTTGGAATATTAGTTGCAAGAAGTGTCATTCAATAAAATGAAACGCAAAATGTTTCTGAATTGTGCGTCATGCATTGTGTTTTGCTTTCTGTTTCCTCTTTCATAACTTGATAATGAGGCATTGTGCACTTCTTAATTAACTTTGCTGAGAAAAATGTGAAATTTCAGTTGTAGAATAACCTATTGTCCTTGTGACAACAAGAGTAAGAATGTGTATATCACCCTTTTCCAGACTTCCCTTGTGCACCGGGATGCCATTTTTTCTTACTTTGCTTGGGTGCCAGCGGTATGACTTTTTTCCTATAGGGAAACATAAATGCGGTTATGTTACGTTTTTTTTCCCATTACTGGCGTAGTTTGAGTATAAGACCCATCTCTAATCCTACCCTTAGCTAGTCTCTTCATCATTTGAGATCTAACTCAATGGAATAAAGCTTCATTTACTTGTACCAGTCATTGGGAGAGAGCTGAGTTCTCTGATATGTGTTTATCACTGCAGTGAAGTTGGGGCTGCCTCCTGTACAACAATACCTATTCCAGTTTGATCACTTGCTGAAGGAGTATATGCCCAAGCTAGGAGATCATTTCACCCAAGAAATGATAAATCCCAGCATGTATGCAAGTCGGTGTTATCACCCTTTATGCATATTCTTTACCATTTCATTTAGCTCTACGAATTTGGGATGTGTTTCTGTACCAGGTATTCTTCCAGTTTGTTGTAAGGTGAAATTGCCCTTTGAAAAGATAACTTTTTATTGGAAGGGTATTTAGTTTTTTGCTTTTTTAACTCTAGTCCAACCTTAATGGCTCAAAATGGAGCAAAACCTGGAAATGCAAAGCGGCATATAATGATTTCTGCGTAAGTGGTAACTGGAAAACACAAGCAACTTATTAGAACTACATACACTGAGATCTGAGGATTGCTTATGAGAGACACCTGAATACATTCTAGTGCATGCATCGATCCTTTTTTAAGAATCCTTATCTTATTCATACGAATGTGCATGGACTAAATATCAGGTTTCCAAGCTGTTGGAAAAACTGAAAGAAGAGTATGACAGAAAGAATGAGGGAGTCAGTTAAATCAGCAGAAGCTAGTGAGAATCAGAAACTGGTGTATCCAATGGTGGGTTTCCTCTTCTTTGAGGAAGTCAAGAATTTGATTAATCCTTGGTGATTCTTTTACTGTTTTCTTGATTATGGTATTAGCTTAGTTGATTAGCCATTTGGTTCAAAAAAAAAGTAAAAAAAAAAAATAAAAAATCAAAGGCGATGAAAGGGACCCCAATGCATATAAATATTATTCATATCTCTATCAAATTATTTCATATTAATATTTTTTTTCCAGATCTATTGTTAAATCAAGAAGGATTTCTATTGTTTATAACATGAACCATTCCCCAAATGCTAAACCACAAGTACTTGGGGGCTGAGTTGACTTTGACTTCTTCTAAGTATAATATCCAATGAACTGGAACAAGGCCAATGGATGATTAATATTCAAACTAAGAAAATCAGTGGGACCTATCTCCATCCTAACAATAGTAGTTTGCAATCCGCCCACAGATTTCCATGGACAACCGCGTTGAGACTTTAAGACTCAACTCTAAATAAAAGGCTTTAAGACTTTATATCATATGTAAGCCTTTGGTGCTTTGAATTGACAAGGGCCAAAAAAAAAAAAAAAAAAGACTAATAAAATTCAAATATATTAAAACTCGATTGTTAAGATAATTTATCACATTAATTACACAATTAAAAAATTTATTTAAATTTAAACTAATAATACTCGAATAATAAATTTTTTTATAAGATTGATTGAATAATATAATAAAATAATAAATAAATTTGATTTTTGTTTACTATATTTACTATGTATTTTTTTTTATAAAAAAAATCACATAGGTTGCACAATTAATTGATGACTTTTCATTTTGCTTGTCTATAATTATGTAATAATAACTTTCATAAATACGCACTCGTGGAATTATTCAATTGGTCAATAAACAAAGTCAACCTAGAGAATTGAAGGCTAACAGAGTCTACACCATCATTCGCAATCAATTTCAGTATAAAAGAAATATTTAATCATAATTTAGTAACAACGATACAATAAAAATATTATTGAATTTTAAAAAAATAAAATAACACATCAACTATTGAATAAATTGTGCAATTCTTTGAATATATTTCAAGTTGCAGGGTTTTTTTTTTTTTTTTTTTTTTTCGAAAGGCAAGTTGTAATTTTTTAGACATTAATAAACAAATTTCCCACGTGGAAGATGACACGTGCCAAGTTGCACTGACGTCCCCGCAAGCCGCCCCCCTTTTACTATTTGCTTCTTCTTCATTCCCACAAAAAAAGAAAAATCGAAATCAGAGAGAGAGAGAGAGAGAGAGAGAGAGAGAGTCAGGGGGGCGACCGGAGAGGAACACGCGAGAAAAGAGGCCACCAAAACGACGACGATGTGGAGAAAATTAGCCGCCCCTAACTTTAAAATCTTCGCTGACGCTGCCGCCGCCGCCGCCGCCGCTGCCCGATCGAGGTCGGCTGCCGCTCCTCGATTCGCGTCCAGCTCTCGATCCTTCATTTCTCCGTCGCCTTCCGCTTCTCTCTTCCACCGCTACTTCACTGCCAGTTCAGGTCTCCTCTCCGTCTCTCTCTCTCTCTCTCTCTCTCTCTCTCACAACACTGGAATCCGTGTTTAGATCTTCTACTAGGAGAACATTTGCGCTTCGTTTTTGAACGTGCTTAATGTTTTTACGAGCAAATTGAGGTTTATAATGTTTTGATTAACGGTATTAATGAATGTCTTTATTTTGCATTTATAAAACACTTTCGTATTGGTGCTTCCGAGTCGCACAACCATTCTTTTTTTTTTTATTATTATTTTTTGATAAGAGAAGAAAAAAATAAAATAAAACTGCCTACATATGACCTTTTTCCACACTGCAGCATTTTGTATAAGTCTTCTCTCTTTTTAGCTAAATTAATTTTCTCTTGGATGGGACCTGAGTATGTAAATATGTTCGTAAGGAATGATTGTGGAAGAGTTTGCGCGTGTGTGCGAGTGTGTTATGAATAATGTGGAATTTGTTTGGGTTTGTAGTGGATGGTGCAGTGAAGAAGAGAGTTGAGGATGTTATGCCAATTGCTACTGGACACGAGCGGGAGGAGCTTGAAGCTGAACTTGAGGTATTTTTTCTTTGATTTTGGAAGATTAGAGGAGCTATAATTGAAATAATATGGCATAACAGAGTGGAAGATAATAATTCAAAATGAGCATTGCACCGTTGAATGCTGCGTGCGCAACTTTGAGAAATGGATTCTTAGGTGCTAATGAATTTTATCTAAAATTTTGCTTTCATCAACCAAAGGATTATGTTTTTTTTTTCTCTTGGGTTTTATTGGATATTTTTGCCTATGAATCTTGTTTGAATTGTTTCTTTTCATCTTATGTTCAGGGAAAGAAATTACTAGATGTCAACTATCCTATTGGTCCTTTTGGCACAAAGGTTCGTGTTTTGCACCTTTCATTGTATTGATTACTTTGATGCCAATAATTCCATCAGTATTTTGTTAATTATCTGTTTATAAAATTACTGAATCCGATAGTTTATTGGAGTTTTAGGTGTCTGGCTAGAGTTGTGTCAGTGATTTTTCATTTTGCCTTGGGCTTGAACTCTAGTCAACTTCTGTTATTCAACATTTTGTTTTTCTTCTTCATTTTCAACATCATCATCTTACTTTCTCTCTTTTGAGGGGATGCCATAAGTTTTAACAAATTGCATCCATAAAGCCATGAGCCCAAAGCAGGGGAGCTGGGGATCCTTCTTCTTTTGTTCAATTTCATGGTAAATTGTTGGGTTAGTTTTTATGATGAATGCTTTAATGGGTAAGGTCTCTTTTTGTCAGAATTAGATTCATGATTTGATTTACTAAAACACCTGAGATTCTCATCCATTATATTTGTAAATATAAGATGCAGTTGATCATTCCACAAATTACAGTAGTGAAGACTCAGAGTTGGCTTACTCGACCTCAGTGTCATGTCATGAAAATCAAATTTAAGAACCAGTTACTCTTTTTTTTCTGTTTTTTTTTTTTGGGGGGGGGGGAGGGGGGGAGGAGGAGGAATATAAGTTCTTTAGGTTTTTGTGTTCTCATTACCATCCCGACAAATTGTTATCAGTTTTTAAATTCAATTTCTTGTATATTGAACTGCCAACCAATCATCACCTCCATTTTTCTTGACTATTTAGTTTGTTCTTATTATTTTTATATTGTATTTGTTAACCCTATATACTTGGTATTCTGATTGGTTTTCCAGTGTTAGCTAACATATCTATTTTTTTTTCATCATTTTTTACATATGAATATAGGAAGCACCTGCTGTTGTGAAATCCTACTATGACAAGAGAATAGTTGGATGCCCTGGAGGTGATGGAGGTGAGTTATTCTTCCTTTTGCCCTTTTACCAAATAAAGTTGATTATTGACGAACATGAAATTTGTTTGACTCAATCTGTTATGTGCTCAAATAACAGAGGATGAGCATGATGTTGTATGGTTTTGGCTAGAGAATGGCAAGCCTCATGAATGTCCAGTGTGTTCACAGTACTTTGAGGTAAGTGAATTTGTAATTGAAATTTCAAACATATAATAGGGTCTTCTGGAGTGGAATGAGCAAGACCAGATTTGTTCTTGGAGTTGATTCATAAATGAATAGAACTAGAAGTATTTTTGTGTTTATTCATGAATAGATGCGAATATACACATGTATGGGGGTCTTTGTGACCAAGATCCCCAGCAAATTAGACTCTTTGGGTTGTGCAGAGCTCTTCATTGGATTTTCATTCGGGGGCACCAGGTTCTGTTGGATTACCCTGCATGGTAGACTTTGTAATAGGAAGTTTTGCGAGATAAAATGAAATTGATGCCTAAAACAAAATTAATGAATATAATGTGTTTCTCTGTGACCATGCATTAATGCAGTGTCAAACAGACTTTATCAATGATTTGTGTATCCATGTTGCACAAGATCATTTTAGAAGTGGGCACAACCAGAAACACTGCAACTTTTAAATTAAAATGACAGTTAAGATCAATATTATTCAGACATTAGAATTTTTTGGGGAGTGCATTTAAACCTAGTTTTGTGTCTCCAGTTTGATGTTTGGGATGAGATTACTGTATCATCCAGTGCATCAATTAAAATAATCATCTTAGAGGACCTCCTCCTCAAGAAGCTTAATGTTTAAAGGAAATGATTCAAGTTATTCCCCTTCAGAATTTTTGAATAGGATAGGAATGGAGAGCAAGTCATGCTAGGCTGTATCTGTGTCAATTCTAAAGCAAAATTTTGAATTGATTTCCATTGTTGAAATTTCTTGATTTTGTTGTTGATGATTTACAGCTGAAAGTTGTCGGCCCAGGGGGACCTCCAGATGGACACGATGATGATCATCATCACTAATCATAGCTTTGAATTTTCCTGTTGGAATAAAATTTGGGAAGATGCTGAGACAAATTTTCATATACAATGGAGCTTTGAAGTCGAAAAGTTTTGTATGTTTGTTTTTGTTTGGTCCTCTATCATTGTAGCTATTGCTTTGGCAAAATTGAGCCATTTTTGTGGTCATGTAGACACAGGCTGGTCATCTGTTGGAACCTTGGATCTGGTTAGGCTTCCCTTAATGCATTGCCAAATAATTGATGGCTACGACTATATTCATTCTTGGAACAACTTCATGTTAGCACTTGAAAAGGAATCAGAGAACCATTTTCTCGGTTTTGTTCTGTAAATTTGGTTTCACATATTTCCATTTGAACTGTTTTCCTTTTTGCCTCTTTGCAAGCCTGCAGGACTAAAGATCTACTTCCAGTGAGAGATTTGTGATCCCCAGCATTGTTGGTGTCACATCAACAACGATGCAATGGATTGTTCCACCATGGAAGGCTGTCGGAGGGATCAACTTGTTGCAGCTGCGCCTGTCACTGTTGCATTGCGGAAGCTGTCCGATATGCGGGACTGGTGGATTCTGGGAGTGTTCAGGGAGGGGGACAGCCTGCACTTGGCTGTGCCTGGGTTCTCATCCACGGAATGGTGACTGTCAAAATAAGCAACCTAACATAATCGCGAAGATCAAGTTCTGGGAAGTTGTTAGGAAGCTTGGGAGAACTTGTTAAACATATACTATCGGGAAAAAAAAAAAAAGAAACTATTTAATTCAAAATTTCAAGTTATCAGGTGAAGTTTGAGAGCAAGTCACATGCCAGCGCACGATAGTTTAATCGGACTCTAAAAGTAGCGTAAAGCTGAAGGCGATGGAGCAAGTTGCTGGGCTCTTGTTTGGGACGGGACTCCAATTCAAACTTAAGGAAACAACCCAGTTAGAGAAGGATTGGACTCAAACTCGTGCGACGACCCGACCCAACAAAACTTAACAGTGTTCAAAAAAGACACAGACATCAAACTTTAGCCGGGGAACTGCAGAGCAAGCTCAAATGTTATATTCTTAACAAGTTGTATGTATTCCAAAAACTTTTCATTAAACGATTAATTGTGCACACCATACTTACAACGAGAATAAAAGCAACTCCTCCCGTTCAAATCTTATGATGGCTAAATATCAAATCTCTTCTGTAGGCAGGAATGAAAGCGTAACTGACAACTGAAACTATAGAGTAAATTTCTGAGCGGCATCATGTGGCTGTGCAGGCTTGGTCATTACACGGTACCAAAAGAAACGGATGAGGTTTGCAATTGGCTTGCAGCAAACCTGGGGCTTGAGGAGTCCCCTTGATAGTCATGACAGGGTCAGACAACAGCTCAAGATACTGAAAAGGAAGAGCTAGAGCAAAACAAAACGGGAACACCAAAAGCCATTGGATATGTATAAGCAGGTAGTTAATGGAGTGGTTTATGGGTTAATGGCATGGTTAATTAACCTCCTAATTCCCTTTTGCTTTTCTGGCAGGTCCTAAGCAATAAAAACCCTTTTATGTATTTTCTCAATTTGATGTAGAATTCCGCAGGCCTGTGCCCAGGAGTTCTTCTCAAGGTCCTTGTAGTAATTGGTCTAACATTCATTACAACAAAAGTTTCGCTTATCATTGTCATTGTCAAGGATAATCTATTGCGCCAAAGTTGAGATATCCACTAGTAGTTTTGGAGTGTCGCCCCAACATTGAAGTAACAAGAGAGGGAAGGCACCAGGTTATTGACAAGAACATAACTGCATCTTCATGCTCTGCCTTTTTATCTGAATGTGTTTTATGGTGACAAAAACAAGACAGCCTTTGCATATTGTGGGATACCAGCTAACCAGGCTCATCAAAGGAATGCACAAATACGCAACTCTTTGATAATACCTTAGTAACATTAAATATTCATAGCCAAAATAATTACATTGGCTATGAAACAGTAGATACATCTATAATAAGTGCAGTCCCACAGTAGGCAAAGCATCTTGGGTTCAAATCCTGTTACAAATGTTGAAAAGACATAGGAAACAAAGGCATTCACATCACAATTCTAACTTGCCCAAATCCCATATAACTGCTTGAAAAGAACATGAAGAAAACAATATATGCACATGATTATTGAGCGATCAACGGTTACTTTGTGAGGGTTTAAAATTCTCTTGCAGCAGATAATTACAAAGCCCCTCCCACAAAAGACCTCTTGTACTAGCTATTTAACTATGCAATCTAGATGACTAAGAAAGCAAAAATTAGCACCATTGAGGAAATGATGCATCCTAGATTTTTCCAGAGATAATTGTAATCTTGTAAGCAGTTTTTTTTTTTTTTTGGAAATATGTCAAGAGGGAGGCAGTAAAGCACTTCTTCCCATATTCCAAAAGATTGCAAACCTACACATTGAAGCAATCATTTATCCCTTCATGCAAGCTGATGACTGAGAGCTGATATTTCATTTGCGGTCATCATTGATTTTAAGGATACCATCCTTTGAGTTACTATAAGGAGTAAGAGGAGGGAAAGACGGCACAGCTGGCAAAACAAATTTGCGACCACTCCTGAAAGTCTGTGAAGAGACTGACTGCAGCTGAGCTTGTGGAGGAGACACCCTTTTATGATTGGATGAGCTAGCTTTTATTGTTTCTGTTGGGATAGAAGTGCTCTTTAGCATCTCAGGTGTATCACCCTCCTTCAAAATGTCATAGAGAAGATCATCATAACTAGTCTCTGGTGTGGTCTTCATTTCATGTAATTTTGGTGTAAAATCAGTAGGTGAATGGCCCCAGTTAACGTGAGTAGCCGACAAAAGAAAATTGCTTGTTGCCAAAATTTCTGTGCCATCACTTATGTTGACTGAAGCTGAACAGGCAACTGCCCTGGATTGATAATATGGCAATGGAGTCCCATGGCTTAGGTCAGCTAGTTCTTCCCATGTTGGTGGGGACTCATAAGCTCCTCCAGCTTTCATAGAATTCTTCTGTGACTCCAGGGTATCCAACTGACCATGAGATAAATTCTCACGTCGGTGAGCTCCTCTGTATATTAGTTCTGCAATGACATTGATACATAGGCAATAAGTTTATATGGAAGTCTAGGAAAAGAACAAAAAGTTACATAGTCTCCCCATAATAAGTTGCCCACCTAAATCCAAGCCCAATGAGTTTTGGAATCCAAATAAAGCTGTACCATAAGTTGTCAACCAATTCAACACTTTGGTCATCAACTTTGAGATATACTGTATAAATTATTAAAAATGGTAACTCCTTAATAGTCCTAGAATGTTTATGGTCAAAGACATCAGACATGTATAACCATGGATCATAATCATATTTACATCCTTACTCATCAAGATTTGCTTGCTCTGCTCTTGCAACAGATTTAGTGTTCTGCAGAAATAGCCTCTTTGTGAAAAAACACAGGTAAGGTTTCATACATCTGATTGTTTCCCAAACCCCATAATATGGAAGACTTGTGCACTGAAAACAGATCTAGTGTTCAGCAGCTAAGAAATAAATTAGTGATATACATAATTACATTCATGCCCAGGCTGTAAGAATGGAGCATGAAAAAGTCCATTCATTCTTTCTATAACGTTAGACATAAGCTGGAAAATTCTTACTGTGTATGCAAGTTTGAGCATCAAGCTTTGACAGTTTCAGGGGAAAAATAAAATCCAAGTCTGATATATGCCTTATAGTTTGTCAATGGTAAATATCAACTCTTCAAATAATGTGAACAGAAATAAGCTATAGCAGAAGAAATGAACCCTCACCTGCCTTTTTGCCATAAGCATTGCCACAGCCTTCACACCGACATCCTTCTGAGCATCCAACTCCAGCCTTGGAATGGAAAAGAATATGTATAGAATCAGTTCCAATAAAAAATGAGTTAACTTTTTCCATGAAAAAACAAAAAGAAAACATGTTCTGTTTCTGCCTATCACTAGCTGTCATTTTAAACAATGAACTAATTGCATTACCGTTTCACTCAAAACCTTCACTGTCCCCAACCCACAATAAAAGTTCAAAGGAATGAGGACCAGAGGCATTGTGCATATAAGTTAGAATTCTTGACTAAGTATGAATCCAGAAAGAAAGCAATTGTAGGTATTCTTAATGTATGGAGGCCAGCAATGTGGATACAAACCTGATAGCATTCACAGTACTTTTTAAGACACTTTGACTTCTTGCAGTTACATCCTCTTTTATGCCTAGCTGATGATGGTGTGGTCCAGTTTCCTTCTTCCTACAAGTTAATTTAGTGTCAATATCACTTCCAGTAATCCAGTTTTCAAGACCAAAGAATCTGATGTGCAACTAGGAAGGAAGATTACCGCTATCTTTGCTGGGGAATCAGTAGTATGTTTAACAACCCTTGGAGCAAAAGCAAGAGGATTGCGGCTTTCAATTTGTTGTCGTGTATCTAGCACTGTGTCCTCATATTCAGGCTTGTTGAAGCAGTTTTCACATGCACAAGTATCCAAACAGTAAATACCAGCTGCAAAGCACTCACAATAACTGCAAAATGATATAAAACAAAGCACAGTACTCTCAGTTCCTCTAATCTTCAATGGCATTATAAAATTTCACAGAATTTCACCAGCAATCAATTCCAAGTTATCCGAATTGCTTTGTTCTTTTCTGCTTTTAAACACATTTATTTAACACTATCCAACATCTCATCTCAATCTTAATACAGCAATAAGACTTTTAGCCATTATAAAATATAAAAATCAATACCATTCTTGATTTGTAAGTTCAATTCGTAATATTTATATAAATGTCATGCTGAACTAATGTCTTTATGTCCTTTGATTATCTTCTGGGCTGGCATTTTAGGATATAAGCTGACATGCTTGGACAAAATGGTTCAATTTAAGTTGTTCATGACACTATGGATGAACTGACTAATTTCATCCTACAGCCCTGTAAGCACACCAGAAAAATATTCAAAATGAAAATTCACTTAAAGTTGTAGTAATATTTAATGCAATAGTTTTGTCACTTACAGTTTCAAGCATTTTGACCTCTTGCAGTTGCAACGTTTGCAGTCCTCATTCTCGTTGTTGTATGGTGCCCTCTTCCTGGAGACAAACACAAAGTACCACTCTAAGCACACACACACAAAATAGAAAAGCTAGATTACCCTCCAAAACATTTGAATCAGAGAATTAGCCTGTACTTGCCTATTCTTCTTGGTGTTCACTCGGTTTAACTCTTCAGTAGTGTCATTAACTTGGGAAGTGGGCATCCTCACAGCACACGGAGTTGCTTGGTGCTCAAAGGGTGTGACATACACAGAATCACATGGATGTTGAACACTTTTGGGAGATTGAGAAGTGGCAGAAGTAGGTGTTGTATCTGCCAGACTTTCATGCTGATGATCTTCTACATCAAAAAAAGTTTTCCTAACACCAGATGGGATTGAAGTACCACCCACACTCTCAAAGTTCACAAGATTAATAGGTAAACTTAAATCTGCTGTGTCATCAGCCTTGCTAATGTTACTATTGCAGGCCCTTGTAGCCTCAAATTGAAGATGTCTGCGTATGCCACGTTGGTGCTGTCCAGCCTCCTACGTTATAACATAAAGATTACAGTCAGAAACCTTGAAGTAAACTAAAAATGCAGATTTGCATTGTCATGCTTATGAAAACTGTGTGCAGAACATGATCATCCCAGAAAGATTCCTCCAAATTCATTGGTCATCAGAGATGATCATCCTAGAAATGATGATAACACAGAGAATGGGACGGGAACTATGTCTAAAATAATTGTACAATGTACTTGATACCCGTTTGGCAAAGTCCACAGAGCATTTCAGTAATTAATTCAATTCATCTCTATTGCTGATGAGCACCTTCACATTTGTTTCTTCAGAATATGCTTCTTTTAAATTGGCATATATATATCTAGAAAAAATACAGGAAGAAATATCCTCCCATGTCTAAAAGTAGCCTGCACTAAATCTTTCATACAACTCAGAAGTAATTATTCAGCTGGATGACATTGGAGATAGTACAAGGCACAGTTAGCTTGGCACCAACATGCAGATGTTTTAATTACACCAAAAAACTGCAAAACCTATGCTCTTTAAATAACAGGAGAATATTAAGAGACCAACAGCACTAGGAATTCATTATGATCTGAATCATGATCCATCACTATTGCAGAACTACTGTGAGCAATCTGTAAAGATTGAGAAAATAACAGACAACTAGCACCCACTTTTTTATGTGCAGCAGCTGCAGCCTGCAAATCAATCTTAGAAACATCCAAACAAAATAATAATTCATTAAGTGCTTTTTCATCAGGATATATGTCACAAATTCACCTGATTCACGAATTCCTCTTCATGCTGTTCTCCAGAATAAGGATCCAAAAATAAATCAGACTTGGCATTATCATCTGTTCTGTAAAAGTTGCTTTGAATCATATTCATTGATGCAGGAGATAGGTCCTGTCCAGTTTGACCCAACAACGGCATTGTAGTCTTGGGATTGCCAGCATTACCATCACAAGCTTTTGGCATGTTTTCTTTGTGGCCAGTAAACCCACCTTCTGATTTGAGCTTCCCATTGTTTTGTTGTAAACATAGGTCAGAAGTGTTTGTAGCATCCTCCACTTCCACAGGATCAGCCAGGTAATCCTCAATGCACCCTGAAAGGCTGCATGACTGAACTTCCTTCTGAGAACATGCAATTACCTCAGGCTTCAGCTGGGTATCACTTTTTGCATAAACATCTGAAGTTGCTGCATCTGTCTCCTCTCTGTCAACATGCAGATTAAGGACATTAATTGATCTAAAGCAGCTTTCAATTTGAAGAAAAATAAGAACACAACTCCACTGCAGCCTCATTTCCAAATTTCAAAGATGTATAATAACAATGTAACAAAGTTCATACCTTTTCACAAAACTGGTTAACCGCTGCAGATCTATATGCGGTGATGTGAACACAGGCAATGGGATTGGCAAGTTAGTTTGCGAAAACCTTTGTAAATACCGTGCTGCTGCCTTAGCCGACTTAATGGGGGAGAGTTTTGTAAGGAAAGTGAAGAAAGGTGATTCCTATGGATCAAAAAATGTTTATCAGGAAAAAAAAATAGCAATGTTAAAGAAGTAATCACACATTTCAGAAACTGATGAGTTAAACAAGCAATTGAATAAAAAAATCTGCAGTCAATGGTCCTGCTGAACTTTGTCACCAATTTTTGAGAAATTAACCAAAAGGACATATAGACCAAATAAAAGAACAAATGGTAATAGAAAAATGAATGAATCAATATCATCATAAGGCACCTTATAAATAACCAGAAAGACCACCACACAGTAAACAGAACATGCATTCCCACTTACCCATAAAATCCTATGTGGGAAACAAGATAGTAAATTCTATAAGAAGACAATTATCAAAAAGAGTATCAGAAAAACATAGACAAAGTTACTGATGACCATGAAGGAGTGGATGAGTGATAAGGAACCCATTTTTTCATTCATCAGAACTTTTACAGTTTTAATTGTTATTCATGGACCAAACACAGACGAGATGCCCACATGCCATTGGATAAATGCAAGTGTTTCCAATACTGATCCAAATAGTGTCAGATGCGGAACTTCACTAAGACATAAATTGCTTTGAGCATTCCATTATTAAGCATTTTAGACAAGGACAAGCCATTTGCATCACAAAATACATAAAATTTTTGCTAACTAAATCCAGAAAAAAAAAAAAAAGAATAAAGAGGAAAGGAAGAAACTTTTGCCTATTCTTACAGAGTTCACATCAAATACAATTTTAAGGTAATTAGCCAAACAAAAATGAGAAACAAGTTAAATGACAGGGAAAAAAATAAAATAGAAAGAAAAAAGACAAAATATTTCTTAGTAATGTCAACAAGTCATCCGAAAATGGTTAAAAAAAATGAGAAAAAGGTCACTGAAAAAAAAAAAAAAGGAAGCACCAAGCAAATCCATCAAGGTCTATTACAAAAGAAAATACAATTACCGTGAATAAGTAATAAAAAATGATACTAACCCAAAACGCCAATGACAAAAAAAATAAAAGATGAGCACAAATATGGGAATTCAGATTAACTTTCATTTCATCCCCTAATTTTTTCAGAAACCAAACACATGTGACAGGCATTAACAAAACAACCCAGTTAAAAGAAACAAAATACAGGACCAAGATCAAGACACAAATATAGTAACCAGCTAATTGACAGGAAAAAAAAAAAAAGACAAAACATTCCATGGTAATGCCAACTAGTTATGGAAAAGATAGGTGGAAAACAGGAGTAAAATATCATGCTACAATTGTTTTTTTTTTTTAAAGAAAAAAGCACCAAGCACACTGATTTTCTCGGAAACCAAACAGATGTGACACAAATTCAAAAAAAATCCAGAAATAAAAAACAAGGTCAAGATCAAGACACAATCTTTCATCTTCAAACTGACAAACAACAACGTTGGAATCCAACTTCCCCAAAAAAAAAAAAAAAAACACTACGCACTTGTACGGCCTGAGGAGACGAGAAGGCATCGGGCGAAGAAGAAGACGGCGCTGATGGGATCCGATTGGCTTCAGGTGGAGAATCCATTTTCGAACAAAGAGACAATTGCCGTAGGGTTTCTGACAAACATCTTACGCCCGCCAAAAAATAAAAAAATAAAAATCACGAAAGAGAGAGAGAGAGAGAGGAGAGTAAGAAAGATTGGTTCTTGAATTCCGAGGATTTTCCAAGGATTTGTATTAGTAGCGAAGCGAGCGATTCTCCCTGAAATGATGTGTTCTGTTTTGTTTTTGGGTTTGGTTTGTTTTGTTCTTTTTCCTTTTTTTTTTGAACCTCGTACTGAGCGGGAAAAATTTTAAGAAAAAAAAAAAAAAACGCATTTTATCCAGTCCTAATGGACTGGGCTTCTTAATTTTAAATGTTTTTAAAAATTATTAATTATTTTTTATTAATGTAATTTTTAAATTATATATTATTATAAAAATTATAAATAATTATAATAAATTTAATTATAAATTTATTAATTGTTATGAAATTTAATTAAAATAAAAAATAATAAATTTATTAAATATAAAAATATATATAATAAATTTTTATATTTAAACAAATATGATAATTATTTAATTATAATACAAATAAATTTTTAAATTATAAATTAATCATTTATAATATTAAAAATACAAACTTAAAAAATAATTTAAATTATAAAAAATAATTAATATACTATAAAATAATTTTTATATTTATTCCATCACCGACCTGTTAAAATCCTACACCATAACCCTCCGAGTTCAGTCCACGTCCAACATCCGCGGCATCGCCGCCTCGCCGGACGGCAACTTCCTCCTTACCGTCGACGGGAACAACGGTTGCCACTTCATCCGCCGCGTCCTACAACGGATAAGCTTCAAGAAAGCGGTGGACGCAGTCAAGTTCAGCCCCGACGGTAAGCTCATCGCGGTGGCCACCGGCAAGTTGGTCCAAATATGGCGGTCCCCGGAGTTTCGGAGTGAGTTCTTCGCTTTCGAGCTGGTCAGAGCGTCAGCGGATTGCAAGCATATGGTGACGGCGTTGAATTGGGGCTTGGATTGTAAGTATTTGCTTGTAGGGTCTAAAGATTTGACTGCAAGGCTGTTTTATGTGGAGAGGGTGAAAAAAGATGGAATTTTGAATAAACCCTTTAGGTTTTGGGGGCATAGAGATAATGTGGTTGGTTGTTTCTTTGGTTATGATAAGAAAGCCAGTAAGATTGATAAGGTTTATACAATAGCTTGAGACGGATATATTATGAGTTGGGGTTATAGTGGCAATGATAATAATGCTGGTGATGAGGAGAATTCAGATCCACCCTGACCTGGTACACCGGAAAGGAAGGGAGAAAGGAATTTGGATGGTGTGAGTGAGAGAAACAGGAAGAAAAGAAAGGATTTTGACAGTAAGGATTGTAGTTTAGGCAAAAATGAGGAGTATTTGCACAAGGGAAATTGGGAATTATTGAGAAATGACAGGTTTATGCAGTTCGTGGCAAAATTGACTGCTTGTGATTACCATAAGGGCCTTGATAAGGTGATGGCGGGGATTTTGGGTTGTAGCAGATGCCATATTTTGCTTGCATTCATTTGCTTTTGATCTCAAGGGAGAAGATTACTGCTGCGGTGTATGATTTACCAGATTCCATGCCAAATCACTGAAGGCCTATTATTCGAACAAAATGCCTTAGAATTGCACCCACTGGATGTAGCTTTGTGGTAGCAACAACAGAGGGAGTTCTGGTTTATTCAATGGATGAATCCTTTATCTTTGATCCCACTAATCTTGACATAGATGTGAGACCAAAGGTATTTCCATTTTCTTTTCTGGTTGACTCTAGCAGTGCTATGACTTTGATTTATATTTTTCAATGATTGGAACCATGAAGTAACACAGTGGTTTTTCATCTTTTCTCAGTAGCTTACATAGAGGGACTGGAAGCACGTGATTATTTTTTAACTTATCAGTTATTTCTTTCTTCAGCCTTCTTTTTCTCTTAAACTTCCCTGACCATTCTGTTATCCAGGCAATTGATGAAGCATTAAATGAAGATCAACAAAGCTGAGCTTCAAGTCTTAGCCTTCATTTGAATGAGGATGCTCTGATCAAGAAATGCATCTTTTCAGTTAATCCAATTGATATACCATCTGTAGCCTCCTCAATTCCTCATATATATCTTCAAAGGTTAATGGATGCATTTGCCAATCTTCTAGAAAATTGTCCGCATTTGGAGTTTATGTTTTGTTGGTGTCAGGTAATCGCTTTATCCTAAATTTTGTACCATATTCCAGTCTTCTGATCTGATCTAATTCATCTGTCATCATTCATTTTTTCTCATCACGGGAGCCCTGCAAAGCTCAAGGGAACTCAATTCAACAAAATTCCAGAAATCTTCTTGTTGCTTTGAAATCCTTGTAGAAGGCAATTACCAGAATACGTAGGGATCTGGCAGACACTTGTTCTTCCAACGAGTATATGCATCTTACGCATAAAACCAATGAGAACAAATGCAACTTATGCATCTGATTCTTATGTTTTAAAGGACCTGGCTTACCACTTCTTAGCCAAGGCTAGCATGACCATATGGTGCAACAGTTGACAAGAATGAAGGCCCTTATTCAAACACTCAACCCCCATCAAGGCTAAAATGTAAAATCTGCTCGAGAAACTCCTTAGGGATATTGATCAATCATGGTATTAAATGGGGCTTGAAGATGATGGAAATATCCCTGCTCTTTTTTGCATCATTTTTGTTTCGAGTCTTCCGAGTTGATATTGTTCATCTGTATTGGTATTTGTTTATTGTTATTCTTAGTTTTGAATGTATTGATAACCGGAGTGGAGAAGCCTTTAGGGAAAAAATTTTGGAAGCCCATTACTGGGGGAATTGGAACTTTTCTTACTGGATTTGAAGGCTTGGCTTATCAAGATTTTGGTACCACGTTGCCTTTACCCCACCTTATTTGTAAGTGGTAGATTAATTTCTATAATAGTGATCTGGACAAATATTAGAACTTGTCAATTTGATGCGCATAAATTTCAGTGGAAGGCTTATACATTTATGATTTCCCACACCGTGCCACAAATTACAAGTGTCTGATATGCTTCACTGGCAAATTTCTTAACCTAAGATACTTTGGATTACCATAAAATTTGCCAGTAGGCAAACTTAGGTACATAATGCTCAACAAAGTTTTGTCTGAATATCTAAAAAGTAAATGAATATGTATTGAAACAAATTACAAGAAAAGATTTATGTAATTCACCCTAATAAAATTTGAGACTGGACTCTGTATTTGTTGTCTTCATGGACAAAATAAGGCATTCTAAAGCCTCACTACCAAAACCAGTTTTTCCCACGGAGATCTCTGAGTCTTAATGTTTCAAGCACCAAATTAAACAAAAGTAGAAGCTGGTCCTGCATAGCAAACTTGGGTGCAATAAGAAGAAGAGATGATAAACAACGATTGTTGTTTTTTGCAAACAAACAGTCAAGCATGCAATGCATGCACAATCCGAAGGGACTCATCATACAGAATTTTACGTTGTATCCCTTATTTCTCAGCAAAAGGCAACAGCATAAGTAAACGCATAGGTTCTTAAATCCAACTACAAAAACTTGTGCAGATTTCACATCTTGAGTTTTTCTTTCAGTTCGCCACTCTGCAAAATCCAAGTCACAAAATCAAACTGGTACAAATAGAAAAGAAAAAAGGGGGGGGGGGGGAAATTTTAGCATTTATAGAGAGAAAAGGCTCAGCCTTGAGTATGAGAAGTACCTGGTGCATTTGCATCATTATATCTGAGCCACCAATGAACTCTCCTTTAATAAAAACTTGAGGGAAAGTGGGCCAATTGCTGCACAAAAAACATGAGGTTTAGTAATGCCAAGTTTTAAATCAATTGTTGAGCATTTATTGAGAAAAACATTGACACAGAGAGAGAGGGAGGGGCATAGAACGGCAAATTGTTATCTAAGTGGACATCCCAAAAGCAACAATAATTTTGATGAAAATCCACATTTATTGGCTTTTAAAATGAATCCCAATTTCTAAAGCTTCTTACAGAGGTTCACTATTAATTCATGAAGTAAAAAGCCAAATCAAAAATGGATTTTCCCCTAACTTGCATCTGCTCAACTAAGTGATAAATAACCCCTGCTGCTAAAGCAATATCAAAATTACAAGATGATAATGCAATTTAGAAGGCTTGCAATAGCATTTGTAGTTTATGTTGATTCTCCACATACTGATCCAGAACAAACAACTGTCGAATGAATTTAGTTGATGTTTTCATCAATGGGGTATTTAGTCATTGCTTTTAGATATCTTTTTCTCAACCTAGTAAAATTACAGCACATTATATCCAGGATAATGGAGATAGATAGTCCTAGGTAACACCACAAATACAAGCCCCCAACAAAGATAAAAAATTTCAGCAACAAAAGCCTTAAGATTGTAACTCATCAGACTATTAACTTCCCTCAAAATGAGTACTAAAGTTTTTAAAACAGCAGATTGAGGCTATATATATATATATATATATCCTGCGGTATGGAAAGCCCTGCCTTGTCTATCAACACCTCAAGCAATCATAGAGATGAAAGACCACTGAGTAAGCCTTACCTGACAGACTTTACAGCACTTTTCACTTCAGGATTCTCCAAAATATTTCTTGAACTTAATGGCACATCTGCAGAAGCCATATGAGTGTAAGAATACCATGGCAGCTACTGTCATGCTAAAACACATGTGCGCTTCCCAACATCAGGAAGAATAATATATATGAAGTGAAAGAAGGGGCCTAAACATTATCATAGATTCAAAATGTTCAGCAAGCAAGCTTCACAAAGAAAAAAAGGTTTCCTTTACTATACAGTGGAGTAAGAAAAGGCCTTGATGAAATTCTTTTTATTAATCAGGAACAGTTAAACAATGAAAACTACTCATTTAAAAATATATTTATATAATTACAGACCTCCAAAACTGCACAAGATCAATGATAATGTCATAGAAACACAATCTCCTACAGACAGTAATTGGAAAATGAAATTGTCCTTAAGTCACAAGAAAACAGTTGCTACTGAAATAATAATTTCCTCTTTTTTTTTTTGCCACCCATATATCTGACCAACAATCTTCAGATTAAAGTTGTGTGACAGTAAATAGCATTTGATTGTTTGTAGATTTATGTATCAATAGTTCCAGATTAACAATCATGAGACAGAGCCACACTCAGGACCGTTTGGACACACAGTAAGTAGATTACAGCTACATAAACCACTCAAGAAGTATTTCTTCTTATCACTAAACCAATACTTACTATATTGTTGCAGTATTCTTACTGCCAGGGCACTGAATCCACATTGAGGAGCATCAGGTATCCCTTTCATGTATATCATCACCGGATTCTCCTTAATATCCTACAATAAAAGCTCATTATTGTTAGTAAGAAATTATGGAAATAAACAGTCTAGAGAACAGAAAAATGTTGGATCAGTTGCTGTACAACAAGTAATTTCAATCCCATGCAGAATAATTTACCTGTTCAACAATGTCATGTAAAGGGATGTCAGAACTCTCAGCCTTATTGGTTGGTCGAAAATCTTCATGTGTGTCAGGATCACTGGGTAAAGTGGCCATGTATCTCATTCCATTGTGGTAAGAAGATCCAAGTACCTACAAATAGTACAATGCAAGCTATAAATAGTGTTCTTGTGATCTTCAAGAACATTTTTTTTTTAATTTTCAATATAAGATTTTCTAGTATAGAATCACTATAATTCAAAATTATCACCTGATCAAGCTGCCAACTTGTACTCTTACTTAAGACAATAATTTAGTCCCTTAAACATCAGAATTCTCACTACAATAAGCTCATATAAATCTCAAATATCAGTATCTCTGTTTGTACATCTTTAAATCTAAACATAATTTCTATAAACAGCTTCCAATTTCCCATGACCTTTTGTATAAAATGCAGCTGATTCAGTTAGCAAAACATCATCAAAAACAATTTCTATTGTTAGTTCAGAAAACCATGCAAAAGTGGTTTTCTCTCAACTGAACAAAACCCAAGTGGGGCAAGCCCAGATGTAAAGAGCTTTGCACTCTCCCAGATTGTGACCTTGACATCAAAATTAAACAACCTTATAAAAGAGTAACCAACATATAAGCATACCCAACTAGAAGCCAGCATTCATACTAAGACCTAACAAGAAAAACAACAACAACAACAACCAAGCCTTTAACTCCCAAATTTAACTAGGGTCAGCTAAATGTAACTTTTCTCGTTATTCCATTCTATTAGGCACCAAGTTAGGGGTGAAACCTAATTGTGCTACATCATTCCTAACTAAAAATTTCCCAGCCAACCCAGGTCTGATTATTTTTATCCATAGACAAGCATCGCATGATTCCCCAAATTTCTTGCATCAAATCAAATTTTTACCAAGACCCTTTTCCCATACAAGCATTATTAAGCAAACATACCAACTTATATGTTAAGTTAGTGCTCCCACAAGCATAAACTAATAAGATATAACAAAATACAAAGTCTGGGATCTTACAATTCTACGAGACCCTGCGGCAGGCAGACCAACGATGCCCCTCAAAAAACTGTTTGACACCAATCTCGCCATCCTATTTCAGTCCTCACAAAAGTAACAATACCCATTAAACGAACTCATAAATTCCATAAACACCAACCATAAAAAAATGCACAAAAAAACAATCTTTTTATCGCAAATTTACATGAAAATGGAGTGTGAAATGAGATATTAAAAAACCAAAAAAAAAAAAATTTTGAGCGAGAAGTTAGTGAGTTTCGAGAATAATACGTGTTTGGGCACCGAGAAAGTGGAAGAAAAATTAAACCTTTCTTGGATTTTACCTGCTGTTAGCTAGAGCTTGCGTTATCTTCCCGACTCTCCTTAGAATTCTGTGGTTTTTTTCTCTCTCTCCCACTCTTTTTAACCTTT
Source organism: Rhizophora mangle (assembly GCA_037832345.1). Classification (NCBI taxonomy): domain Eukaryota; kingdom Viridiplantae; phylum Streptophyta; class Magnoliopsida; order Malpighiales; family Rhizophoraceae; genus Rhizophora; species Rhizophora mangle. Next base: position 207,874 of record JBAPLJ010001940.1, on the reverse strand, counting down.
GGTGCTTGCTTTTATTATTCAATTTGCTGACGTGTACAAAAGGACAAGTCCTCTTCCATCTATTATTATCGATAATATAAAAGGAATATGGCTTTTTTATTTATAATAAATAATTAAACTCAGAATTCACTAAATGATTTTAGGCAATTTCACATGCACTAAGATTGAGAAAAAGAAAAAAAAAAAAAAAGAAAAAGACATGCGGTTTTAAAATTTTATAAACCTAAAAATTAACCTAATCCACTATAATTATTTAATTTTAAAATTATATAAGCTCTTAGCAATATTTTGTTTATTACAACCTTTGCAGAAATCATGGGAAAATATAAAGTGGCACCACTTTGATGCATATTCCAACGCAAGGACCCCGCTAGATGCAATTTGATTTAGATTCTTATTTGCTCTTGCCAATAGTGTTGATATTCATATATTTGTATTGCTTTGAAACCTTTATTCAGCATGTTAATCAAATGTGATAGTTCTCCTTTAAGCCTAAGATGCAGTGTAGGTGATGAATTGTTGCATTCTTCATTGTCTTTTTTTCTTCTGAAACATTTGATCTCCATGCCAATTCATGTTATCTATTTGGTGCTACTCTCTGTGAAATGTGTCTTCCCTTCATTGACCTGAAAGTTTTTCTACAAAGATGGATTGTATCAATTTTTCGAATGGCTTCAACCCTGTTTGTAAATAGTGTGATACCCCTTCTTCTCTTTTTCTTCTGCCAACTTAACTGTGTTTTTCTACAGAGTAGGAAAGGTCCTGCCTTCAAAGGATGCCATCCATTTTGCTAGTGAGCTTTATTTCAAAACATAGCTTGCCAGTCTATGATACAGGAGATCATTGAGATGAAGACGAACACATATACTTGATATAGACATCGCAAAGTGAAGTTCTGATTTGCTCCTTCTTAAATTACATCAGTTGATTAGCAGAGCGAATCAGCATACATAATAGCAGCAGCATACAGAATGGGATTTCCAGTAGCTTACAAGAGGCATAAGAATCTTATGACCAAGAAAAATGGCATAAACTATCATTTACAAAATTTGGACACATGGCAACAGCATTGACATCAACATTTCACATTATCAGCTTAACAAAAATCTACTAACAATCTCATCATTAGATGCCAAATTCACCAACATGCATGCCGTGGATAAGTCTGCAGAGAACCCTTTTCTGACCATTTCATTTAAAAGTTGTATTGCACTGGTTGAATCATTATTTTGAAGAAACCCTTGGATCATTATGTTATAAGACCAACTATCAGGTAAACAACCATAATCTTCCATTTTTCTAAACAAAACATATGCGTGTTTTGGCAGCCCTTCTTTACTATGACCTTTAATCATAATGTTATATGTCCAGACATTAACCAACACCTTTTTACTGAAAAGACCAGAAAAAAGACCTCTTGCCATTCGAAGCATCCCAGCATTGCACAAACCATCAATAAGGCTACTATAAACAACAATATTCGGATCTAGTCCTCTCTTCTGCATTGCTTTACATAGATTCATCGCCTCCTCAAGTTGGCCATGTTTACTTAAGCCATCAATCAAAGTTGAGAAAGTCATCATATCTGGAGCATGGTCCTTAGAACACAACTCCTTAAAAAACTTCCTTGCTTGCCCAAGCCTCCCTCTTTGGCACAAGCCTCTCATGAGAGTGGTATAAGTGACAACATCAGGAATCAATCCTTTGTGATGCATTTCAGTAAGGAGCTTGTTTGCCCCATCTATTCTTCCAACCCTGCAATACCAATTAATTAGGATGTTATAACTAAAAGTATTAGGACTACATCCCTTAGCAACCATGTTGCTTAACACAATTTTAGCCGCATCAATTTGATTTGTCAAACAACATCCATTTATCAAGGCATTATAAGTACGCACATCAGGCTTTACGCCATTAAAAATCATCCTTTCAATCACTTGTCGAGCTTCTGAAATCTTCCCTTCTTTGCATATTGTATCGATCAAAATGGTATAGATTACCACATTTGGCATGATATTCATAGCACCCATTTCATTAAGCAACCTCGTAGCTTCCTTCCATTGGCCCATATTGCAAACACCATTGATTAAGGAGGCATAGGTGACAACATTTGGTAAAATGCCTTTATCTAACATTTTGGAGAAAAGATTCAAAGCATCATTTACTAACAGATCCTTGCAAAGGCTGTCAATGATAGTGCTATAAGTCACCACATTTGGCTCACAACCCCTTTCTTCAATAATCTCAAGCAGCTGAAGAGCTCGTCTATTATCTCCAAATCTACATAGACCTTTCAGTATGGTATTATAAGCAACCAGATCAGGTTGAAAGCCTTTACTTACCATCTCATCCAGAAACCTCACTGCTTCATTGATTTCACCTCCTATGACTAGTCCATTTATAAGAGAATTAAATATCACAGAATCAGGAGAAAAACCAAGTTTCAACAATTTCCCAAGAACAGAAAAGCCTAATTTCACCTGGTTCAAATGGCAGAAACAGTTGATCAAGATGCTTAGGCTGTACACATCATGTGCAATTCCCAAGCATTCTAGTTGCCTAGACAAAGAGACTACCTTGCCATACTGTTTCATCCTAACAATTTCCCCAAACAGTTTATTGAAACCCACATTGGATGGCCACAAGGGACGAACTTGAAGCAACTGATTAAACAAAGTGAGAGCCTCATCAAGATTTCTGCAGCAATTTTCTCTCACCCATAACTGATATGATTGGGTTTTACAGCTGAAAGTCGAATAATTTACACAAATCAAAACGCAAAACCTTCCCCTGTATTGATTACCAGAAGCACATCCAAAAGGGTACCTTGACGCCGAAACACTTCTCCGGATCATTTAGCAGCTATGGCCAGGGCAGCGGCGGCACGTAGACACCGGCTAGCGGTTTGCTAGAAGAAACGGAGATATGGGGTGGCCGTGGAGTCACGTAATCCCCTGTATTTTTCTATATTTTTAAAATTGGAGAGGATCGATCCATAACATCGATAAAATTTGAATTCACTCTATAAAAAAATTCATAATTGATTAATTAAATTATAAATAAATAAAATAATAATAATTTTTAAATTTAATTAATTAAAAAATTATATAAATAAAAAATAATATTTTATTTTTTAAAAATATATATTTAAAATAAATTATTAAATTTTATATTTATTATATTAAATTCAATAATTATTTATATATGTGATATAATTAAATAAGATGTAAAAAATAAATAAAAAATTTATTTAAAATTTAAAATATATTTTATAATAAATTTTTTATTATCTAAAAAAAATTATTTCACACAAAAAAAATGTAAAAGGTTGGCAGGTTGCTGACCGGTTTATTAAGAAGCTGCCATTTTTAATAAATAGCCATAAATAAGGAAAGCTTTGTTTGTTAGGTGGAGAAGTTTGCCGGAAACTTCTGCCCTTCATCTCCCATTGATACACAGAAAGAGAAACAGAGACAAAACCAACTCAAAGGTTCCATTTTTTGTCTAACATCTTGCACAGTCCAAAAAAGGAGGACAGAAAATGATCAGAGGTAAAAGATTGTTACTTCTGCTCTGCTTGGCTTTGACATGCACGCTTTCACAAGCCAGGCCTGCTATTTCACTGCCACAGCCCCTCAGATCCTTCAAGTTCAACACTACCCAGGTGCATATTCATTCATATTGACTTGCTAAAATTGCTTTGAAGATTACTTTCCCATGTGTAAAGAGGAAAGAAATTTTATCATACAAAATGATATTCAGTGAGAGAAGTTAATTTTTCCTTTTTCTTTTTTTTTTTTTTTTTTTTTCTGTGAGTAGTTTGGTGGAGTGGTTGATGTATTTAATTTGATTGAATCTGTGGTTGTAGGATGCCAGGCTTAGCAGTAGCTGTGCTTACAAGGTGAAGATAGTGACGAGTTGTTCTTCAACCAAGTATACAAGAGATCAGATCAGCCTTGCCTTTGGGGATGCTTATGGCAATCAGGTTAGTAAATGGACCAAATATTTGGATTTCTCTTGTTGGATTTTGAAGGAAATGGGGATGTAACTCAGATTCTTGCATTGGTTGTGAATGTATATGCTAGAGAAAGCAATGAACTTTTCCGTAATCGTCACAAATATTGCTGAACTGATAGGTTAGAACCTCATTGCTAGGTATTTTGTACAAAAATTTCATTTTTTTTTTCTTTTGGAATAAATCTATTTTGAAGTATCAGGATAAGATGACATCATATGGAAAAAAAGTTCAATTCAGGATACAAGCTGTAGATTGCAGACTTAGATATGGTACTTTTGACTTTTGAGCTTCGTAAGTGAAGGGCAAGCTTTGGTGGTTCTGGACCCACAGAGTTGCCGCAAACAACCTATTTGTGAAAATCAAGGTTGAGTTTTCTCTTTTTTTTAACGAGTTTCATAAGTCATGCTTGGTTTGGCTTGATGAGCATAAAACTTTTGCAAAAACCAATGAAAGATGATCATATGTTGTTACTTGAAATTTGCCAAATCCTTGGTACTTTGTGCCTTGTCTCACCAGGTGTATGTTCCAAGACTGGATGATCCGTATACAAGAACATTTGAGAGTTGCTCTACAGATACATTTGAGATAAATGGACCGTGCACATACCAGATCTGCTACTTGTACCTCTACAGGAGCGGCTATGATGGTTGGAAACCCAAGAGTGTGATGGTCTATGGCACTTACACTTCTGCTGTTACATTTTACTACAATACTTTCATTCCCAGTGGAGTTTGGTATGGCTTTAATCATTGTAATGGTGGTGCCTTGGGATCCTCCTGAACTATGTAGACTCCTTTCAAGGTTGTTGTGTTTATGTTTTTGTTATTTGGAGTCCTTACTGAGGTAACCCTGGTGGAAAACTACTTTAATTTGTTCTATAAACTGTTGTTCGGACTACCAAATTATGTTTCATTTGTGGTAGCAGTTGGACTTGAATTTGCAAAATAAGGACATAGCAATTTAAGGTTATTTTTGGCTGGCCATTGTGTTTTTAGATACTCTATTTACTCAACAATGAAGTACCGTACAACAATACATTTTCTAGTTTGCAGAGAGTGTGCTTCCCATTTTGCATGTCAGGTTTGCAATCTTAGGGATTGTTCAGCATGAATATACACTGTTTGTTTTTCCTTTTGGTTAATTGACTACCACTCGGGACTTTCAGCTGTGGAAACAACTCGTGTGCCATTGAGTTGAAGCTCATTAGACTTTGACTAGACTTAAAAGGTGGAGCAAAAATGGTGTGTGAAAGTTAATGGTAGATACCATTTTAACCTTGTAATGTACAAGAAAATGGGGAAAAAAACCCCTACAATTGGATGTACATTATTATAATCATTTGATATATATTTTTAATGTTAAGATGTAAATTTGTAGTTAAAAATAAAACTATAGATATGCATACAAATTTTCTAAGAAATCTCTAAATACACCTTGAAGGGAATATGTAAATGACTAGCTAATTTGCATTCGTGCTTCAGATAAACTTGCCTCATATTGCACTAAATCTCATTTGAATGGATTCAAAATGAAGTTAAAGTTTTACTTATACTCATAATTTTTTTTTTTTTGCCCTCGTAGAATTGGTAGATTCATTGACACAAAATACATCAACTAATAGAAATAATTTTTTTTCCCTTATTTGATCAGCTTTTATATAACATTCATAGTTTTAAGTCTCCTTAAAATGGCTTTTTGGTGTGCATATATTGTAATTTCATAAAACATGTAAGTGAGAAATGTATTTTTAGTCAATACATAAATTTTGTAAGAAAAATTTATTAAAAAAATAACAAAAAAAATTCACTTTGTGATTGAAAAATCATATATTACAATTCTAAAAATGATTTTTTTTCAATGTAAGAAAATATAAATTATCATTTTTAAATTCTCACGAAATAAAATTTTATATATATTAGAAATGACTAATATATATGTAAAATTTTTCTCTAAATGATTATATGACATTCATTTGAAATTTTCATTGTTGCCTATTTTGATGTCAATTTAGATTAGAAATTAATTTAAATTAAAAATTTATTATAATAAAAGTCTAATTGAATTCAATTTGAATTTAACTATTTAGATAAATTTAGGTATTTGTTTCTATATAAAATACATTATCTATATTGTTTAAGTGCTTCTTAATTATTATGTGTAATCATTTTATCAAATTAATAAAATTATAGTATTTCATACCCTTCTTAGTTAAGAGATAACATACAAGTCTTGTCGAATCTGCTACATAAGTTGTTAGAGACATCACAAAATTGTTGAAGTTACAAGAATCATAGAAACTGCAGCCCATCATCGTTGGAAATTCACTGCCCATCTTAATGACATCATTCTAGGGTATATACAAAGTTAAAAAGGTGAAACTCTAAACTTTATGATGTTAATTTGAGCTTTTGTAGATGGAAACTTCAAAACCAGTTTCAGTTTATATAAGTAAAGTATTTGCCTTAACAAATCAAATAAGAATATATGGAGAGCAATTGAATGATCAGGTGAAAGTTAAAAAGATCTTGCAAGCACTCACATTGCAGTATTAACATATCGTGATTGCTATAAAAGAAACACATGATTTGTCTCAGATGTTAGTTAATGTACTAATAAACACGTTGCAAACTCATGAACAACGCATGAATGAGAAGTGCACTGAGAAGCTAGTAGAACAAACACTTCAAAGTCAAGCTTCTACCAAAAACAATTAGAGTGATTAATCAAAGTAGAAACAAGGTTATTCTCATGGTAGAAGATAAGGACATGATAATAATTACTATAATAATAAAGGTCAAAGGGATCATTATAACAATTATAGAGATGGTAACAATCAATACAATGACCAAAGAAGATTAGACCAGACGTATAAAAGTTGAGGTCGAGGTTAAGGAAAAGGTTGTGGTAAAAGAAGGTATGACAAGTCTTATGTTAAGTGTTACTTATGCCATAAGTATGGTTATTATGCTAGTAAGTGTAGGTCTTAAAAGCATAATTAAACAGTTCATTGTGCATAAGAGGGAGATTCAGATAGTGGAAATAAAGCATTTATCATGGTTACTACAATTGCTAAAATACCAAACTATAATACTTGGTTTCTTGACACTAGGTGTAACAATCATATGTATGAGAAAAAAAAAAAGAGTTCTTTGTTGATCTTATTGAGTCAATCCACTCCATAATCAAGTTTGTTGATAATAGTAGTGTTATAGTAATGGGAAAAGGGTGAATTCTCATTAAGTTGAAGAATGAAGATTATAATTTTATCTCAAATGTATTTTATGTACTAGACATGAAGAATAACCTACTCAGTTTGAGCCAATTACTTGAAAAAGGGTATAACATACAATTACGTGATGACTGTCTTTCAATTCTTGATGGGAGAGGTACACTCATTCTTAAGGCTCCTTTAACGAAGAATTAGATGTTCCGAGTTGATATTGCCACTGATGGTTAAACTTGTCTTAGTGTTATTGTTAAAGATAAGTCTTGGTTGTGGCATTTTCATTTTGGCTATTTAAATTTTTGTAGTTTAATGTTGCTTACACAAGGAAACATAGTGACAAGCTTACTTAGGATACATCTTCCTAATCAAAATTTTGAAGCATGCATTATTGTAAAACAGAGCAAACAACCCTTTGTGATAAGGACTTTGACGTGTAAGACAACCATTCTAGCTCATCCACTCTTATGTTTGTGACCTAATGAGTGTTTTATCACATTGTAACAATATGTATTTTCTTACCTTCATTGATGATTTTACGAGAAAGACATGAGTTTATTGCATACAAAGAAAGTTTAAGGTGTTTAATTATTTTAAAAAGTTTAAAACTCATGTTGAAAAACAAAATGGATACCATATTAAAATTATAAGAACTCATAAAGGTGGTGGTACATTCCTAATGAGTTTAAAGAGTACTATAAAGCATAAGGAATAAAGTATGAAGTTATAATTTCTTATACTCCTTACAATAAATTGAAGTTGGTGAAAGAAAAAACAAATCAATCATGAATATGGTGAGAATTATGTGTTGTTTACTTGTTGAATAAATCTCCAACAACAAGTATTTAAAATGTCACTCCTGAAGAAGCATGAAGTGATTTTAAGTCTAATGTAAGGCATCTCAAGGTGTTTGGTTTTATTACTTATACTTACGTTCCAATAGAGACAATGATAAAGTGAAATGATCGAGTAGTGAAGACAATTTTTCTTGACTATATAAAAGTAGGATATAAATTATTTAATTCTATGATAAAGATGGTAATTGTGAGTGGAGATGTGACTTTTGTTGAAAATAAAGCTTGGAACTTTGATGTTGAAGAGTAAAATAACTCTTAAAGACATCCAATTGTTATTTTAGGAAAAGAAGAAACTCAATTTGTAATCTCTACTATAAATAGGGAAGTCTCACCAGTTGATGCACATAATCTTATGCCACAAGCTCTACAAAAAAATGGAACACTAAGGAGAAATTGCCAACAATCAATTAGATTGTAAGATTATGAGGTAATTCTTGATAATGTTATTAATGATGATGGGAATTTAGTGCATTTTGTCATGTTTGCAAATTATGAACCAGTGTCATTTGATGAGGTGATTCAAGATACAAAGTAGATGAATGCCATGAATGAAGAAATCAAGGTAATTAAGCAGAATAATACATGAGAGCTTACTACTATTCCACGAGGTCAGAAAGTTATTAATGTAAAATGGGTCTTTAAAACTAAGAAGAAGTCTAATTGAAAAAAAAAAAGATATAAAGTAAGATTGGTTGCAAAAGGATTTGAACAATAACTTGACCATGATTATCATAAGGTGTTCTTTCCCATTGCTTGAAGGGAAACTCTAATACGTATAATTACTTTAGTTATACAGAATCATTGGAAAATTTATCAGATATATGTGAAGTCAACTTTTCCCAATAGTCATCTTAAAGAGAAAGTGTTTGTTAAGCAACCACCAAGCTTTGTGAAGAATAAAAGTGAAAAGAAGGTGTATAAGATAAAGAAAGCACTGTATGGTCTGAAATAATCCCCTAAAGCATGGAATAAACGCATTGATTCCTTCTTCCAAAAAAAACAATTTCTAAAAGTGTCTTTTTGAGCATACCTTATATGTGAAAATTAATGATTCTGGTGATATATTATTGGTATGTCTATGTGTGGATAATTTGATCTTTACAAGTAACAATCTTAAAATGATTTAAAACTTTAAGAAGTCTATAATGTATGAATTTGAGATGATACATTTAGGCCTAATATCTTATTTTCTTGAAATTAAAGTGACTCAAGGAGATGATGGAATCTTTATCTATCAGAAGAGGTATGCTACTGACTTGTTAAATAAATTTTAAATGTATGATTGCGACTATATTGTCGAAAGAAGGCAATAAAGCATCCATTGATTCTACATTTTTCAATCAAATTGTTGGGAGTTTGAGATATCTGACATGCATAAGGCCGATATATCTTACGAAGTTAGTTTGATCAACAAATTTTTGTTGTCTCCATGCTAACCTCATATGCAAGTTGACAAGAGGATTATGCATTATATAAAAGGAACTATTATCATGACTTATTTTATTCATCATCCAAAAGTTCTATTCTTATAGGCTATTCTAACAGTGATTAGGATGAAGATGTAGATAATCGTAAAAGTACTTCTAAATACTATTTCAACTTTGGAACTACTGTTTGTTCGTGGTCATCTAAGAAACAATCCATTATTGCACTTTTAACTTGTGAAATAGAGTATGTAGTTACAGTTCAATTGCTTGTTAAGCTATTTGGTGATAGATATATTTTAGTTGGAGTTTCTACAAAAAATATTTGTTAATAATGTTTTTGCAATTATTTTAGCCAAAAATCTAGTTACATATGAAAAGAGTAAACACATTGATACTCGTTTCCATTTTATAAGAAATCAAGTTGATAAAAAAAAATTAAATTAATTTATTACAAGTATAAAGATCAAGTGGTTAATATTTTCACGAAATTATTAAAAAATGAAATATTTGTAAAATTAAAGTAGATATTGGAATTAAAAGTATTATTTAATTAATATTAAGAAAATATTAATATTAATTTATATTAAAAATTAATTTAAATTATAAATTTATTATAATAAAAATTTAATTAAATTAAATTTGATTATTTAGGTAAATATAAATATATTATTTATATTATTTAAATATTTTTTAATTATTATATATAATTATTTTATTAAATTAATAAAATTATAATATTTTATAATCTTTCATTAATAAAAAAAAAATTAAAGGAAAAAAGTAATGTTAATGATTTTTTTTGTATAATTTTAATTTTATATTATTATTATTATTTTATATTTGCCCATGACCGCAATTCTTGACTCCGCCGGTGCATGGGATTGATGCTTATTTGATCGTGGCGAGTGTCCCAGCATTGTCAGCAATTGAGGGCGATACGGGAATCAACGTTGCCTGAAGTCCGTCACTTTCACTTTCTCGGCGCCGGAGTGAAGGGCAATGCTAAATAGTTCAATTTTTGTTTTGTTTTTTTTTTTTTTTTTACTTTTTCTTGAAATAATGAATTAAATGAGTTATTTATTATAATTTTATTACTTATTGTTAATTATCATTTTATTATTATTTACTTACATTATCACTCGGATAAATTTGAAAAAGAATGTTCGGGTTATTTATAATTATCGCACCTCAAATCCCGAGGGGAAACACATTCCATGCAACAAGAACAAATCTTCGCATTAATGTCTCTGTACACTTTCCTCTATTAGTTCCACCCCCTGTACCTCCTTGCAGTTAAATTCCTTAATCAGCATATTATAATTAAATATTAATTTTTTTTACATCTTAAAATTAAATATATTGCTAAATAAAGATAGTTGTTTTCATTCTTACAATTTTTTTTTTTTTTAACTCTCCACATTCATATAAACATCATTCTAGAATTCAAATCTTTGGTATAAAAGTCTAAACTATCAACGCATATTCTAATAGAATGTATTGAGCAAAACTCATGAGATTATGTATTTCACGAATTGCTTCGCTTTCCTTTAATGGTTTCTTCTATGTTCTATTTATGGAAACCATAGTTTTTGGATATGTTTTGATTAAATTAGTTACCAAAGATTAATTATTTGGGATGGTCAAAAGTCAGGCATTTGTTTGAGCAATGTCAATATATGATTCTATAAATAGCTGAAGGTAACGACATATCACATGCATCACTTTGATTTGTTTCTTCCTTCCATGCACGTCTGCTTCAATGGTCAAAACTCTCTCTTCCTTTTGTCACTTGTGCACACACAATCTCACTGCTCTGTCGAGCAGTTGAGTTAGCAGTAATGAAAGTTGGATTAAAAACAAGAAGGGTTAATTGATTATTGATCAAGTTCCTTTGGATTTTGCAGGATTTCTATACTGTTCTGTTGGTGTCTCTGTTGGCTTCATTTTGGTCAAGCACAGATGCTAATGTTGTGAACGTAGTGAACATCGGAGCTGCTGGAAATGGAAAAACAGACGATTCTAATGTACGGTCTTTTGGGGGTTTTTTTTTTTTGTTTTCCCACGAATGGAGTGCTTAAATGAAGCAAGAAATGAAAATATATCCCCCCATGCGTTTAATTTTCTTTGAAGTGTCTTTAGAAGATGTTGGCTTTTGCAAATACAGAAGTTTCATTCTATATTTGTGCTATCTGTACAGGCCTTTATGAAGGCATGGTATCAAGTATGCGGAGCATCACAGTTCTCAACACTCTTAATACCACCAAGGAAAACATTTTTGCTAAGGCATGTCACGTTTCAAGGTCCATGCAAATCCCGTAGGGTTCACGTCAAGGTAAAGCATAAAGCATAGCACAAAGTTTCATAAGAATTTGAGGGAGTATGGACTTCCTCCAGGAGTTCTCCGCTCCTGGGGCTAGTCAAACTAGTTAGCCTGATTGGTTATGTCATGCAGCAATTCCCATTTCAATGATATTTGCAGCAATGCATGCAGTTGAGTTCCTTGTTCTTGATAATAACTTGTAGGTTCAAGGTAATATTGTTGCCCCAGGTGACACATCAAAGTCCCTTGGTGGTAAAACGAATAGTTGGATTACGTTTATAAATGTACATGGAATTACCGTTGACGGAGGTGGACAGATTGATGGCCGAGGGGCTAATTGGTGGAAGTGGTGTGTCAAACAAGTGAGTGAATTCTCTTTTTTTTTTTTTTTTTTTTATCCTCTTGTTTGCCTTCTTGTTTTCATTAACCAGCTGACATCCGGGAATTCTGATTATGTTATACTTGCAGAGTCAAATTTGCCAATCAAGACCATTTGTAAGTCAGACGCTTTTTCCTCATGGTTGATGCCATTATCATCCATATTTGTTCAGCCAAGAAAAAAAAAACTGATGAAAATGCCACCTATCTACATTTAAGTTTTTCCTTCAATGGAGAAGTCAAAGTACGAAAATTATGAATTATATGCGTTTCAACCATTTTGATATTAAATGGCAAAGATTGAGACTATCAAATAAGTTTGTGTGCACCTTAAAAAAAAAAAAAAAAGAGAAAAAAAAAAGGGGGGGGGGGCTAATCGAAGTATGAAGTGGAACCAGATGGAGGGGTTCTGATATTAGTGGTAAAGTGCTAATCTGTGTGTGTGATGGACAGGCTTTGGCGTTTTTCAGTTGCAGCGGCCTTCGCCTCGGGGGACTGAAACTAGTCAACTCCCCAGGCAAATTCGTGAATATTTATAATTCCTATGACGCAGCAATCTCAAACCTCCACATTTTGGCCCCCGGAAACAGCCCCAACACTGATGGCATAGCCATTGGTCATTCGAAAAACGTCCTGGTTCATGATACTGTTATTGGAACAGGCATGTTCTTAACCGTGCATCCTCTTTCTTTTTTTTTTTTTTTTTTGTCATAGTTTCTTTTTGGTTCTCATCTATTTTTCATTTGAAGTCACAACTTTTTGAATTTTTTTTTTTTATTTTTCAATGTAGGAGACGATTGTATCGCTATCATTTCGGGTTCCTCCTCCATAAATATTAAACGGGTGACCTGTGGTCCAGGCCATGGAATAAGGTTATCATCATAATCCTTTATTAAATTCAAGGTTTATGGTAGCTAGGCAACATTTCATAAAGCTCTCTCTCTCTCTCACACTCTTGGGTTTAATATAATGAATTGAAACAAATTGGTGTAGCATTGGAAGCATAGGGGAAGATGGAAGTTATGGCTACGTTGAGAATGTACAAGTGAGCGATTCTACTTTCATCGGAAGTACCAATGGAGCAAGGATTAAAACATGGCAGGCACGACCATTGCAACGATACCACTCTGACCTTAACAATTTGCTTGCCAATTACATCAATTAATATTCACATTTTCTCCAGGGTGGCAAAGGGTATGTCAGGAACATCGCGTACAGTGGTATTAAACTTGTTGGTACTTCCAACCCAATTAAGATTGATCAATTCTATTGTACTTCTCTTAAGTGCGCTAATCAGGTATATGATAAAATATTAGAGAACTAATTCTTTTCTTTTGGTGGCTTTCATTCATTTCTAATCATAAGCTGCTGTAACTGTGGCTGACTTGCTTTTGACAAAAAAAAAAAAAAAAAATGCAGACCAGCGCAGTTGCGATTAGCGACGTTTCATTTACTCAATTCCATGGAACATGCTCGTCTCAGTATGCCGTGGACTTACTTTGCAATCAAGCCACTGGATGCACCAAGATTTTGATGGATCATATTAATGTCCGTGCTGCGGGTGCAACCCGCAAAGCCAATGGAGTTAGAATCTTTAATGCACATGGAAGAGCTTTAGACACGTACCCTAAAGTGGCATTATCGCATTAGCCCAGAAGATTAATCTTTTCCTTGTTTTTTTTTTTTTTTTTTGGCAATAAAATTCCTGGGATTCCTTTTCCTTGCTTTTTCTTGTTTGGTGTTCAAGTTACTTGAACATTGATTTCAAGGATTTGGTCATATGGTCTACTCCATGTAAGAGTCAAAGGAAGAAGATTGTGTTTGCTTTTTCAATGAATTGATGCTTTCCTTTTTCTTACACAATTGGGTATTATTAATCTTTCATGTTGGTTATATTTTTGTATAATTTATAACTTTTATTTTATTTTTACAAATAAATAATATATTAATTTCTTAACTTTAAACTTGGGCCAACCCCCCCCCCCCCCCCTCATCGGCCTCTTTTTTGCCCCCACAATTTCTTTTAAAGCTATCCCAATAATTTTTTTTTTCTTTTTTCAAAATGCCTCGTTCACTTATAGGCCCACAATTTCTTAAAAATATATTTTATAATATAAAAAAAATGAAATTTTTATTCGAAAATTTTAAGACCGTGAAAATTGGCAAAAAAATAATTATAATATTTATTATTTAATATATATATATATATATATATATATATATATATATATATATATATATATATAAATTAAGATATAAACCGGCAAAATCAATGTTTTCCATGATTTCGAGTACGTCGGGGAGCGGACAACATAGTATTCCAATACATCTGAGATATCCTGTTAGCGGTCTATACTCTTAACCAAATCCCCCCACCCTCCCCACGCAAAAAAAAAAAAAAAAAAAAAAATCTAAAAATAATGATAGATTCGTTAAATAAAAAAATAAAAATAATACTCATAATTTTATTAAATAAATTATACTTTATATTATAATAAATTAATTTATATTAAACTTTTATTAAGTATAAAATTTTAAAAACCAAACTCATAATTAAACAAAAAAATGTTTAGAAGTTGAAAATTTAATTTATTTAATAATTTTAATTGAAGTTATAAGTAAAATTAATATTTAATATTAAATATATTAAATATTTTTAATAATAAAATTTTTATTAAAAAATAAAAATATAAAAAAATTATTTTTAAAATTTTTAAAATTAATTAAATTAAAAAAAATATAATTAACTTTAATTTATTAATTTTATTACATATTTTTGTAATTAATAATTTTTAAAATAAATTATAATAACTTATAATGTGATTTTAATTTTATTAATTTAATAAATTAATTTAATTTTTAAAAATTTTAATTAAGTATCAAATTAAAATTAATTATTTTAAAATTATATATTTTAATAAATAAATATTTTTTAAAAAAATTTAATTATAAATTTTTATTTAAAAAATATATTTTTTAATAAATTTAAATTAATAATATAATAAACAACAAAAATAACTAATATTGTTACTAACCTAAGAGGCGCATATTGCTTGGAGGCCAGGCTCTTTTTATCACTCTTCTGTGATAGGGTTTAAGGTAGGGTTCTGTCTCTGTCTCTGTTTCTCTCTACACCAAAGCATAAGGCTTTTGTCTCAATGTCTGTAAATTAAATTGGGAAATTAAGCAAAATTTGGAAAGAAAAAAAAAAAGAAAAAGGAAAAACATGAAGGTCAAGGTAATCTCTCGCTCTACAGATGAATTCACTCGAGAACGAAGCCAAGATCTGCAGGTTCCTCCTTTGTCTTTCTGTAGAATTTTCAGTTTCTTTTCTTTCTTTTGAACTTTCTCTCTCTAAACAATAAAAACCCTTTTACTTTTTTCTGTCAATCGAATGGGAAGCAGAGAGTTTTTCGGAATTTCGACCCGAACCTTCGAACCCAAGAGAAAGCAATCGAGTATGTGCGGGCAGTTAACGCCGCCAAATTAGATAAGGTAATTTGAATTAGTTTTTTAGAATGTAGTGATATTTGGATTGAATTGAATCTTTTTTTTTTTTTTGGTTTTTAATTGGGTAAATTTTGATGTTGATATAGTCTTTTTTGGTGGTAATTTTTGTGGGGTTTGGTTATTTTTGGTCGATATTTGGCATTAATTTTTTTGATTGTGGTTTTGATTGGATTGGGCTGATTTTTTTTTTTGTGGTTTTTAATTGGATGAATTTTGATGCTGATTTCATCATTTTTGGTGGTAAATCTTTTTCGGGTTTGGTCATTTTTGATAGATATTTGCCAGGCCGTTCATTGGGGCAATGGATGGGCATATTGATGCAGTTTCTTGCATGGCAAAGAACCCCAATTACTTGAAAGGAATATTTTCTGGTTCTATGGATGGAGGTATTTTCCATGTGTATAACTTTTTTGTATTGATAATTACATATGTTCACCTATGGGATATGTGATTTGATTTCATGGACCTTAGTTTGTTAGGGGAAGGGTTGGTGAAAGAGCCTAACTTCAGCTCTATGATTAGGATAATGTTGGGCCTTTAGTTATTTTCTTTTTATTTTCCTTTTTCCAAAAGAAGAATGAAGCAGTTCTAGTTGTTCTAGCAAGTTCTGATATGTTAATTTTTATCAGATTCTAATATCATGGTGGTCTTGTTATCCTTATTTGGGCACTGAAAGTAATGAAAAAAGGCTAAAAATGGACTTTTTTTTTATTGGCAATTACTGTGTAACTGTACAAACGTTTCAAGTTTGGTCAAGGGAATGGAATATGCTTCTTAGAGCCTAAAGTATGCTTTAGCTAAATTCTGAGATTTCTGAAGTTTCAAAATTACGTTGCTCTAGAGCCTATAAATATGCTTCAGTAAAATTCTGAGGTTTCTGATGTATGTGTTTTGTAATTTTTTTATTTTTATTTTTATTTTGGCAGATATTCGTCTATGGGATATAGCTTCCAGGTAATTTCATGTTGTTTTCTATTGGATGCTTCAGAATTTATATACCTGTTAGGTTCTTGGTTTAGTTTCTTGAAGTCTGCATGGATGATGTATGTGAATATACTGCTCTTCAGTTGTTAGTGTCCCTTTGTTTTTATATATTGTAGTTCAGTGTGGGATTTTTTATCAGCTATTAACTGGCGGTAATGAAAATATTACTAGAGTCTTATTTTCATTTTTTTTTTTTTTATATATTTAACAGGGAGATTCTTAACTATTTAATGATGCTTATCTACTCAGGCAAGAAGGCAAATACTTGTCATAGAATCATAATATAGGAAAATTTCCTCTGGGTTCAAATTGGCAGAATAAGGAGATCAGTGTTTCATTTGTAACCTTGACACTACTAGAATAATTTTACATCACTGAGAAAGTCTCAATTCACCTATTGATTATATTTCACTAAGTGGTATGTTTTTATGGCGGGTTTTATTGGGGCTCCTATCTATGTGTCAATAACATTTATATTGTGAACATCTTTTCAACAGGAGAACGGTCTGTCAATTTCCTGGCCACCAAGGGGCTGTACGTGGTTTGACAGCATCTACTGATGGGCACACTCTGGTTTCTTGCGGAACTGATTGCACGTAAGGCATATTATTTTAACCCATGTTTGAAAAAATGAAATCTGCTATGTAGTAAACACCAGTGAAGCTTATGTGAGAAGTATGTCTTGTTGAAACTTGCATCTTGTTTGTTCAGTGTCAGGCTTTGGGATGTTCCTGTTGATACTGCTATGGAATCAGATGACTCCTTTGATAAGTTAGCTGAGGTTAAGCTTTCTTGGCATCATCCTGTTACATGGATTGGAGGTTTTTTCAGTTTGTTTCCCATGTTCACATTTTTCTTTCCTGAACTCACTGGTACTTTATTTTCAGCCAAGAGCGGTGTATATAGGGAAGAATGCTTTTTGGTAAGGGTAGTAGGGTTTTTGAGAAGAGTTGCAATTTCTGTTGTTGGATATTTATTCTTGTAATGTGGGCATCTTTCCTTTTATGCTGATTCCTTCTACACTATTTCCAGGGCTGTTGATCACCAATGGGATGGTAATCTCTTTGCTACAGTGGGTGCACAAGTAGATATTTGGAATCACAACAGGTTCTGATGTCAAGTTCTCTTTATTCTTGAGTTAAGTATGATAATCGTTTCAATCATATTCTCAGTTTATCTTCCTTGATTAGGTCCCAACCTGTTAATAACTTTGCATGGGGAACAGACACAGTAATATCTGTTCGATTTAATCCTGGAGAAGCTAACATCTTGGCAACATCAGGAAGGTATGCTTGGAAAGCATGAGATTTTTTATTTTTTACCCATGAATAATATCTATGTTCTGTATCATATACTCAATTAGTGCATTGAGTTAGCAAAGAATGCCCGTGTGTTTTTTGCTCATATTTGCTTCTTTGGTGTGTTTTGGATGTGGAGTTAACTCATCTATAACCAAAATGTTGAACAGAAAAAAGAGGATTGTGCTGGTTATTTATTTAGATTTGAAATTACTAACAAAAGAAAGTTATTTTACATATTACTAAAATGTGGTAAGATGAAAGTCAGTACATAAATTATTTCCGTTCTATAGATACACATTAAGCAACATTATGCATGTTCTGCATTGTACCTCTGCTACAGCATTGCAAGCTTGCAAATACATGATGCCTCATTTATAACTTATTGTTTTCTTTTGCAGTGACCGTAGCATAGCATTATATGACTTGCGATTGACAACTCCAATAAGGAAAATTCTTATGATGGTAACTTTGGCACCTTAGCTTGATGTTTAATTCATGGTTAATTTTGTTCAGTTGCATGGACTTTTCCTTTGCTCTGGTTTAAGGCATATTGTTTATTATTGTTATCTCTTTTTATGGCTTAAATGTTCTTTTCCTGTTCAGTAAAAATTTCCTCCACATCTGATTGGTACATTGGCTATTCTCTATTTTGAACACTGAAGCAAACTTTGATGTTTAAAGATATTTTTATATGCTGAACAGAATGGATGAAATCAAATAGTTGAAATTTCTTTACTTATTTGAATTTGCTATTAACTATGCAAAGTTGATCAAAAAATCAGATTGTTTAAGGTATAGTTCTCGGTTGATAACTGGGGTGGAAGTTGCCTGCTTGATTGTCTCAATGATGGGTTAAAATTGGGAAGGCACTGCAGAGCCTGAACTGAACAGTTTTTAATGTGTAAAGATCTTAGGTGTCATTTTGGAAATTATTTTGATATGTTCAAGCCATACCTATGATTAGCTGCCTCCAATTTCTTATTGATGATAGTCCGTTTTACTAGGGCCAATGGATCATGGAGTAGGATAAATGAACCTAGAAGGGTTGCAATTGGATTTTTTTTGGTTCATTGTGGTAGAGCTTATGAATTTGGAATAATGGGAGGTCTTTGTCGTGAGTCTTATGCAAAATGCTAGTGTATATTTCTAATTGAAAATTCTCATTAATTCTTTACATTTATGAGCTTGTATGTGTTTGTATTTGTATGTGCGTGTACATATTTATATTATTGCATACTGTATTATGTAAAGTTATATGTCTTCCTTGGAGTTTCTCTGAAATGTTTACTTATATGCTGCGCTTTTTTTTTTTTTTTTTCTGACACACTCTGACCCTTAGTATTTTGTCACAGACAAAAACCAATTCTATTGCCTGGAACCCAATGGAACCAATGAACTTCACAGCTGTAAGCATATTTATTAACCTTTGTGTGGACCTTTGGGCATTCTGTTGCGTATTTTTTGATATGATATTATTTTAGTATTCATTGCCTGCAGCCTGGGATGTTCCATTTTGCCCCCATAGTTGACAGCTTTAATCACAGTCAGATTCTTAAAAAGATGATATAGGGGACCTTAATGGCAAACTTTTGCAAAAAGAGCCTATATTAATTCGAATTTAGCTAATTGGTGTAGTGTGGTCTAATGAAGAAATGTTAATGAGTTTTCAATCAATGGCAGTCCATTTACTTGCTACAAATGATGATATAGGCAAATGAAGATGGCAATTGCTATAGTTATGATGCTAGAAAATTGGATGAAGCAAAGTGTGTTCACAAAGATCATGTTTCAGCAGTGTAAGTGGCTTGAATTGATGTTTGGCACATATAATGGACAGTTCATTGTCTTGTTAGTGGTAATAACCATCACTAGGAAAACTATACTTGTTAACATTTATTGCTTCTTTCCAGGATGGACATAGATTACTCTCCAACTGGTCGCGAATTTGTTACAGGATCTTATGATAGAACAGTGAGTTCTTCTACCTGTTAGTTGGTCACCAGTTCTTTTTCACCTTATTAAGCACCAGATATCCAGGTGCAGGATAATGGTGACCAATTATTCCAGGTGCAGGATAACACCGTTGTTAATTATAGTTTTCTATCTTCAGATCAGAATTTTCCAGTATAATGGTGGTCACAGCCGGGAAATCTATCATACAAAAAGAATGCAGAGGTATGATTTTCTTTATGATTTTATTAAACAATTTCTAGTTTTTCACAGTATCAAATCCCATGTATATCTATTGTTTTCTGCATAAATGTTCTGATGAGTTGCATGTGTCTGAGCCTGGTGTATGTCTTAAAAAATGAGGCCTTTCAATGTCTTTTTATGTGCGTAACATTCAATGCTCAACTCTCTTTTGAATATCCAAAACAACAATCATTTTCTTGAAAGATGTTATAGATTCTCCCTGAAATTCGTCTTTGTAGGGTGTTCTGTGTCAAGTTCAGCTGCGATGCAAGCTACGTTATTTCAGGCAGTGATGATACTAACCTTAGGCTGTGGAAAGCTAAAGCTTCAGAACAACTGGGAGTTGTAAGATTTTCATCTTGCCATTATTATTTCCTGACACAGACTTAAATTCTTATATATTCTTTTATTATTGCTCAAAATTTTAATGCTTATATCCAATCTATTTGGTGCACTTTCTGTGTGCTCCCCGCAAAAACAAACCAAAGCAATTCAATGTTTCAAGAGTTGGCACTTTTCATAACTAATTTCTAGGCATCTATAATTTTTTTGCTTAATTTGGCTAATTCCTGGAATAAAATCTTTTCTCCATTGATTTCCAATGTCCAAAACCTTATTCATCCATCCATCCCCAATTACAGCTGCTTCCCAGGGAACGCAAAAGGCACAATTATAATGAGGCTGTCAAGAATCGTTACAAGCATCTTGATGAAGTCAAGCGGATTGTGAGGTATGGAGATTTGAGCTCTTAGCTGAGATTGGGGTTTCCAAGGTTCCAAATCCAACATAAGATAGTTCAAGCTGTCTCAGGGCCTTGACAATAAAATGTTTGCTGCATTCATGTAGCACTCACTACTGGTGCCTGTTACTCATATTTCTTGCTTGATTATTGCAGGCATAGACACTTGCCTAAACCTATATACAAGGCCCGTAAACTCATGAATGAGATGACTGATGCCCAGAGGAGGAAAGAAGATAAGAGGAAAGCCCACAGTGCTCCAGGAAGTATTGCAAAAGAACCTCTGCGTAAAAGAAGGATAATCAAAGAAGTTGAATGAGTGGCTTTTTGGAGTCTCCTGCATGGAAGATCTTTGATCAAGTTTTGCTGGTCAGTTTCTCGCCCGGGGGATCCCCTCACGGTGGCCCCTGGTTAGGTGAAAACTCAGTGGCCGCTCCGGAAAGTAGTCTAAGAAGTGAGTGAGAATGAGCTTGAGAATGGTGCAATTGAGCCCACCATGTGTAGTAATTGCTATTTTTGATATGCTGCCTTGTAATGTTATATTCATATCATGATTAAATTAATTGTGAGACTGGTTTTTTCCCATTTTGTCTATTAAGAGACCATTAAGTTGTAAACCATATAATAAAAATAACTTTTAAAAATCAAAACTTGATATTTTGAGCATAAAAATTTAAGTTTTTAACTATTATGTTACTCTTGAAGTCTTCATCTCATTTTTCAGTGACTTGGTTTCTAATAAACTCAATGAAGATGTGATAGCTGGATGCTTCTTCTCTGCTCTTTTATTAGATATTCCTCTCCATGGGGTGTCTCTTGTTTGATTGAGAAAATAAATTTTTACAGAATGGTAAGTTGCAATCTTTGATAAATTTTTACAGAATGGTAAGTTGCAATCTTTGAAAGTTTTATAGGGGAAAAAAAAAAGTGTAATATAAGGAGGTTGTTTTATAAAGATTTTTATTAAAGTTTTTTTTTTTTTTTAATTTGATGGATTTTCTAGATCTTAGAAAAAAGTAAGTTAATGTAGCTTAATGGGGCAACAATATCATGACAGTATTTGTGTATTGGGATCATGTCTCTTTTGTTATGAAATTTATCAAAGGAAAAATATATATGGGTATAAAATTGATAAATTTTAATATATATAAATAATTTTTTTATATATATATATAATTTATTTTATATTATATTAATATTATATATATAATATAAAAAATAATTAATAATACTTAAAAAATAACATAATAATAATAAAAAATATAGATTAATTAATTTTTTTTTGTTTCATTAATAAATAAAATTTAATGTAAATAAAATTATTATACTATTTTCATATTACTTTCATATTTCTTCTTATATATTGGTATATTTATAATATAAAATATGTTATAAGTAATATAAATTTTTTTTTAATATTTACTAAAATTTACCTCTTTTCTATTTACATTGAGGTAGTTGTACCTTTTATCAAAATCTTGATGTGCTTTTTGCTTGCCAGCTATTTTAGAAAGTTTGAAAGAGGTCATCTGGTTATGTACACCCAACACATTGGAAGCAGAAACTCCTCTGGTACTAAAATTTATGCAGATGCTCATTTTGAGCAAAAGTACAGTTCATTCATTTTAATATTTCATTTGATGAGTTTATAAAAACAAGTCATTTAATATGATAGTTTAAACATCAAGTAAATAATTAAAAGGGTAATCATTATTAATAAAAAATAATCAAATAACAAAGAAAAAAGTGAAAAAAAATAATTAAAAATGAAAATTGTCTATGAATTATATATATATATATATTTAAAATTAATCAAGGGTTTGATCAATTTTGATTTAAATTTACTCCCATTGTTGCCAGTCAAATCTAATAAGATGAGGGATTTAAAATTTCTAAAGCTAGGATAAAATTTTTACCATAGAATGTTTTTTTTTTTTTTTTTGAGATTTACTCATTTATTCATTTTAATAATATTCAATAAAACTAAGACCCATTTTAGAAAAATGTGAGAAGTACATGTTTTCAGAGTCTTCTTTTTGACTTAAAATAGGTTTTACTCTCAAATATTGTAGGGCTTCAATGCCCTGCAAAAAATCAATGTAGGGGTTTCAGGTTATTTATGTTCCAAAAAAACAAAAGGGATTTCAATGGCGGGGAAAAGTAACTAACATAACGACCTAGCAAGATTGTCTCATTGCCACCCAAAACCTCATTTCTCTCAAGCTCTCCTTCTCTCTCCATTCGTTTCTCTTTGCTTCACTATCCTTCACGGCGGCCAATGGGTAAGAGGCCGCCAGCACCGGATATTGAGACCGGGGCACGACCGCAACCACCACTGCCACCACCAGCCCCTCACCCATGGTTTCCATGGCTAGTTCCACTCATATTTGCAGCCAACATTATCATCTTTGTTTACACAATGTACGTCAATGATTGCCCGGCAAAAATGGGAGCTGAAAAGTGCGTTCTTTATGATCCTTTGGGCAGGTTCTCTTTCCAACCTCTTAAGGAAAACGTCGTACTTGGCCCTTCCATTATAACGTAAGAAAAGCTTCTTCTAACATCCATCTCCATTTTCTGTAAGTTTCCGGGTTTGCATTGTTTTGAATTCATTCCAAAACCATCAATAATTGGCGTGAAGAATCGAAATGTTTAGTTAACTGGTCTTTCGTAGATTGAGCATTTTCAGTTCTTTGTCATCTATTAAACAAAATTGCATTTAACTTTTCACATTCATCCTGCTTTTGAGTTGCATATCTACACAAGTTATAGTTGGAAATTTGATGAAGAAGTTTGATTAGAAGACATTTGTTTGCGAAATATTCTGACTTGACTGCAAAAATTTAATGAAGGTCATTTGATTATATACAACATGGGGAGAAGCAACTCTAGTTCATTCATTGTAACATTTTGTTTAGCTTAGTTTTGTAGCAAAAAGTCATACAACAGAGTTTCATATCCAGTCCCAGGAGCTAAAAGGTATCCAACTGAGACAAGCAACAATGTCATTTCAGTTATTGACATGCCTCTAGGGAAAAAATAGAAAATGTACATATGACTTTCAAGGGGTATGGGTAGAGTAACTTTCCTGGCCTTCTTATGGTTCTCAGGCTGAAAGAGTTGGGAGCTCTTGATACCACAGCAATAGTGAAGGATCATGAGGGATGGCGCTTGTTCTCTTGCATCTGGCTGCACGCTGGAGTTGCCCATTTATTTGCTAATATGATGAGCCTTCTGTTCATAGGAATCCGGCTTGAGCAGGAATTTGGATTTCGTAAGAACTAACTGTGTAAGAGTCTGTATGTTTGACATTAACTCTGTCCTTCATGTGCTGAATTATTACTGATACACATACACTTGAAAATGACAGCCAGAATAGGGCTGCTCTATGTGTTTTCTGGTCTTGGAGGAAGCTTGATGTCTTCTATTAGGCCAAAACCAGCCATATCAGTCGGAGCATCTGGTGCACTTCTTGGACTTTTGGGAGCCATGCTTTCTGAGCTTATAACAAACTGGACAATTTATGCCAATAAGGTAACAGCTATAAGTTATGACACCATATCATGTTAGACCCGGTATTGGTCTGCTGCGAGCAGGTCTTCTAACCAATCCTTGTTGATTATTCAGTGTCAAGCAATTACAAACCTCCTCGCTATCATAGTACTGAATCTGGCCCTTGGTTTTATACCGCAAGTCGACAATGCAGCCCATACCGGAGGATTCCTTGCAGGATTTCTCCTTGGATTCATTCTCCTAGTTCGCCCTCAATATGGATATGTAAGCCGCAAGTACATTGCTGCAGGATACAATATGAAAAACAGAAAACCAAAGCACAAGTGCTACCAACATCTACTTTGGATCATAGCTTTGATTCTTCTGATTCTCGGGTAAGTTTGAAAATCCTTCAGCCTGTTTTGAGCATTTTCATCATTCAAACTACCAGTGTAGCTAACTATTGTCAATCTAGCAGATACATATGGGGCTTGGCCAAGCTATTTGATGGGAAAACATCCAAGAACTTGCCTTCTTAAAGCTTCAGTAGTTCATCTGTCTACGTACTCGCATACATGCATGCAAGTTCAGGATATATGTAATGTAATTATGTTATTATAGATCACTCTTGAGAGTCAATATTTGCATTTCAAGAGGTATGCGCATTCTGTGTATACAACAGAAAGAAGGAAAAAAAAAAAAAAAAAAAGAATTCTTGTTGGATGCTTGAGCAATGGAATGCAAAATGACCTCAATTCAATGCTAAATTTTGAAGAGTTTTTTCTCGTTCCTAGTCTACACTGTGGGTTTTGGACAAAGGTCAGATGAACAGTACCACCAAACCTCACCCTTCCTAGATGCATACAAAACAGAAGAATTAGAAATGATCTTAGTGGAAACTCAAAAATTCAAAAATAAAATTCTAAGTTTTTAATTACTAAGAAATCCAATAAAAAATTCAAGAGGATACAGCTTTTTTGGTTAATTGAACTCGCTTGATTGATTGGTACATGTTACTTCTTCATGTACGAGATCATTGTAAAAAACACCACACTTTATTTATTAAATAAATAAGTAAACCTTCCAACCAGCCAAAAAGAGGTCTATGGTGTGTATGAGAAACTAATTTTAACTTGTCTTGACCCATTTTGTTATTTAATATCTTTTATATTTTTTTATACATTTAATTAGTCATTTTGCTTATTATCGTTTATCTTTTTATATTTGACTGAAGTTTGGCAAGTCACTTTTCGGTTCATTGAGAATTTTCATTTAAAAAAAAAAGATAACTAGGTTAAAAATGATTTAATTTAAAATTTTTTTTATCTAAATAATTCGACTTTACAAATTATAAACGTAAATACACGATATATTATCATCATCTTTATATATATATATATATATATATATATATATATATATATATATAATGTTATCATGATTATTATACATTAAAAATTAAAATTATATAATTAATAATTAAGATAATATAATTTATTAATAATTATTTAAAAATATTTATATTTATATAATTTGTTATTTTTAACTTTTAATATGATAATATTTTATAAAAATAATAAAATTAAAATAAAAATAAAATTAATAAATATTAAAATTATGTAATTAATAATTATGAGAATACAATTTATTGATGGATATTAGAAAAATTGGTTATATTTATGTAATTTTTTAATTTTAATTTGTAACATGATAGTATATTTTTAAAGGTAATAAAATTGAAATAAAACTTAAATCGATAGGTATAAAATGGGACAAAATGGAGTGGACTCCAGCAAAGAACACTGAAGGACACAAAAGCGGGGACTTGTGTGCTAAAGACAAAGACTGGGACAGCCGCTTGGAAACTTAGAAAAGAAAGGAAAAGAAAATAAAAAAAAGGGAGAAATGGGTTTGATCGGAGACGCCGCAGACTCTATCAGATCAATCGAAATCCGCCAGCTTCTCACTCAAGCTGTCAGTCTTGGTCAGTCTCTCTCATTGTTAACATCTATATGCAAATATATAAACATCTATGTTTTTATATGTTTACATGAATTCATGTGCGTCTATATATTGTTGATCATGTGTCCACTGTCGATTTGATGCTAAAAGGGGTCGTACTAGGATTAATTTTCTGGGTTTTCAAGCTTTCAATTTTGGGTGGAGTTGATGTGTAAAAAGATAAGGTTTTTGGCTTTCAAGTGATTGAATTTTCAGTTAATTGGGGCTTAAGAGAGTGAAAGATATGTTCTTTGTCATTATTTATCAGCAGTTTTTAGTTATGAGTCAATGTATAATTATTGCTTATGTGATTTGTTTGATTTTGAGAACTGTGATGAGAATGGAAAGAATCTTTCACTATAATTGGGGGGTTTATTTGGGGTTGGGGGTGGAGGGTATAAATTAGTGGCTTATGGGATTAGGATATAGTCAGCTCAATGATACCTTATTATGATGAATTGGGTTTTGGGTTTCTTGTGGAAAAATACTGTTTAAGTTGCAAAATTAGGGCACATCTGTTTTGTTTGATTTTGGAATAGTGAATAAGAATGTGATTTCAATGTTAACTATGAAAAACTTGTCAAGTAGGTGATGGTTTCACTGTTAAATCTACATTTTGCATTTAGCTTGGATGGGTTGGTTGAAGTTATCAGAATCAGATTATAGGTTTCCTTGTAAAACGAAGGTTTTTACTCTTGTGCTTATAATTTATTTATGTTGCATGCATTTGGTGCTCTTAAACGAAAATTTACGAAAGCAAAAGCAGGTAGTTGCTAGGTTCTGTAATTACTAGGTTGCTGCAGTTCTTTGCATGTAAAATAAGATTTCCTTTCAGGAAAAGTTGAGGTGTGATGTCTATACTTTATAGTTCTGTGCAGTTTAGTATATCCATGGTTTAAACTGCATCATCTTTGTTTGAAATTTAAATTATTTGGCTTGCTCAAATTTGAGCTCTTTCAATTTGGGAGTAATAGAGCTGTGCTTCTGCTGAAATTCTTCATTATGAATGTTCTGAGCCGCTTGCATTTTGTTTCAGGTATGATTGTTACATCAGCATTAATAATATGGAAGGCATTGATGTGCATCACTGGAAGTGAATCTCCTGTTGTGGTGGTTCTTTCAGAGAGTATGGAACCTGGCTTCAAGAGGGTAAGTGATACCTTTGATCTGTATGATTGAATCATTTGTGTCTAATTATTTTCTCTGTTGCTTTTCTCTACTCTGCACCACCAATTTTTCTCTGTAGTATCTAATGGTAATGTGATAATATGGAAAATGGCACTACTAGAGCAAAGAGGAGCAATGTATACTTGCTGTTCGGGCAAAAATGGATAAGAAATTGTATATTCTTCAGTTTCCATGGTCTTCTATCTAAGATTATCCTCTTTTCTTTTCTTAATAGTGCTTAGTAACTTCATAATCCAATTTAGCATGGAGTCTTCAGATTTGTCAAACTACATAGTCATTGCCGTGGCACCGTAAGTTGACATTGGCAGTATTTTCTTTTGAGGTCTTTCCTTGATTTGAGCAAATTCTTTAAACTATGGTGTTATATTTTTTGCAAACAAGAATTTCATGTTCAAATTGTAATTTGCAAGAACCATAAATCAGAATGAAAACACAAATTTTCCGGTTGAAGTCATATTTTCTTCTTTTGCAGGGAGACATACTGTTTCTGCACATGAGTAAAGAGCCTATTCGTGCAGGGGAGATTGTTGTTTTCAATGTTGATGTAAGTGGTTTTTTATTTTAATTTTCTGCTTTTCTTTCCCAATATTGATAGTTGTTTTTCATTTTGTTTTTAGGTTTTGCTTATTCTGGCATGTTACACCATCTCTCTCTCTCTCTCTCTCTTTTTTTTTTTATTCTTTTATTGTAATTTCTCTATATGCAATTTTTAATTGTCAATAGTATCTCTAACTGGTGATATGCATATTCAAGCCATATGCAATTTTGAAATGAATAAGCTTGTGCATATGGTTGTAGTGGCAGAAATTTGGATGTCTCAGCATTTCTTTAACCAGAAAAACATCTTTGCGTAGGAGCATGAGTAGCAGAGGAGTGTGATCTGGTCTACAAAATGTTTAAAAAGTGCTTTTAGTGAGAGCTTATTGTGTTCATGTTTAGATTGATTGTCAGATTGCATGCACATGGGCATTAATATGAGCCTGCATAAACATTCACTCGCTCAAATGTATTTTTGGTTTTTAGGGAATTCTGTTGTAAAGATTTTGAACTGCTGTTATTGAAAGCATTTTGAAGCACAACAGTTTCCTTGCTGATGGAAAATTGTTGTATATCTTATTATTTAGATTCTTTTTTTCCATTATGTAGTTGCATTCTAAATGATGCTTTTTTGTCAATTAGGGTCGTGAAATTCCAATCGTCCATCGTGTGATTAAGGTAATTAATTTGGCTCCTTACCACTTAAATTACATGCCTGTGCCAAGAAAAAAAAATGTTTGGTGTGCCTAAGTTATTCACATGCACACACAAGCAAGAGAGAGAGAGAGTGAGATGTGTTCTATTGTTGCCAGCAATGTTAAAATTTGCTTAGTTATGCAGTCATGGCTTGTTCTGCAGAGGCTTTTGAACTATAATGTCATCCATCAAAACTAGTTTCAACTAGAACTCAGTTTTGTACTATCTGTTAGTCTTAGATTTGATTGAATTGCAGGTCCATGAAAGGCAAGATACAGGGGAGGTTGATGTCCTCACAAAAGGTGCCATTTCCCAGATCTAAATACCAGTCTGTTGAAGTTTGGAGTTTCTTTGTACAACTCCATGCAATTTCAAGTGTTTTGCTGGTTCACTTGTTTTGCTAACTATCCTTTTTTTCTGGTTATGTATGCTGCTTTCTCAGGAGACAATAACCTCGAAGATGACAGGATTTTGTATGCTCATGGTCAACTCTGGCTTCAGCGTCACCACGTCATGGGCAGAGCTGTGGGGTAAACTTCAATCTCCTTCTTTGGCTATAAGAAGACATTCTTTAGGTTTCTGCTGCTTGTTTGAATGGGTGAAAATTCATCTTGCCTAAATCTTATTACTTGCAGGTTCTTACCTTATGTTGGTTGGGTAACTATTATCATGACCGAAAAGCCTATCATCAAGGTTTGTTTATTTCTACTAAACAAGAAAAATAAAAACTATCGTTTTAATCTTTCATTGAATTTTGATGATATTTAGCTCCTCTTTTCCACCTTTGCTGTTTGCCTTTTCGTGGCATTGCCTGTGAAACTATTATTGGCACCTAGCTATTATTTCTTCTTTTCCTTAAAATCTTTATTTGCACTTGAAAATGGAACTTAGGTTCATTTTTGCAGTTTGATTCTCATTCTTTTCAGGCTCGCATCTGGTATAAGAAGGCACTGACTTTGTTTAATTGACTGCTTGTATTTTGATTGTAGTATATTCTTATTGGTGCATTGGGGCTGCTTGTCATAACTTCAAAAGACTGAAGGATGAAGCAAGTTCAAGGCATGGCTGAATTGGGACCAAAATTTTCAAGTACTCAACTATGCTGCCCTTTGACAAATTAAAAAGAAAATAATAAAAAAAAGAATGAATTTTGCTTCACAAATTAATCTGTGATAACAGTTATGCACGATCAGTTTCAGAGACTTTATCTTGTTTTTGCTTTTTTCTCCTTACTTGTTCTACCACCCTGCCTTTTAGCTACAAGAAGCAATATTTCATTATATGTTCCAGCATTTTCAGCAGCAGACAATACCTTGCAAGTCAAGAATACACTGTAATGAACTTAGCAATGTTGCCTTTTGATCACGGAGGAAAATGGATGAAGATTTTCAAGCATATACTTTTGCAGCATTTCAAGTTTCCAAGAGTTGGGAAAGTCATGCGGATGTATTTAGAGACAGAATCCTTGGTTACCACATCCTTCCATTGAGCAGATGATGCCGTTGGCTTTACCGTTAATGGTGACTGTACCTGTACATTTTTGTAGGAAATAAACGTAGGATTAAGATGCCATTAAATTCTGACAGGACACAAACCCATTTGGCAATGGTAAGCCTCACATTCAGGACACAACCCCATTTGACAAAGAAAAGCAGTAGAGGAAACATGTGCCATTCGCAGACAGGGGGCCTTAAAGAGGCGGGGTAGGCCCTCATTATTGTTTATAAACATGCAGGAGCTGCCATTTTTACCCGGGCAAGGTGGATTTCACTGTGATGAATGCCATGGGATCCAAAACACCATGTAGTTCTCTGTGATGTACATGTAAAAACACCATGTATTTGACTATTTTTGACATTAATTTACTACCTATCGCATTTCACACTCTTATGATTCTTTGTTTGTAGCCAACTACATTGTTTTAGTGCATTTAAAAAATCTACAAAGAAAGTCATAATTTTATAATTTTGCAAGACAAAAGTATCCTTTATTACATCAAATTACAATTTGATCATATAAAAGAGTTGTCTTATGGTCTTTCATTCACAATGCTATTGATATTTATTAAACAATTGATTATTTTTATTAATAATATATTTCAGAAATTTCAATTCACTAATTACAACAACAATGCTTATCATAATATTAATTCTTGAATGATCATAAAATAAAATTTTTAATATTATATTATTATGTATAACGTCACATATCGACGTCACAATTATTTTTGTAAAAATAAATAATAATAAAGATAATAATATAAAACAAAAACAAAAGTTGCCTACAATAATTAACGTTTGTTTGTGTCTGTCTGTCGCGTTTGGGGTTTATCTCTACACCCAACATCGCCCATTTGCTTGGTTAAATCTCAAGGTCTGCGGTAACTCGACTAGCAGTTCCAACGGGAAGCCAAGTGCTACAGGAGAGCTGACCCGATTGCCAAAGCCTGACCCGGAAAGAGAAAGCTCGACTCCCGCACCATTCACAGCACCAACAAAGCCATCAAAGGTAATTTTTTTTTTTTCCCGTTAAACTCATATAAACTTTGTGCACCATTTTGTGCTGTAAAGTTCCAATCTTTTTTGGTCATTAATTGTGGCAAGAGCTTGAGGATTATGACGTGTGCTTGGAGGACAACTGTTTCGAACTTCCTGGATCTACAAGGACAAAAGATGTGAATACCCCATGTTAATTTGTTTATGAAAAAAAAAAAACAAATCATGGAAGAATAAAAAAGGAATTGTGGCAAGTGATAAAGACTGAGCTTGGATTGACTTGTGTTGTAAAAGATGATGATTTGGGGTCTTCGTTGTTGAAAGAAACAGTAGGCAGGCGACTGTAATTACTCACTCTGAGCCAGTAGGCAGGGCTCAGAAATTTTTGAACAGTAGGCAGGGGGTTTCATTGTTGAAAGACTGTCATTCTTAATTTCTAGAAATTTGACTTTAACAATATATGCATACTATCTATTTTTTTGATTCCGGGGTTCATTTATCTTGAAAATGAATGCAGATCAGGGATTTGTTGATTTTGGGTGTTATATTCTGAAGTAGGTGGTGGGATTTGGTGCTATGTTTGTTCTATCTTTGGGGGTGTTCTGATATTTTATTCTTAAAGTCTTGGATTTTCCAGGCAGAATAATGTGGTTCTGTTTCGCAGATCAATCAATTCTTTAATTTGTATTCTTGCTCTTGAATTTGTATTACCCTCAACAAGTTTGGGTGGTGATTTTGCGGATTTTGGCTGTGGGGTGAAAACTGAAGCTATTTTTGGACTTTTGGGCTCTATGTCACTCTCAACAGGTGCATGAAATAATCTGGTCAACATGTTCTTATTTCATGCTTCTTAGTCACATTTTGATTGTTGAATAAAGATTCTCGTTGGATTGTTGCTTTTCAGAATGTATGAGGTTGTTGGCTTGTATTGTATATGGTATGGTGGGTCACTAGTCTATGAGCCAGGTGTTGCATATGTAGTTGGCATTAAATATGTAATGGATTTAGATTCGGACCAATCTTGTCTTCATTACAGAATGATAAGAATATTGCAGTAGAATACTATCATGGTCCAATATTGTATATCTTGAATTATATGTCATATCTTTGTATATCACTCACTTAATGTGTACTTGGTAAAAATTGTGGCATTTTTAAGGAAGACTGTTTTTGGGCTTTAGGGGAAGATGAGGTTACTAATTGAATTGATGTTATCTGCTTCTGGAACTGAGGCTGGGTTGGGTAAAGGCTTTGTATTGCTTGATTCACTTTTAGTTTGCTTTCATCACAAATTTCCATTGTTTTTGTTTTAAAGCCCTGTAGTTCTGTCGGTGGAGAGGAAAAAGTATACTTGTGCTCATGTGGATGATTGTTGTTGTGTTTCAATCCAATGTAACAGGAATTGAGTTATCTTTAGATGTTTATTTATTGTGGGGAATGCTTGTTTTTCCATTATATTGTGGTAAAGATTGGCCTTTTGTTTGATGGTGGGTGCAGTTTCTATGATGGTGTTGATGTTTCTTATTTGTTGAATGCAACTCTGGATTTGTCATACAAATCTGGTCTGACTGTAACCGGAAAATATGGCCATCAGATTAGTGGCCTTGCGAACCCAACGTATACAATCCTTCTTCCACTCCTTTTACAATGTGAATAGCTGCAACACTAGTTTCCGCTCTTTCTGTGCTCTTTTCCCACAAAATGCAGATCCACCATTACCGTTACAAGATGTTGTAAATGAGATCTCTCGCATTCTGAGTGATCACAGGAACCCCCACCATGACTTGGAGTTCTCTCTCAACACTTATTCCACAAAAATGTCTGCAAGTTTGGTGGAACAAGTCTTGAAACGCTGCAAGAATCTTGGATTCCCGGCCCACAGATTCTTTCTTTGGGCCAAAAGAATTCCAGGCTTCCATCATAGTAGAGAGAGCTATCACATTTTGGTGGATATACTGGGTTCTAGCGAGCAGTTTGCTATTTTGTGGGATTTCTTGTTCGAAATGAAAGAATTCCAAGATTTTCAAATGAGCCGAGAAATATTTTGGCTTGTTTTTAGAGCTTATAGCAGAGCAAATCTGCCTGGTGATGCTATTCGTGCCTTTGGTAGAATGGTGGAGTTTGGTTTCAAGCCTAGTATTCATGACCTTGATCAACTTTTGTACGTGTTATGCAAAAGGAAGCATGTGAAACATGCGCAACAATTTTTTGATAGGATTAAGTGCGAATACGAGGCTACAGTCAAAACATATAGTATATTGGTGAGGGGATGGGGTGATGTAAGGGAATCAGCACTGGCACAAAAGATGTTCAATGAAATGCTTGAACGTAGATGCATTGCAGATGTTCTTGCTTATAATAGTTTGTTGGAGGCCGTGTGCAAGGGAGGGAATGTTGATGAAGCATATGCAATGTTCCAAGAAATGCGTTCAAGTGGAATTGAGCCAGATGCATGTAGTTATTCAGTGTTTATTCGTGCATATTGTGAGGAAAATGATATTCATTCAGCCTTCAGAGTGCTAGACAGAATGAGAAGATATGATCTTGTTCCTAATGTATTCACTTATAATTGTGTTATCAAAAAACTATGCAAGCATGGAAAGGTGGAAGAAGCTTATCAAATTTTGAATGAGATGTTCGAAAAGGGAGTTAGCCCTGATGCATGGAGTTACAATGCAATTTTAGCATACCATTGTGAACATTCTGAAGTTAATAGGGCTACCAAATTGATCTCTAAAATGGTCAAAGATGGTTGTTGTTTGCCAGATCGGCATAGTTACAACATGCTGCTCAAGTTGCTTATAAGGATAGGGAGATTTGATAGGGTAGCTGAAGTTTGGCAGAGTATGGGGGATAGGGGATTTTACCCTTCAGTCTCAACATATGCTGTCATGGTTCATGGTTTGTGCAAGAAAAGAGGTAAACTGGAAGATGCATGTAAATACTTTGAGATGATGATTGATGAAGGAATACCACCGTATTCTTCTACTGTTGAGATGCTGAGAAATAGGCTAATTGGGTTGGGATTATTGGACAATATTGAGATCCTTGCAGGTAAAATGGAACGAAGCACATCTTGCTCAATACAAGAGTTTGCAAATGCAATGAGAGGTGGCAAGGCTTATGTTAGTTCAAGAAGTGAAGAAACAGAGCTTGAAAGTGAATGAAAAAGCCACTTGATTGACCCTTTTGGCCTTGATAATTTCAGAATTTTTTCTGACTTGCAGAGCCACACCAGAAATTTACCATAACAATGTTTTGTAAGTTTCAGTCCCCTTGTTACTATTTGCTATTAATTCTGCATATAGAGAGTGCTTGTTATGATCCCAATTTATATTGGTTTGGACATTTATATACTAACTAGCTCCTTATTTTAAAATTTATCCAATTTGAAATCATATGTCTATTACATAAGTAGCACCTTTTTCTTTATGGCATAGCATTTTCTCTTTAATACCAATTCTCTCTCGTTTTCTTTTTGTGCTCATTTTGACCTAATGTATCTTCTTTCCTATTTTTCCTGCAGATAATCCTACTTCCTTACTCTCTTTATGTTTTGTCTTTTCTATTCACTTTCTCAATTTTGAAGTCCAAAACTTTCAACAAATGCAGAACCTAACACAATTGAACGATACCCCAAGGAGGAAAACAACAAGAGGAGAAAAAATTCATTAGGTCTGCTTCATAATTTTCTTCCTTTAATATTCTTTTTATTGCCTTTTTATTTTTTTCAGGAAAAATAATTGCAGTGTCATGACTTCACCTTCACGGAAGAAAATTCTGCTATCATCCCCAGAAGCAGTGTTGCTGCAACCACAATCTTTGCAATACAAGTCAGCCTCAGCAACAATATTCCATCACTATGAAATGTGCAGACGAGATTGGTGAAAACATTAGTTTCATCAGAAGAACCTTGACAATATTGAATATGGGAGTCTGCTTGTATGCAATGCAAGCAAAGCATAAGCAATACCTTCTTCAATCTCTGTCTCTCCCTCTGTCTACCTCTAGGTGCATTTTTATTTAAATCAATCTATTTAGAGTTTGATACATTTTGATTCTCTTATCAATGGATTCTTGGAGCCTTTGAGAACTTTTTATTGGTATAAAGGAAATGAAGCAAGTGATTTGCTGTAACTTATAGCAGAAGCAATGCAAGAAAATGCGACTAAAAGAGAGAACCAACTTGATTTTGGCATAACTTTCATAACTCATTAGAATTGAGTTCTCTACATTATACATGAGAGTTTGATGTATATATTTGTAATTTGTAATTTAAATTTGAACATTACAAAGAGTTGCCAGGTAAAATAATTGCTTGATTAGCTAAGCTTTCCACTAATTCAAAATGTTTCAAATTTAAACCTACAATTACAACTTAAACTAATCACCTAAGTTGCTTTAAAACTTCTCCTTTAAGTTTCCCTAAACTGTCATAACTGATAACTAAAGCATGGAGGGAAGAACAGTTCCATTTGAGCTAGAGCACAAAGTTGGTAGGTAAAGCAGCAACACCATGGTTGCTGTGAGCTTGGTGAACATCACTTCTTCTCCTTGGTACTATTGCTTTGCATGCACAAACCTTCCCTTAATTCCTCAAGTCCTGCTTTCTCCAGTGCATTTGTTAGTATGTTAGTAAGTTGCACTTTAGGAGCACAGTATAGTAGTTCCACTTCTTTGTTTTATTGGATTTCCATGATAAAGTGAAGCTTTATCTTGAAATGCTTGGTTTTGCCGTGCATCAATGGATTTTTGGAGATGACAATAGTTGATTGATTGTCACAATATATAATGGTAGCTTTATTTTATTTTAGCCTTAAATCTACTAAAATTTTTCTGATTTAAAGAGCATGATTCCCAACTGAGGTAGCAACTATATATTCTGTTTCGGTTGTGGATTGAGCGACTGTTGATTACTTCTTTGAGCTCTAACAGAACGCACTTAAACCAACGGTGAAATTATGTTCAGATGTGCTTCTCATATCCTCCATTGACCCTGCCAAGTCACTATAAGTATACCCTTTTAATTTGAACTCTATTGTTTTCTTAAACATAATTCCAAGATTGGTTGTGCTTTTAATGTATTTCAGCATTCTTTTTGCTGCTTTAAAAAGTAAGTCACTTGGAATATGTATGAACTTTGATAAGATTGTTGGTGAATTTTTGTTCACCCCATAAAGTGGAATTGGGAGGTGAAATGTTGAAGTTAATGATGTTGCCATACTAGGATTCTTAGGCCTCTTCTAAGCCACTAGAGAAATCCGATTTTGAATACTGACTGCCTAACAAGAGTTCTCATTTTAAGATAAGCCAATCAAATATGAAAGGTTCAGGTTTTAACCTTCTCTCCATAGAACTTTTGGTCAGCTTTTAACCTTTTGCCCTCCTTTTCCTTCACAATAGCATGTTCTCTGCACTTGTGCTCTTTTCTTTGAGTTATCCCATACGAATGACCGAGGACTTAGTATTTGCACAGCTTTATGTAATAGAGGGAGGTTCAAATTGTTTGACTTCTGATGATGACTTCTGGAAGTGATCAACTAAGTTTCATCTTAATCCTGCATGAATCATACAAAAAAATGGACAAAAGTGTTGTTCCTCTGTTAAAAGTTTTCTCGCTTTTACTTCTGTCATTCTGCGTTCCAGTTGATATTAAGTTCCAAATGGGCGAAGCAAGGAAAGAGATGGTGGGAGTGTGGCAAAGAGTGAAAGACAGAAAAATAATAAACAACAGCATATACATTAGCCCTGCCTAATGTGAATCATAGCAAATCCCTTGTCAAATATCAAATACATCCATTCAAATTAGAAGTCTATATTGCAATAACCACAGAATCTTAACTTGTCTACTTGTAACCATACTGCTTGAAACCATTAACATGTATGTCTTTTTGCTTGTAATGGTTGTCCACCCTTTTGGTGAATGGGACAACAGATTCTTAAGTAGTTCAGTCACATTCACGAGCAAATTTATTTTGTCATTCTGCCACTGTCGAAGTTGTATGAATGATGGTGAAGACAACAGCCCCACTAAAGTCTATAATTTAGTACCAAATCATTGCTATTTTGTATATTTGCTCCCACTCAATCTTTCTTTTGGTCTGCAAATCTTTTTGGTTTGAAACTCTTGCCTGGTATGTCCGGAAAAGCTTTGGTTTTTAACTTTGTGTTCGGCGTGGAAAATTAGAAGGGTAAGTTTGAGAAGGACTGGAAACCCATTTGAGAATGTTTGGAAACCAACCCCCCAGGAACACTTTCCTCAGTCTAGACCCAAATAATTCTCACAATGGGCCCAAATCTACTTTATGGGCTTTTACGGATAGAGGGCCCTGAAAGTGCTGTTATGAATCCGGACTTGTTATGAGGATCCCTTTATATTTTTCAGGGCGTTCGTGGGAAGAAATTACACAATTGAAGCCAAATCTTTTTAATCTCACAATGCTCTCCCTACTTCTTTAGTTCACTAGATGTGATTTCTAAGTTGTCACCATGTAATTCTAATCATTATTTAGAATAATTGTGTTGCTGTCTTTGAAATTTGCTTATAATTGACCCTTTAGTTCCTTAGACGTGATTTGTCGTTATGATTTTACTTTCACTCCAATTATTTTACTTTTACTTCGATTCCTATACCTACCCAATAGAGCATTCCTTATCAAAGTATCAATTTCAAGAAGATCTAGACAGAGTCATTAACAGCACCTACCGCTAAGCCAAAAGCCAAGCTACATATTATTTTAGACAGGATATACAACGTGTACGTGTGAGTTCATGAATTGGCAGCTTCGTTAGGTGAGATGAACATGTTCTGTTAGCCTAATGGCAATGATTAACATGAAGTTTTGTGGGACACACCCACGATCTTAGACTCGCATGAAGTCAGTCAGCCACAGTGACATGAACCATGCTAGCCTAATTTAAACATTTTTGAGCTAAACGTTTGAACTTGTAACAGTAAGTAATTGGTATTCTAACCATGTCAATCGTGTGGTTTAGTGTCATAGTTGCCTAGACTTTTAAACCTCTGTTGGAAATCAGCATCTTAGTCTCTGAAGATCCAATAGCACAAAAAGAAAAAAAAAAAGAGAGAATTACAAAATATAAGCATAAGCTTGCTAATTGATCCTAGTTAGAAAGCACACAAAAGCTGGCTGACGTTACAGAACTCATTTCGTAATCAGCTTGGAGTATACTAAACAATACGTATTTGAAGGCGTAAACTTGAAGCAAAAAGAATTGAAAGTTTCCTATCAATTTGCACAAGTTGCTTATATGTGACTGAATAATCGAACCTAGACATGATCCTGGGAATCTCTTTTGTCCATAGCTATGTCTCCCTATATGTATATATATGGTCTTTTTCACGTGATCACGTGCTTAGAAAGAAGAAAGCTTCCCACAAATGAAAGCTGTTTAGCGTGAACCATTTGTCCAGAAGTTAGAAGGGGCTGATAAGTAAACGTGCGTTGGCTTCACGACCATTGACTTATCGCTCGTAGCGGCTGATTCTCTAATGCAAACTGAGACCAGATACCAACTGCCGACAATGACTTTATGCTTGTTTTTTTTTAACTTTTGGTGGGGAGTGACCAATCACATTAACTTTCTTCCTAAACTCTGAGGCAACCACATTAATATTTCTTATACATTGGGTGCAAGACGGAGATTTCCAAGTGAAAAAGATGGTCTTGATAACAGGGGTTATTAGAGTTTAGAACTATGGATTTTGGATCTGAATTCCGTGCTTATAATTGCATTAAAGCTTGGAACTTTACTGGGAACGAGAGTTTGGTGGAACAATTCCAGTGTCAGAAAATTGATATTTAAATAAATAGGCCTGTTAGTAATTTAAAAATAATAATATTTTTTCGAAATATTGATATTTTCTCTAACACTATTAAAGTATTGAACTTTAAAGTTTTCATTTTTATTAAATATTTTGTAAGATTTATTCGAGAAGGATATTATTATTTATAATTTAAATATTTTTATTGTGAACTTAAAATAATTATTATATCATTTTAAAAATTAATTTAATTTGTAATATAGTATATATTTTCATATTAATTTGAATTTAAATTTATATAGTAAAATATATTTTAAAAAATAATTTTAAAAATTTAAAACATATTGATGTAATAAGATAATAAAAAGATGCATTTAAATTTAATAAAATTGGAGTGACGGGTCATTTTTACGAGAGTTTGGTGGAACGAGGACAACGACAGCGAATTCCAACTACGCTCCACATGTGGAATGACCGTGCTGTCGCCACTGCACTGCTTTGCTCATCCTAAAGCCCAATTTGGTTTCATTGAACCATCTGTTATGCCAAAATGATCCGGAGAATTGCATTGGCGTCAGCTTATGCTTTCCTTCCTGCTTCTTATTCTTCTTACCAATTCCGGGGAAGGACTTAGGCTTTGGCTTCTCTAAATTGCTCGTCTTCGTCCGGCCGCAAAACTCAATCATATCTGGTGGGGTTGACAGAAAAGTGCTGCAGAGGTATTGATGATGCTCTCAGCATGTTTCATCGGATGGTCACCTTTTCCCTGACATTGTTACAATGAAACAGTACGCCGAGGTGGTCTGTTTTTATAGGCAACTTGAGTGCTTGGGAATGCGCATGATATTTACTTCCTGGTCACACTCATCAATTGTTTATTCCATTTGAATCGTGAAGTTGGGTTTTTCCATTTTTGGCAAATTTTTGAAACTTGGGTGTTACTCCCTCACCATGTGATACTTAATTCTCTTTATCAATGGACTAACAATCATAGAGGGCCAACTCAACCAAGCAGTGAGCTTTCGTGGTGAGATGATAAGGTAAGCCTATCAACCTAACGCAATTAAGTACAGTATCTTATTGAGGGGATTGTGTAAATTTGGCGAAAATGGACGAGAACTTCGGTTGCTCGAGTTTATGGATGAAAGGGGTTGTGAGCCACATGGGGTAGCATATGACACTACCATTGACAGCCTTTGCAAGGATAGATTAATAAATGAGTTGTTGAATCTCTTCTCCAAAATGCTGGATAAAGGAATTTCACCAACTGTTGTTACGTACAACCCCTTGATCCATGCTGTTTGCAATTTAGGCCCATGGAAGGAAGCTGCAATGTTGATTGATGTGATGGTTGTTAGGAATATCATGCCAAAGGTAGTAACCCCAATATCATATTTTTATTGACACAATGTGCAAAGAAGGGAAGATGTTAGGGGTCCATGTGGTGTTTGAAAAGATGATTCGTAACGCAGTGTAAACGCAGTGATATTTGCCTAATTGTTGCCCATGCCTTCGCTCAGCCCTGTAAGTAACGATTCCTGCCTTTTTTCTTTGGGTACTTCTGAATTAAAGCCCATATTTTGTACCAACTGAGCAAGGTGGAATTCAAATTTCTAACCTTTCATAAAGCTTTGCTACCTCGTGGTCAAACCACGTTAGCCTAGTTGGTTAACGATTCATCCATTAAGATCATGTTGTTCCCTAAATGTTAAGTAGTTTTTCTCTTTTTCTTATCCTCATGAAGCATCAGGGTAGCCCACCCAATCGAAACTAAGGTGGAAATGTCTGGTGCAATCTAGAACAATTTTTCAAAAGGGGCAAAAAAAAAAAAAAAAAGTAGTGAGATAACTTTTAAAATTGAGGGGACAAAATACAAAACGAACCTGATGATCAAAGGATCAATTTCAAGACCTAGACAAAGTCACTAATAGCACCTACCGCTAATCCAAAAGCTAAGCTACATATTATTTTACACATTATGTACAACGTGTAGGTGTGAGTTCATTAATTGGTAGACTAGTATTTACTTTTGATTCTCTTGCTATTTTTGTTTGCAATAAATAATAATTGAATGAGTGACTGGTTAATAGTAGCTTTGTTAGGTGAGATGAACCATCTTAGGTCAGCCTAATGGGAATAATTAACTTGAAATTGTGTGTGACACACCCACAATCTTAGATTTGCATGAAGTGAGTGAGAATCGCAGTGATATGATCCATGCTAGCAATTTAAAAATGGGTCTTAGATTTGAATGAAGTAAATAAGAACCACAGTGATATGAACCCTGTTAGCTTAAATTAAACTCTTTTGAACTAAACGCCTAGACTTGTTATGGTAAATGATTGGTATTCTAACTATATCAATCGTGTGGGGGTTTCGTGTCATAGTCGCCTGAACTTTTAGTCATTTGTTTAAACTTAGAGTCCTGGTCTCTGAAGACCCAAAAGCACATAAAAAGGAAAAAAAAAAAAAAGGAAAATTGCAAACTATAACCATCAGCTTCCAGTATCTTAAGCCACGTATACTTGAAGGTGTAAACTTGATGCAAAAGGAATTGAAAGTTTCCTATCAATTTTCACAAGTTGCTTATATGTGACTGAATAATTGAACCTAGATATGTTCCTGGGAATCTCTTTTGTCCGTACATGTCTCCCTTGATATATATATATATATATATATATATATATATATATATATATATATTGTCTTTTTCATGCGATCACGTGCGTAGAAAAAATAGGGCTCTCCACGAACGAAAGCTGCTTAGCGTGAACAATGGGGTACCATTTCGGTATTTGTAATTGCAGGTTTTCCAGTCTGACAATTCAACGTGCGTTGGCGTCACAATCGTTGACTTATCGCTCGTAGCGTCTGATTCTCTTATGGAACCTGAGATCAGAAACCAACTGCCCAACATGACATCAACAGTTCTTTTTTTTCTTTTTTCCCCCCCCCGGGGGGGGGGGTGTGGATGACCAATGAGGCTCACTTTCTTCCAGGCAATGACATTAATATTTCTTATACATTGGGTGCAAGACGGGAAGTTCTAAGTTAAAAAGATTGGATAAATGAAGTGAGAAAAGAAAGGTAGACCGTCGATATAAAAAAAAAAAAAAAATACAAGAATTAATTATATTTTATTTAATTTTATAAATGAACGAAATTAAATATTAAAAAAATTATTTTATTATCATATCATATTTA
Organism: Rhizophora mangle; assembly: GCA_037832345.1. Lineage (NCBI taxonomy): Eukaryota > Viridiplantae > Streptophyta > Magnoliopsida > Malpighiales > Rhizophoraceae > Rhizophora > Rhizophora mangle. The sequence goes on along the minus strand of JBAPLJ010001940.1, from coordinate 165,525 downwards.
TAATGTTGCTCGTTGTTGCATAGTGTTGCTATAAGGAAAAAAAAAAAAAAAAAAAACGGAATAGACAATTTGTTCCAGATATTTCCATCACAGTTTAGATTGGGTGGGAAGGATATGGGGGAAAAAACACAAAAAAAAAGTCAAGAGAAGCGCCAGCGTACATTTTTGACTGGATTTGTGCACATAGGTGATATCCAAGTTATTTTGTTGATTTTCCAAAGTTATCGAAAACCGATGCGGATTGCAATTAGGGATGACTTGTGGGACAAGAAGATGAACGAGGAAAAGAAAAGTTGAATTTTCAATTGACCCAAATGTGCTCTTTCAAATCAATTAATCAGTTAAAAATATATGGTAATTAGAAAGTCTAAAATTGCATAAATAAGATAAAATAAATAAATAAATATTTAAAATGTAAAAATTCAGTTTTCTGATAATTGTGTAAATAATAATTTTTTAGAATTATTTGAAAAAATATATACAAAATAACACTTCATTGTGTTTTGATTGATTGAAAACCTTAATCGTGTTTAGTTCAATTAATTAAGTTTGAAGTTCAATTCAATTAATTGATTTCATTCGATTTAGTCGATTAATTATGGGGGCAGTAATGGAGGGCTGGTTGGACGTACAGGGATCTTTTTCGATTTCGGGGGTTTTGGGTTTGTTTCTTCAGAACCAGAACGACATTGATGGTTTTCAAGAAATTTGGTTTATTGATTTTGACCATCCTTGGTCGAAGGATGACGTGAATAATAATAATAATAATAATAATAATAATAATAATAATATATTTTCTGTTTCCAAATTTAAAAAAAAAAAAAAATTGCAATCCAATCCAATCCACCTAACAGCTGTAAGTCGATTCCAGTCGCAGTTTCAATTTTCAAATAATGGAGAAATATTAGTGGACCGAGAGCGTAGGACAGAATGTAAGGTTTCCTGTTTTCTTTTGATCTTTTAATTTTGTAAAAAATATTTATATATATATATGCAAAATTTATTTTCTTTTTTGGTTTTTTTTCTTTTTTTGTTTTTGGTCTGAACTCCGTCTACAAAATCTTATCTTTGGTCCTTTCGAATGGTGGCTGGTGAGCGATACCATAGCTATAGTTAATCATTGTGGTGTAGCAGTTAAAACCACCAGTACGATAATCCCAACCACCGTTGTAGTTGTCACATTATTATTATTATTATTATTATTATTATTATTATTATAAAAATAATTCAATAAATACAGGATTATATTTTGTGTAAGCAGACCTTACTTATCAAATACAGTCCAGATCTGAAAGCAACATGACAACTAATTCCGATGAACCAAGAATCAAGTTAACTCTTTAAATGTGCACCAATATATGAAAATAAATTCCTAGCATATTTAAATATCATAATTAAAAAAAAAAAAAAAAAAAATAATCTATTTATTTTTATGGGGTCTTGCATCTATGGCCCATGCTTATGTGTGTGTCAGCATTTCCATCTGGTATTTTATATATATATATATATATAGAACTGAGATTTCAACCTTATCCCCTGATTTAAGAAATTAATCTTCAATCATTGGGATAAGTCGCGTCAACATCCATTCCCTTTATTATTTTTATTTTGAAGTTGTCGTCACCTTGTTTTTTAAATTAATGCTTGAATCTCGCCATTTGAGTCAAGTTTCATTTGTTTGATTATTTTTTGTTTTGGCACATCTCGAGGTTTCTATTTTTGTATGTACTTGATGCAATTTTTTTAATTCATATAATTTAATAATTATTTTTATAATAATAAAAAAATATTAAGTGAAATGTATATTTATATATTTATAATGATGTGTAATTTGTTTATTTAATTAAAATTTCTAATTTATTGTAGTTTAATTTTTCAAAATAAATTTATTAAAGTAATTTTTTTAAAAAATATCAATATTATTTTTTAATTTTACAAATTTCTTACTTTCCAATTCTAATATCCTTACTTGGATTAGCAAATCTTTTTCCATGACATCAACATAATACTATGTTACATTATTACGAGTAATTAATGAATATTTATTTATAATTTTAATAATTATAATTATATATTAAAATATATAAATTAATAATTATAATAATATAATATATAAGTCCATGTCTTAAGTACGAGCAATTCGTTGAAATATTTTTGGATTTCAAATCCACAGTATTTTCAAACTAAGTTGCACCAGCTTTGAAGATTTAAAATAAAGTTTTGAGGAGTTTTACCAACAAAGACTTTATCGAATTTTAATGTACGGTAATATTCTCAACATTTATTACCACCGATGAACTCAATCCTTTTAAAGAACCAGGTATATTTGAATTTTTTTTTTTTTTTTTTGTTTTAGTAGATTGAAGTATATTTCAAAATTTATTTATTTATTTGATTTTACATGCCCCTAGACTTGCCAATTAATGAATATCTATATACAATAAAAAGTTATTAAACCAAAATTAAATTGTGTGTTCCCCACATTAAATTAAATATAGTTGAATTTTATTTAAATTATAAAAAATAGAATAGTTTTCTATTTAATACGTATATATTTTTTCTCAATTATTTTATCTCATTTGAATGTCAAATTTTATATTGCGTGTTTAATTTTTTTTTAATTCAAATATTAAATGATCTAGTCTCATTTAAATTTTTATATACTCCCCTTATTGTATTTATTGTTGGGGTGTTATGTCATAATATTGATAATTATGGAAAATTAGATCTGGATTTATTTAGTTAATTAATGATCAACCAGGGGTCTTTGAAATTGTTGGATCTTTCATGCACATGGCTTCCCTTTTTTTTCTTTTTTTTTTTTTTTTAATTTGTTAACCACTAAATTAGAAATTTGCGTTTTTAGCAACGAATTCGGAAAGATCTACAACCCTAAAGACAACTTGATGTACGGAAAGGGGTTGATTGTACTTTAATCGATCGAGTTTGGTAGGTTAATTACTATTAACATGTGTCTGATTACTGAACATTGAAATTAACTAAGTTCACTTTAGTAAGAAAGAGACAGGACTCAAAATTTCCAACCTAATTCATTTAGAAACTCCGTGCTCAACATTCCAACTAACCCTAGAGATTTGCAAGAAACCCTTTTTGGCTGATAAGTTGAAATTGAAACCTTAAAATCATAGCATTCAGATAAGTAGATGATTGATGACACTTTGTTTCCATCACCCTCCCCCCCCCGGCAACTCTGCCACAGCCGCTCTATCTTTTCTATCACCGCGATACCCACTGCCACCAATCTCACTATCATTGTCACCACAACTGCCGAACCGTCGGAAAAAAAAAAAAAAAAGAAAATTTTATTCAATATTAATGGGAATATTAGTGGTATTTAAATTTATCTCGATTATCCAATCTGTAATTGTTAAAAACATGGAATTGGCTAGTTGCATAAGGTTTCTTATATTGGCTTATTATATATTATTCTTGTGCTGTAAAATAATTTCTTATTATTGAAAAGGGTCCCCTCCATGTTCTGGATCCTGGGAGGAAGGCTAGCAATTGGTTTGAATTTGATGCATTATTGGTGTCCTTCCTTGTCAGTTTGGGTAGGGTTGCAACAAGGAAGGGAATTTATTGGCATTAAATTCAGTCCCAAGCCCTTTTTTTTTTTTTTTTTTTAAGAAATCATTTAGTCTCTTTTGGATACACACACAAATAATAATATTTTATAATTATTTTAAATTTTTATTATAGAAAAACATAATAGAGGGAGCTATTTATTATTAGATCCAATTTTTTTTTTTTTTGGTTAGATATGAAAATAGGATTGAGAGTATGCTTAATTTAATATTTTTTTTTTCATAAAATTGTATTAAAGGTGAAAACAAAATATATAATATACACATAAATATCAGGAAAAAAAAAAAAATCAAGCCCTCCCTCATTCAACTGCCACAAGGACAAACAAGTACACCTACAGGTCATTTATTTTATTTTTTATATTTCGCTTTAAAAGAGTTTAATAATAATAAATAACCCTGGAGACGACCACCACCGACACTCTGTATATGATATGATGCATAAGTCACTTTGGATTTCCCTTTTTGGTACAATGCACGAGTCCTTTCCCAATTATATAAACCAAAGGCCGCATTATTGGATGGGAATAGTTTTAGATGAATGGAAAAGTAGTAAATTTAAGTGGGTATAATTGATTTTTACATTATATATAAAAATATTAATATAATATAAAATATTTTTTAAAAAATATAAAAAATTAATTATATTTATTTAAATTTATTATTTTAAAATTTATTTAATTATACTCTTCATGGATAACAGTACCATGTAATATGATAAACATTAATAATAATTTAAAATTAATGGCGTCTCGACATCATACACCCCACAGTCAATTTACTTAGAATAAATTTTGGCTCCGACTTATATATATAAATGCAACGAAGCCTTTCAAAGTGGTAGAGTGGACACTATGCATTTCTTACGTAAGCCTTCCAAAGGTTTTTATTTTTTAATTAACTATTTTTATTTTTTTTTTATTAAGATATCATAAATTACACAATAAAAAATAGTTTTTTTTTTTAAATTTTCATAAATTGAATATCTCTGTTCTTAGAAGTAAAATGGAAGACCTTGAGAATGGATAACAGAGCATTTAATCGCTGAAATATGAGGTGTTTCTAGATAAACCAAATCATGTCGCTTTACAATGTCAAACACTCAAACTCGGATATGGTTTCTTATATAAATTACTCCATTTTATAATATGGTAGGTACAATTCATCAACAAGAAGTTAATTTTGTGACAAAATATTCTAGAAATACCCTGATTTTAAATTTAGTGGTATATTTTTTTTTTGTCTCAATATCATTTTTTTTTTTGCTATTAAATATATGGGATGATATGGTAACTAAAAATTATTATTTTGGTATAATTAGATTGGAGATGGGAAGCTAACAAAGAGTGAGACTCCATATCTCACATCCAGTTTTATGAACTATGTTCTTTATAGCTTTGGAGCACTGGAAACAATGGTCAGATGATTGGTATTTTCTTTAATTATTTGATTTTATAATTATTAAACCAGGTAATAAAAATAATTTTCTCATTAGTGTTACTCCCTTTTTTTTTTCAAAATTTAATTTTAAAAATTTTAATTAATTTTCTTGAGTCAGGGTAGTGGCGATAAAACTTTTTTTTTTTTTCTCAAATTGTCTTAACCGCAGATAAAAATTATATATATATTATTTACACATTTATTTTATATGTTTATATATTATATATTTTTCAAAAAAAAAAAAAGAAATATAAGAGTGAGACCCATGTCCCGTTGAGCGGGGTAAAAGAAAAAAAAAAAGATAAAAAAAAATAAAACTTGTCTAATATTTTGGAATTTTAAAATAGATGAGTAGGATTTAGGTTATGGCTGATTAATGAGTTTGGAGTTGCTTACTGCATGCCACGTGTCGATCTGATGGGACGAGGTCGGATAGCGACGACCGCAACACGTAGCGTCTAGGTGGCACCCCAGTTGTCATCTTCTCTTTTGGCACGGTACATATGAGCTGCAACCACTACTAATCTTCATGAACAACCAATCTCCAAAAAAAAAATAAAAAAAAAATATAAAAATAATTAATTTGTCACTTGGGCATGTGCTGCCTCTATAAATAGCCCCTCCCAGCTCTGTTGCACTTCCACGGAGTTCCGTGAGTTTAAACCTCCGCAACTCCTTCAATCAACTCCTTCAATCCTCTCCTTCAATTTGTCTTGGTTTTGTTTTTTTAAACTCTTCTGTCTTTGCTTCTAACACATTTCATTTGGGATTGTCTTATCCATTTTGTTTGTGTGTTTTTTCTTTTTTGGTTGAGCAATCCGTTGAAGTTACCATCTTGGTGGGTTGTGTGTTGGTTTTCTTGGGGTTTTTGGTTGATTTCTTGCAAAATGATGAAAAACGCGGGAAACCCACTTCATCTCAAGTCTGTTAACCACATCTCACTTGTGTGTAGATCAGTTGAGGAATCCATTGATTTTTATCAGAACCTTCTTGGTTTTGTTCCTATCAGGCGCCCTGGATCTTTTGACTTTAATGGGGCATGGTAATTAATTAGATTTCAGCAGATGTGAGATTGAAATAATCAAATTTAGCTAATTTATGCATTTAGAGCACAATTTGTGGGTTTTTGATTGTCTGGTATGTTTGTCTTGTTAATGTTGTTTGCATAGGCTGTTGGGCTATGGAATTGGAGTTCATCTATTGCAATCTGAAGATCCTGAAAACATGCCCAAGAAAAATGGAATCAACCCAAAGGATAGTCATCTCTCTTTCCAGGTATTCTTCTTCTTCTTCTTCTTCTTCTTCCTCTCTCTCTCTCTCTCTCTCTCTGTGTGTTTTTTTTTCTGTCTCTTCTTTCTCCTGGGTCAAAGGCTCATGCGCAAAGCTCTTACACATCTGAGTCTGAAAAACTAGTGATTGATGTACATAATTTTACTTTTGTTGTAAAAAAAAAAAAAAAAACAACTGTTTTAGAACAGAAGTAAGTGATCTCCAAGTTACAATAGAGTTCGAGGAGGGAAATTTTTGATTTAGTTGCAGCCTTGTTCTCAAGTCAATGTTTCCTGTTCCATATCAAGTAATTGGCTATAACATGCTCTCAAGTGAGCAGAGAAAGCTAAATATTTTTTTATCTTGTTGACCAAAAGTTGTTGGTTCATAACGTCACACGTGGTCTATTTTAATATAATAGTGAGTTTAAAAAAGCAATAACACCAACGGGTGATTGAACTTGGTAGCACTTTCATTACTTGGATCAAGGTGTAGAATTGAAGTTTGTCGGCATGGGAATATGCCCATGTGCACACAAATCATCAACCGTTGATATATATTTTCAGCAGTGCGCCTGATCAAATCCACTTTTGCCAATTTGTTTGAAGTATTCAATGCAGACCGTTTTGGAATTCGACCTCACAGTAGTTGCAGAGTCAAGATTTGATTTGATTTGATTATCTCTATGGTTCTTGTCACTTTCATTCCTGCCTAACCGTGAAGTTCTAGCTTAGGCCTCCAGCAGTTGAGCAAACTCGTGGGACTTGGTCAATGCCGGTTTGCTTTTGCTCAAATGGGAAATTGAAAAGAAAAAAAAATGAAGAATATAAGAAATCTAGTGATGTCTTGGAGGAGAAATACCATGTTTAGTCAGTTCATTGCTTGCAAACACGTCACAATCAAACTTGCACACAAAATTGGAATTCTTAGTTAGATTCTTTTTTTTTTTTTTTTTTTTTTTTCATTAAGGCATTGTTTTCCAAGATTACAACCTAAAACCTCGAGAGAGCTTTTAGCTGATTATTAAATTTGTTTCCTGATCAATGGCTAGTGCGAGTGCATGGGAGCAGTAGAGAAAAAGCTGGAAGAAAAGAAAATCAAACACGTCAGGGCCGTGGTAGAGGAAGGTGGCATTCGCGTTGATCAATTGTTTTTCCACGACCCAGATGGATTCATGATCGAGATATGCAACTGCGATAATCTCCCTGTCATTCCACTTGCGTGTGAGGTCTCACTATCATGCTCCCACTTGAATCTCCAGAAGACGCAGTGTCAGCAGATACACCAGGTGCTCCATCGCTAGACTACAAAGAGAGGGGAGGGGGGGGGGGTTGGATCTGCACCAGTTCGGTGCAAATGTCAATAAAAACACGAGGGAGTGTTTTCAACGCGTGTGTTCCCACTTTTGTCTTTGTGATAGATTGCAAAGGAAACAAAGCAAGTATGGTCAAGTTGAAATGATCATCTTGCCGGAGGTTTCTTGTGAGATTGTGGCCTACGTCTGTTGTCTAAGTTTTTAATGTTAATTCTTTTGCCATTGGAGTGACACATGCCTTACCATGAACATTTGAAGAAGAACACTTGGTCAAAAAAAAAAAAATGTTACGTAAAGGATATTGACCGAGTCTCTAGAGGCTTTATTTTTTTTTTTTTTAAAATTTAAGTTTCCACTAAAAAAATACAGAATGCGTAACAAAATACTTTGATATAACGATTGCCGTGTTGCACATGCTTATCAAATTTTTAAACAAAAAATTAAATTTTTAATATTATTGACGGCACATTACGCCATTGTATCAGCTCTACGTATAATTCAACCCAAGAAAACAAAAAAAAAAAAAAAATGAAAATCGCTGCATTGACACAAATTGAGTATACTCAAGTGGATGCAAAAAAATTATATATATTATATTTTTATATTTCATATTATTTTATTGTAAATCAGTATAAAAATATAAAAAATTAGTATAATTTTTAAAAAAATCTATCTGGGTCCATTTCCAAAGTATTCCACTTAAAAAAGTTGTTCGACCATGCAAGGTTACGGTGGGGATAAAAGTTGACTGATGGTTATAATCATAAGTCATCACAAAAAATGATAATTTAGTTTGGAATTTAGTATATTTTATTTTATATTAATATATGTTTTAGTCTTATTATTATCATTAATTCTTTAATAAACAAAAATTTACATAAAATTGTTGAATTTTAAATTTTTTAACATTGAAATTAATTATGAGGGAGCTCTATTCAAGTTTAATAGTATTTAGGTAATAAATCTTTTTTAAAAAAGAGATTAAATTAAGATATTAATGAATAATTTATAATTTTAATATAAATATAATAATAAATTTATTTATAATTTATTTTTTTATTTTGTTTTTTGAAAAAATAAATGCAACTCGGTGAGTTTTTGTTTTTTTTTTTTTTTGGACTACCCTAACTGCAAGCTGGCAAAGTTGGTCTTGTGGGGTCTTCAAAATTAAATGTTGACTGATGGCTAGAACTGCAAGTTGGCAAAGTTTGTCTGGTTCCGTCCTATTTTAATTGTCAAAGTGTTGTACTTCTTTCATATTGACCAAAGCTTTTAATTAGGAATGTCTATTTCCAATGTGGAAAAAACCAATTTTGATGTATTTTTAAAAAATTGAGAAAAAAAATGTAAATAATTGATTATTTTGAATATATACAAAAAGTTATATTAGTAATTTTTTAGCATTTTAGCAAAAATGTAGTTAGATGAACTAAACGGAAATGGAACTCAAGAAACACAAGAGTAGAAATTTACCTAAATGACTAGAAATAATGAAGAAGTTCGATATGAACTTTGTGCATGCATTTGGTTGATCCACTTCAACGGGATACAATTTTTATTTAATTAACATCTTATATTGTAGATTTTTTTTAATTTTTTTTGCAGATTCCAAATTGGATAGGTCAATAAAAAAAGGTCTTCAAATTTTTTAATTTTTTCATTGCAATTTTAATTTTTTTATTTTCATTTTAATTTTAAATGTTATTAATCTTTTTCATGTGGTACAATCGAAGATTAAAAACATATTAGATATTAACCATCAAGGTATAAAAATACATAGATAATATATATTTTTATATGCGGAATACTTGTCAATATATATTTTTGTACGTTTATAAGATATTTGAGGATGTATTTTAGTTGTCAATATATATATTTTTATGTATTTTTATACATTAATGATAAAATATAATATTTGACTTATTTTTTTGATTTCAATTATATTGCAAAATAATTAATAATATTTAGAAATGAATTGGAAAATCATTAAAAGATTAAAATTACCTTGAAAATCTCATTGCTTGCTACACTCAGACTTCGATGTAGCATGTGACAAATAAGAAAACGCTCCAATAAAATTATTTATAAAATTTATATGACAAAAAATTGTTGGGTTTTGTACTGGTGCAAACCTGTAGAAATCCAACATAGAGTTCAAGAATTGACAGCAGGCAAGAGGGGGGGCAGTCGTAGCACCAGGTGAAGATTGGGTCTCTGTGCGGTACTGCTACATTGCCTGGGCATGCCACACTTCCAACTTTCATCATGTTTACCGTGAGGGCTACTACTTACGGAAACCACTTTAAAGATAACAAAGACAATTCGTCGGAAAACGTGTTCCATGTGTTGGTGACATTGTCAATCTTTAACTACAACTTGGGGACCAGGGGGGGCCCCACTTAGCCTGCTTTAAAATCTGGATGTCTCGTCCAGCTTTAGGCCTATGGTTAGGTGAGCACTCAACAGTTCACTTTAAACACGAATTCCTCTGTTTTTTTTTTTTACAAGTCTGAACGTTTGAAAATTGGATGGATAAAGAGAAATTGTCAAGCTCCTCTGCAGCATCTCCTACACCAAAACTAAAGCATCTTTTTGGCCTTGTAGGACTTTGGTCTTCAAAGTGCTCAGAAGCCACAATTCAACTCTAATTCTTTTTTTCTGATCTTTTTTTTTAAAATATATATTTGGGTTTATTTCTCAATCTTTTTACCACTACATGAACAAACAAAAAGGAACCCAAAATAAACATCAAAATTTACACAAGGCAAGTGGTACTGATGGCAACATTTCAAGACAGCAAGGGAAGTTTTGAGGGTTCTCTGTTTCTTTTATTAAAAACAACTACTCAAAGCAAAAATGGGGCAGGCAATAATGACAAGTAGGCCACTTATTAGTAGAACAACCAACACATTGAAAAGGTACAATAAAAACAATTCAATGGAACCCATATTCTTCCCACGAGGCTCCAAGGCATGAAAACATACAGTAAATCACCTTGATTATCACAATGCGACTGAAATTATTACATGTTAAACAAATGTAATGCCGTATGGTTGCAACATTATTGGGATATGGCTGTCGTGGGGCAATGAAAGCCAAGAAAAATTAATCAATTGAATTTTCTTGGCGGGCACCCATGTCACCGCTCCACTTGTAGCCACATTCTCTCTCTCTCATATGGAATTACTTGTTAATTAACATGATCAACCCTAGTAGCTTGTTGCAAATATCTACCTTTGTTTACACCTTAAAGCAAAACAGAAAAGCAAAGCTACAAAAGATTAGGGGTCATGTGCCCGAAGTTGCAATACAACATATCCACACGAACCTCCCCGCCAAAAGCCTTCTCCTATTCGTATCCGTCTGCATTTCATGCATTCACTCACCAAAAGCCCTTCTTTTGTTTCTAACCGCCTAACTAGAACCAATTGTCGGCAACCACAATTGTTACTTGTTGGCTGTGGGTTGATAATGACTGCTGGGCTTACAGTGAATGGCAATGTTCATTACATGATGAGGGCGAGGAGTTCAAGTAGTACAGGAAATTGCTAAACCTCTCGAGTCATATCGACCCTCTTCGGGTTTCGTTTCTAATGTTGTTGGTTGTTGTCATGGTTTAGTCAAGAAGAATAATGTTGATTCTTACAACTTGTATGGAACCCCACGATTCGGAAATTATTCACCATTTCCAAGTCCAATTTCATTGACAAGCCTGACGCAATCATTGATCTCTAGCACCAATGACTATAAGCTTCTAAGGATTGTAAGTTTGTGCATGATGGCGATTTTCTGTGGAATGGCTGGATTGATGTTTACTCCTATAATGCAGGTTTTTTGAAGGATATAAACCCTGCTGATGATCACATCCGCATGAAAATTTTAATGAATGATGTTCTGCAACCTCAGGTCCCTTTTGCTATTGCTCAAGATGGACAGTTTGGAAGTTTTGTTAGACAATTATACGAAAATTCTCAATTTTGTTAATTTACATGACAATTAACTAAAAAACATACTAATAACATAGAAATTAATTTCTACTCATCAACACACATTAACAATTTATTTTTAATCTAATACGGAATCTATAACAAATTAGATTCAACAATCTAATGTTTACTTAAATACTGACTTCTTGTCTATAAATAATCTGTATTAACTTCAACAAGTTTGACATGGCTACTGAGGTCTTCCGAGAGATCATATTGCCAGAGGGAGTAACAGAGGTTTCGTGGCTTAAGTCCATAAGAGCATATGGTGATTCATCCATTGCACTCCTTGGATTTTCAGTTTTTATATGACAGAAGAACAGAATTTCACGTGTGGCTTATGCAAGAAAATGGTGGGGCAGAGTCATGGTCATGAACCAAAGCGTTTGTCACCGAGCAAGGAGAAGCCAACGAACTCAAAGATACACTATTGTTAGAAATGAAGAATGGTGAGCCTAGCGTTGTTCGACATTGAAAATGAGGCTGCGGATGGATAGTTTCAGAGAGCACTTGTCAATATGTAGAATTTTAGAATAAAAGTCATGCTGATGCAGTTCCAAAGTAAGGAAAGCGAGTTAATGTTTCAATGGATTACCCTGCCACTCGGCGATCACAACTCTCAATTGCTAGTCATCTTGTTTATGTGAATCTAGATGCCCTCGAAACGACCCAATTTACTCATTTTAATTTCCTTTTGTTATGGTAACATTTTCTAAATGAAAATGATCTTCTTCATCGACTCTTGTCTCTTTCTTTTCTCTGCAATGGTTTTGTAGAGAGATGTGCATCTAATCATACATAGCCTTTCTCATCACTAGAGTTCAAACTTGATTGGTGTTTTGAACGAGTTGAAATCAGCCTTTGCAGGCAAGGAGGAGAAGATCGTAGAATTTTACTATTATGTTATTTGTTCACTTTTAAGCCAAGTCGGAGATTTATTGAATTATGTATTTTAATGTTAATTTATTATTATTATTATTACCATCATTATTATTATTATTATATTAAAAAAGTAATAAAAACAAATATTAAACTTTTTACCATCTTATTCCTCTATGTTCAAGACATGAAAATATCACACCATGAACCAAAAAAAAAATAAATGAGAGAAAAAGATATTGCCTAATAATTTTCTTGATTAGAGTATTAATGGTATTATTATTTAATTTAAAAATTTTAAAGTTTTATTTTTTTATTTATTTTTAATATATTATTTTATATTATATTTCTATAAAAATACGATAAATATAAAATAAAATTTTAAAAATATAATATTTAAATTTAATTATTAGTTATTTTATATATAAAAATATTTTTTTTATATGAATTAACATAATAAAAGTAATTTTAAAATAATTTATCTTCATTTTACTATTAAAAGCCACAAAATATATTTACAATATAAAATCCCCAAATTTATATTTATTTGGAAGCTTAATGATTTGCTGTAATTTATTTCACCAAATATATATTTTATAAAACATATATTTTATAAAAGTTATTTCACTTTTAATTATTTTCTATGTAGAGCTTATTAGGTACAAAAAATTTAATAATTATTGACTTAATGATTGATAATAGCGTTCAAAACGGTGTTATAAATTAAACTCAATCGATCCATATCAGAATGTTCTATAAGTCAAATAGATTTCAAATTAAAAAGAAAAAAAAAGTTGGAAAACAACTCGTTTGTTTACCTTGTTCCTTTAGAAAGATCAAAATCTACCTTTTTTTTTTTTTTTCTTTCTTTTCATGAGAATTACTAAGCACCTTCAGGGTTAGGGTTTGCTATTCAGATTCAAAAAGCTTAACTTGAGAAGAGGCGTGAATTCTATAAAATAGAAATAAATTATATTATTGTATAATTCATAGTTAATAATTTTTTTAATAAATTAAAAAAATAAGAATAAATATAACATTTAATAATATTAGTTAAATTTTTCTATTTATTGATAAATTCTACCCAATAACCCAGAACTATATTTTTGATAAAATAGCTGCTAAATAAAAATTAAATCTGACTAAGTGGACTTATAATTGGTAGACTAACACAATTAAACTTTATATTATAAATAAAAAAATATTTTATATTACACATAAAATATAAATATAATATAAAATAATTAATATATAATATGAAATTTTATTATGTCAATTTCAATTAACCGATTTTGAGTCTTCTTAAATTTCTGTAGTAAAAATGTATAGACTAAACTAACCTTTATAATATTACTCCAATTTCAACTTCTCTCTTCTCCTCATTCGCTAATCTCCTACTTTGTCTCCTTCACGCCGCCATCTGCAGCTCCAGTAGTGGCAATATTTCAACATCTCTCCTCTCTGTTCATAACCAATCAAGATTCTTGCATATTGGTTGTTGGGAATTTGGAAAACTTGGGATTTCTGCATGTGATTCTCGCCGGTTATGCGTTTACGTACAATCATGAATGTTTCCCGGAGAACAGCTAAGCAAAACCGAGCTGTCCATAATCTGACCGAGCCTGTTTTGTTTTGTCTTTTTTTAGTTGCAACCACTCTTGTCTCGATCACATGCATTCCATAGCCGTCCTTTTCATTGTTTTCAATTCTTGTCTCAATTTTGTTATCAACCAGGAATTTTTTTTTTTTTTTTTAATTTTAAATTTTTAGACAGTTTTAGTAATGTAAAGACATGATCACGAGTAAGCCCCTTAGTACCTATTGTCCATGTTGCTGAATTTCTGCATGCTGAGGATTTATGTTAAGCCTTTATTGTTCATTGCATTTCCAACTGAATGTGGTTTATAATTTGATCATCATCATGAGCCTGCGTTGCTTTGCTAAAATCTCGGAATGTTTATAAGGTTTCCAAGTCATTAAAGAAAGATGTGTGTAAAGCTTTTAGAACTGCTGTTGAAAGGGAAACTTTAATGCCAAGACCTGTCAATTGCCCTTGAAACCCAATGTCTCACACTAGAGAAATCCATGATAGTTTGTAGTAATGCGAATTCAGTTTTTTGATCCATTCAGATTACCCTCAGCAATCAATATATTGCAAATCTCCAGTGCTGATTACAATTTAAGCAAAATAGCAAAGCCATCACCAGAAAAGCTGCAAGAAGAATCAGGGTCATGCGCCCAAGGATGTGACACAACAAATCCTCAAGTACCTCCCTGTCAAAAGCCTCGTTCGATTCATGTCTGTTTGCTCTTCATGGCAATCTCTCGTCAAAACCCCTTCTTTTGTTTCCAACCACCTCACCAGAACGAACAGCGGCAACAACAGTTGTTACTTGTTGGCTGTTGTGTTGATAACGGCTGTGGGGCTTATAGTCAATGTCCATATTCATTGCTTGTTGATGGCAAGGAGTTCAAGGAGTACTGGAAATTGCTAAACCTACCGTTCCAGCCCTCCCAGAAAACGGTATTGGTTTCTGAGGTAGTTGGTTCTTGTGACGGGTTGGTTTGTCTCAAGGGAAAGGATGATGCTTCTTACCACTTGTGGAACCCCATTATTCAAAAATTATTCATTATTCCCAAGTCCAATCTCATCGACAAGTTCCATGAATTTATACATGGGAATGATGATGTATAAAGTCTCAATATCCGCACTCTGGAAGGATTTGGAAGAGATCTAGATGATAATGAAATATCGTGGGAAGGCGGGTTTGATATTTACTCCTGTAATACAGGTTCTTGGAGAGGTATTACTCCAGCTGATCGCCTCCACTTCAGCAGAATTATTATGGATGATGTTTTTCAATCTCAAGTCCCTTTTGCTAGTGGTTTTTTATATTGTCTTGGGTTCAACTATCAAAGATAAAGACAGATGATTTGGCAGTTTGACATGGCTACTGAGGTCATCCGAGAGATCATATTGCCAGAGGAACCAGCAGAAAATACTCTGTTGGGAGTCCTTAAGAGCACATGGTGATTCTTCCATTGCACTTTTTGAATGTTCCTTTTCAAACGATGAGAGAATTACAAGACTTCACCTGTGGCTTATGCAAGAAAATGACAGGGCAGAGTCATGGTCATGGACCAAAGGACCAAAGTGCTTGTCACTGGGGTAGACTAAAGCTTCAAACTGAAAGTGATGCCATTGTTAGTAAGGAAGAATGGAGAGCCAGTGATGGAAATGTCTCGCCGGGGCATATTTTCGTATGATTCGCATGGAAAACAATGTCACCTCCTCTGCAAGGAAGGCTACAATGCATCTGCCAATTATTATGTGGAAAGCCTAGCGTTGCACGACCTTGAAACTGTGGCTACAGAAGCCAAGTTCGGGAATGCATTTGTCGATTTGGAGACCAAACCAAAACTTAAAATGAGGTCAAGGATGGTGATTCTACGAGCGATGATGATATTGTTTCTTGATATATTGCAGGCAACAGCAAGGCCAAACAAAGAAAAGCATGTCTAGAGCCATGTTTCAATAGCTTACTTTGCTAATTAACTTGTTTATATGATACTCGTAGACGGTCTTGAAGTGACTCAATCTCTTGCCATTCTGGTGGTTTTCTTCTTCCTTCGAACTTTGCCTTTTCCTTTTCTTTTTTTTTTTTTATTTATCTGGATATTGAATGGCTACATGCGATTTTGAGTCAATCATTATGTGGAGAGCCTAGCATTGCTCCATATTGAAAATGTGGGTTGCGGATGCAGAGCTTGAGAGTGCATTTGTCAATGGGGACAGACTGAAAAAGAGTCCATGGATAGGAGATTGACTTGATCCTGATGCTGTTCCCCCTTCTCTACTTTGGAAAGAAAGTGGTGCTAATTCCATGATATATAGCAACCAGTAGAAAGGCTAAAATTAGAAAAACATGTTTATGTTTCAATAGATTACTTTTATTGCCCAGTTCACTTCGTATTAGATCATATTCAAGTTTGTAAAATAGGAAAAAATAAAAATTTAAAATTACTTCAATAGATAAATTATCTTGTTTATGCAAAATAAATAAAAATCGCTAGAGGAAGGGCTTGAACCTTCGACCTTGTGGTTAACAGCCACACGCTCTAACCAACTGAGCTACTCCAGCTTGTGCTTAATATCAGTTAAAGTTATATATTTTACTGACTGCAGATGCCAGCAGTTGTGGATGCTCTGTGTTTGGGGAGCATCAAGGGGTGCCACCAAGCTGGTCCTTGTGATTGTAAAAGGAAGAGTCATTTTATGCAGCTCCTTAAGCCATGGCCAGCACTCAATTGGTATTCATATTGATGTAATTGCACAATGTGATTCATTAGATTACATGGCAAAATTAGCGGCGAGTTCCCAGTTCCATGGCGATGCCTTCCATGCTTTCCTCTTCTTTGTAGCCTGGTAATTCTTCTTGCACCCTTCTAGTTTCAGGACATGATTTTTTGGCTACATGATCCTGAATCATCATTCTCTTGCTGATGAAGCAAAGCCAGCGCACTAACACTCAGTAAATTGTCTACCTGTTAATTGTGTCCATCCTCAACTTGGGTCTCTTCTTCCATAGGACCAGTGATGCATCGTTGGCTGTTCAAATTCTGTTTTCACGTTTGCTGATCTTTTTGTGCACTGAGGAGGCTCTTGTTTTATACAATATTTGTAATTTACCTCTAAAAATATATTCTCGGTGAAAATTATATTTTTATAACTTAATATTAGTATATTGTAATTTTAAAATCAAATATTCAAATTATAAAAATAACATTTTTATGAAAATAAAGTTAAATTGTGTATATCTAATCATTCTTTTAAGTTTTCAAGATGCCATTGGACTTTTTTTTTTTGAGGATTTAGGGCATGAGGTTTAACATAATTTATTTTGTTGATAGATCAATAACAGCACGTCATTTTCTTTTCATATGACATGGTTGAACCAGATGTTTTGATTCTTGGGTCATTGGATTCTTTAAATTTTAAGATACAAAATATTAAGTTTTGTGTTTTTAAAATTTTAAATTTAAATTATACGAATTTAGAGTAAATAATTTTTATATATCAATCAATCAAATTTTAAATTATTAAAATTTTAAATATTTTATTATGAATTAATATTTTTTAATTAATATTAATTGAATTAATTTTAAATTGAGGTTAGTTAAGTTAAGAATATTTAAATTTTTTTTAATATATTTATTATCTCTAATTAGGTGAAACCATGACTTTAATTTCCATCTCCTTGACTTTTCTTTTTTTTTTTTTTATCTTACAATACCTTGACTTGATTCAGTGTGCAATTATAATAGAGTTGCCGTTTTTGAATTTTATTTTTTTATAATAGAGTGACCTTGATTTTTATCATTTTCTTCGCAAAACCATTAAAGTGTGAATCGCATAAACGTCGAGTAGAATTCATTGCACACGAAAATTTCATGGTCAAACTCACAGTTCCTGCACAAACCAATATGTCAACACCATTGACCTTGTCGCCTGAGTATGTTGACCGAGGTGGTCCGCAGCTTGCTTTTGCATTTGAAATTTTTGCAAATTGATTAGATGGAGTTTACCAATGGAAACGGAGACAGGGTGTAAAAAATTCATTAAATTGTATATTATATTATATAAATAATTCTTTTTATTTTCATCAATCTCATTCACTTTAATCAAATTTAAGACTCGAGATCTAAAATATAAAAATTTAAATCCTTAATTATATCTTAGATTGTTCTTTCAGCCAATTAAATATAAGGTTCCAATGGACGTATACCAACACCGTTGACCTTTTTCTGTCACTAAAGCACCTAGAGTGAAGAGACCCACAATACAAGATAGCCCAGTGATTGAAGGAGGAAATACACAGATATTCTAATATTTAAGTGGATCGTTGGAAATTTTCTTAATTTTTAAATTTGTGTCCATTTCCACTTAGTGGTATGGAGAAAATCCTTTTTTTTTTTTTTTTTTTTAATACTATCTCAAATATTTCTAAAAGGCCTACTATTAATATATATGTTTATTTCTTCTCAAAAAAAAAAAGAGAGAGAGAGAGAGAGAGATTCATGGTGCATTTGGTCTCCATTTGCATTTACATTTTGACTTTTAATAAGTAAGCAATCAAAGATGGTTTGGTCCATTGCATTTACTATTACAATTTTTTTTTTCCCTTATTATTTTAGTTTGTAGCTTTCAGAAGAACCAGACAAGGAAGAGAATTGGCCCCCACAATGTCTGTAATACCCTGGTTGGAAAGCTCTGTCTGGTCTTGTAGTTTAATAACTATAACAGTATTGAAAACCACTTAATTTTAAGTTTAATCTAGTGATTTTATATTGTCATAATTGGTTTTGATCTCTACTGCACCAAAAAAATTAAAAAAAAAAATAGAATATATATTTTCTTGGATTATGGAAAACACTGGAATCCAAGGTTTTCCCACATAGGCTTAGTTGGGAAAACAAAGCATAAAGCTCTAAAATTGGAATAATTATAAAACATGACAGTCTCATAAATTCAGATATTAAGTTAGCAAATTTTGTCCAATAATGGAGCAACACGTATGCAATTTTAAATTCAAATTGTTATATTTACTATTTTTAACAAAATTAAAAGTTTTAATTTTCATTTATTTATTTTATATCTAACAAGAACCCACCAGCAGATTGAATTAGTGAAATTGGATATACAGTACGAAAAATCATTATTCGAGACATTTTTAATACAGAATGTGAATTTTAGTTCTAATATATATATATATATATATATATATATCAAAGAAAAAGAAAAGACTCTGCAAAACTATAAGGTTTAGAATTGTTTTTTTTTTATTTTATTTTTTTAAAATTATTTCTTTTCGGGGTGTCACCGTGGTAACCAGCTGGCACATGGGATGCGGACTCTTGACTTTGTTGGATAGATCCATCAATTACTGGGGACTGTCCTGGTACCGAATGTCAAATTGGGTGGAAAAATGTCAAAATTGGGTAGAAAAATAACTGTGATTCCCTCTTTTCAAACCCCCATCATTTAATCAAAGTTATTTTGATGATTATTTTGCATCATTACAACGTATTTTGGTACATGTTCGAATTCTTTCAATAATTTTCGTCCCCTAAAATGCACAAAATTATAATAAAAATGTATCATTAAATTTTAAATTTAATAATCATTTCAATAAATTACATAAAATAGTATAAATAAGAATTTATACTATTTATATGATAAAATTTTCTTATAAAAGATATTAAATCAAGATATTAACCACTATTATTATACTCTTAACTCAATGAACTATCACCCATTTTCCATCAATACCTTTTTTTTTTTTTTTTTAAAAATAAAATAATTTTTTTTTTAAAAAAAATAAAGTGGGGTTTGCTAATGCGTGGACGCAAATGCGATGGAAATGAAGTTGATGCCAATTGGAATGGAAATTCAACTTAACCACGCTTGCAGCCACACATTACAACCTTAATATGGTTTAAATCGGCCCTCAGAATACGTGGAAAACGAGCTTGATTATTTGTAGCCTCGAAAACCTAATAAAAAAATGTACGTCTCTTTTGTCTCTTAGTAAGAAGACAATTTTATTTTGTATTGGTTAACCAGAGACGTGGAATTTTTTTATTATTGAGTTCCAAGTGAAATTTTCATGACAGTAAGCTCATTTTCCCGATCCAATCAAAGGCAGTTCATTTACATAAATATTCAAAAAAAAAAAAAAAAAAAAAGAAAAAAGCTTATCCAATTTCTGAATGTCCTCTAGTGTATATCCCATGTCTTTTTTATTGAAAAAAATAAGATATAGTATTTGTATATTAATTATTGTATTTGTAGAATAAAATTTTAAATTATTTATTAACATTTTTACTTAATTTTTATTAAAATTAATTTCTTATTTAATCCCACGCTTAGCCAATCAGCTGAAGATCCTTTGTCAAGAAATACCTCAACTTAAAATTTTAAATTATTAAGTAAAATTTACAAATAAATTAATATTATTTGTTAAAAAAATTAACATTAATCTCTAATATACTCTTCACACACAATTTCATTTAATTGAAAATGAAAAACCAATTTTTTTTTCTATAAAAATTCATAATTAATTAATGAATGCTATAAAAACTGGGATATTACCTGAAATCGGTTAAAATTTTAAGTTGTTGTATAAATTGTACAAACATCCCATACCAGCGAATCAAAGCTCCTTGATATGACTTCATAAACACATCAACCTTTCCAGCAGGATCCCCTTTTTTTTTTTTTTTTCTTTCTTTTTTCCAAATCCATAATCAATTAAGAAATCCCTCGAGCTATATAGATATATATTTTTTGGTATCTTAAAATTCCTAACCGTAAGGAAAAGAATAAGCAACTTGTTTTATATCATCCCTTTTGCACACAAACAGATACGGATACGAAATGTCTTTGACTCGTTTAGAAACAATATATTTTTAATATTATCTAGAAAATATTTTATATTATATTTATACTATTTTGTGTAACATTATAAAATTATAATAATACAGTAGATATTAACATAAATTTATTTTTATTGTATAAAAATATAAAATGTTATATATATAATATAAAATTTTATTGTATTAAATTGAAACAAATAGAAATATATAAAGCATTCAATCATTCACATTAATGTACAAAGCTGACCAAAGAAAAATCCAGAGAGAGAGAGAGAGAGAGAGAGAGAGAGAGAGAGAGGGAGGGTGGGGGGGTTCCATGGCAGGTTTGCAGAGATCTCAAGTGTCATTCAGAAGGCAAGGATCTTCAGGGCTTGTGTGGGATGACAAGTTTCTATCAGGAGAGCTTAACCAGCTGGCCCAACAAAGACAAGAAACAGAAGAACAAGAAGAAAAGATAGATATCAAGCAAGATCAAAGGGAAGGCAGCAGGCCATCAAGGTCAGTCAATACCATTGAAAGAAGCCAATCCAACGGCGGACAAAGGGGTTTCCGCACAGGCAAGGTGTCTCCAGCAATCGAGCCTCCTTCCCCGAAAGTTTCTGCATGTGGGATTTGCTCTGCCTTTGGAAAACCGGCCAAAAAGCACCACAAAAAGACCATCAAGACTAGCTAGATCGTGGCAGTAGCTTCCACTTCTACCGGTCACCGGAGATCGAATTTTCCGGCGAGAATATTGGTAATACCTGTTTTAGTCACTAGTGGTTCTTTAGGGGTTTATAAGTTTTAGTTCAAGTTGTGAAACTGTTTAGGTGTGCTCCCCTTTTTTCTATTTTAATTTAAAGTTTCTTTCTTGTTGGTTACTTTCAGATTTTAGAGATGGATTTATGGTTGGTGTTGGTGGATGAAATTTTGTGAATATGTTTTGATTACCAAGAAAATTTTGTCTTTTCTTTTTTTTTTTTTTTGGTATGTTTTGAATCACTCTCTCTCTCTCTCTCTCACACACACACACTCATGGTCATATATGCAAACCAAGTTGAGAACTTCTTGGTTAGACCTTGTTGCTCAGGAACATCCTAAATGCACAGGCCTTAAGTCTTTGTTAAGATTTCACTTAAACAATGTTCCCAACCAAACCAACAGTTAAAAAATTTCAGAATCTGGGCATGGTTGAATCTCACTGGCTTCTGCTTCTTTTGGTAGATACTCTGGTTTTCTTGGGATCACCAAAAGGAGTGGACCATGTTAATCAGGCTATCTTGTTGTTTTTAGTTCCCTGCTCATGCTGCTCTATTTTTTTCACTGGACATTGATTTGTTTGTACATACTCACATCCTCACTTCCAGCTCTTTCTGATTTGGACCCAATTTGGCAGGAATCGTATGCATCATTACCACCCCAATCAACTTCCCCCCTTGATCCATTGTCACATGGACCCGTGATAAATTTAGACTCATCCTTAAAAAAAAAAATAAAAATTATATATTATATTATTATAAATATTAATTATATTTGATATATATTAATAATAATGATAATAGATGTACATTTAATAGTTAACTCATCAAGTTAAGTGGGTGTATGTAATGTAACACAAAAAAAAAAAAAAAAAAAAAAAAAAAAAAAAAAAAGAAGGGAAAATGGAGAAAGGCAAAAACTCCCAAGAATGACTATTTGTAATTTTCCCTCTGGTTCAAATTTCCAATGGAGGGTTAGCTTGATAACGAAGGGTATGATTTCTTATCTTAAAATAAGAAATTGAAAACCCACAGTCAGCGGCGGCCTTTTCTGTTTTCTTTATTTAAATGTTGGATAATTGAATTATATTTAAATATTTGTTGCTTCTAATAATTTCGTGCCTTCTTCATATTATATTTGTAACTTAGAAAAGTGTGAGAAAGAAAGTTACAAGCAAAAAAAAAAAAAAAAAAAATTTCTTAATAATTGTTTGAATAAATTAGAAATTGGTGAAAAAGAAAATGAATGGAAAGTAAATTTTCTTAGTTGAATTTGACAAGAAAGTAGAGATATTAAAAATTGATATTTATAAAATAACAAATATACCCTTAATGTATGATTTAAGGATTTTTTTTTTAATTGATCATAATTTTATTTTGTGAAACGACCAATGTAAATACTTTAATGTTATCAAATCCAAAGTCTCACCTCTAATTTTTCTATTTATTTCTAAACACATGATTATTTTTTTTTATAATCTTATTTTCTTTCCAATCATTTTCTTTCCCACTGTTTTTCTTATAAACCAAACAAAGTGTCAATTTCAAGCTTAATAATTGAAGTAACTGCTGTTCTAAGCAGTCAAGGATGAAATTGCACCGTGTTTTGTAGGATTTGGAACCATCTTTGAAGTAAGATATAAAAATAGACACTCGTTTGGTCACCTCAAGAGTAAAACGTGCATGTGTGTGAGCCATTGGATCAAGCGCGGCTGGATTGTTCGGACACGTTTCTTTTAAAATGGCCATCTCCTGCCTACATCCATGTGATGTGGACCCACTTGAACATCCAAATTATGTTATCCGGTGACGTCAAGTGATGAATATCTTACATTTTTATCTTAAAAATTTTAAATTTTAATTTTCGAAAAATTCAAAAAATATATATATATTTTTTATTTTATCCTTCCTTTTCTTTTTGCCCCACTAAGGTTGAGGCAGTAAAAACGTGGAAAATGCCTTAAAAAGAAGAACCGACCCATGTTTCAGGATTTGAACTTTAGTTATGGTCCTACGATATCAGGCACTAGTAATGATTCAAATGCATGTACAAATAATGGTATTTTTCTCTTTGATACGAAGTTATTGTATTTTTCTTCATGTTGATGAGCATGTTCCAATGTCAAATATCCTATGGAAAAAAAAAAAAAAAAGCCTCTACAGGAATATACCATAACATGTTTGTAGAAAAGAATTGATTGATGTTCAATAGTAGGGAAGTACCCACTTATACAAATCATGGAAATTCTCAAAACAACTTGAAATTTGACATAAAGAAAAAAAAATTGTAAATGGGTTTAGTTCAGTTGAAAAAATTGCCTTTCTTAGAGTTAAAACATATGAAGTTAAAACTCTCTCAAGGAGGGAATTTAACAAAGATAGAAAGTGCCTTTCAAAAATTGTTTCATAAAATTTTTTTTTTATTTTAAACTTAAAATTAATTAATAATTAACTGTTAGTTATTAACAAGTAAAAAAAAATTATAAATCATTAAAAGAATTATGAAGAAAATGCATTGTAACTCGCTTGAATCCCACTTAATGTGAAAATTTTTTAGAGAGTAAGAGAATTCAATCCCAAGCTTTAAAAGCTTTGTGACTACTTATGCTAGGTTTGGTTGTTTATTAAAGTTTTCCTTACAAGAGCTTATTATTGGCAGATTTATTGCCTAAGATCTTGGTATTTTTATTTCCAAAATGCTTTCTTATGCTAGGCCTCCACAAGGCATCAACTTATTAGAAAACACATAAGCCCAAAATTAGAGACGAATTTAATTAGAGTTTAACATCTCATCTCGATTTAAAATTTTAAAATTTTTTATATAAAAATTTTTCTTATTTATATATTATTTATTTTTTTTAAAAAAATTTTTATATATACCAATTACATTTACAATCTCAATAATCTTCTTTTTCACATTAAATTTGCTTTCTTAGAATATACTAAAAGTTTATTATTACTATACTAAATCTATTCATAGGTCAACTTTACTAAGTTTAATCTTGGAATGTATACATATTAATGCTTTAAGGGTTGCGTTTGAGTGCATGCATATCATTAGTTTTTCTTCTAAAACATGTCTTAGTGTTTTATTTAAGGTTAAGTGTAATTTATTCTTCCTTTTTTTATTTTATGAAGGCACTAACTATAAAAAATATGTGTTGTTTATATGTCAAATTATTAATTCTAATATCATTTATTAGAAAATAAAATATTAAAAAAATAAAAACAACACAAACACATGAAATTCATATAATTTAAAATTTTAATACTCTTGTATTTATAATCACACTAGAGTTTTATCATTTTAAAAGTTATGAATTACATAATAAATATATTTTTATATAATAAAATAAATCAACTCTTACATAAAAATAAATTATATGTTTAATTTTTGTATAATATTAATTAGATTCTACTTCTACAACATTTATCTCTATAAAAGACAACAAAAGTAAATATTATGGTTCTTGATTATTTAAAAAAGGAGAGTAGACATAATCATTGATGATTGTTAGAAAACATTTGTTTTATTTGGAAATTGTCACAATAAAATAATTCAACAAAATCATAGTTTATTTTCATTAAATAAACAAAATGACATTTAAAAACTCATAAATGGACAAATAAAAAATTGTTCAACTTGCATAAACCATTAAAAAAACAACTAATGTGATCCTAAACCCAAAAATCAAAGACTACAATTAGAAAATTTGAAACAAAACAAACTCTAAAACTTACACTCTGCCCCCACACACACGGAACAGGAACAAATAGCCAATTGACCATAAAATTTACTATTTGTAAGCAAATTCAAAATGAAAATACTGAATTGACATATAATAATTCAATAAAACCTTAGTTTACTTTCATTAAAAATGAAAAATGAAATTAAAAACTCAAAAATGAATAAATGGGAGATTATTCAACATGAAGAAAACAATAAAAAAAAAAAATTGATGTGGTCCCAAACCCAAAACTAAAGATCACAATTTGAAATATTGAGAAAAAACAAACCTAAATTCTGACACTCTACTACTATAAATACTTAACAAGAATGAATAGGTGAAAAATTCATAAATCTTATGGTTTGTGAGTATATTCAAAGCAAAATGGTAGACAAAGACATATTATTGACCATTTTTGTGAAGAAATGAGAGGAGTTTTCATGGAGAGAAGAGAGAGAAAAGGAGAAAAAGAGAGAATTGGAGCTACAAGTAATCCATTGCCCATCTTTCTTTTTCTTTATATACAGGGCTAGAAAGTCTTTTCACGCATCCCGTCCCATTGGCTTATTGCCGTTCGTTGTGATATGTTTTTTTTTTTTTTTTTTTTTATAATTTTTGATATATTAATATATTTTTTGTAATAAAAACAAAATTTAATATGCTAAGGTAATGTTATCAATTTTTTTTAGGATTTTTTCAATCAAGTCATATATCTTTTAGTGTTTTTATGTTAGTCTTATAACTTAATTTTGTGTTCCAATCAAGTCCTACTTTGCACGCAATTGAGTTAAAATATTAAAAAAACATATTTAAAAATACAGCAAATTAAGGGACCATTTAGTTTATTATATAGAATTAGAATTGGAAGGAGAATAAAAGTCAATTGAAATTAGAAATAAAATAATAAATTTGAAAACATATTTGATTTACTTTAGAATTAAAAGCAAATTCTTTGTGTAAACATTTAGTTTAATTTGAAATTGAAATTAATATAAAATGTACTATAATATTTATTCAATAATTAACATAAGAGAAAGTTACTAAAATTTTAAAAATAATGAAATGTAAAAAATTATGAAATACAAAAAATATATATAATAAAAATTGAAAATATTAAATTTACTATAAAAATAGAATAAAAATAAAATTTTTAATAAAAAATATAATAATAATAATATATTTCACTATAATAACAAAAAATATATAATTTAAATTAAAAATATTAAATTAAAAATTTTTTAGTAACACTAATCATTCATTAATTGTAATACTATTTATTATTATTATTATTATTATTATTATTATTATTATTATTATTATTATTATTATTATTATTATTATTATTATTATTATTATTATATATTACTATAAATAATTATTATTATTATATATATATATATATAATTAATTTTTTTTATAATTATCATAAGATATTGTGTTATATTTATAATTTTTTTATTTTATAAATAAAAAGAGAAAAAATGAAATTAGTTAGTAAAAGAGGAAAATAGTGACTCTAATAATAAAATTTTATTATCACAAATAAAGAAATGAGAATAAGTATAGAATACAAATATGAATCATTCATTTTTATTTTTATTTTAAAAAATTTTGAAATGAATGATACCTAAAACAAAGAAACTATACTTCTCTTAACGATTCTGATTTTGAAAGGATGTATTAGGTTGTAATTATAATAATAATAATAATAAATATATATATATATATATATTATTTTATGATGTATAATTTAATAAAATTTTTAATAGATTTAATATATATATATATATATACCCGCTCCCAGGTTCAGAAACCCTAAGTTCCCAAGTCACCGGTTTGTTCTTACATCTCAAAGAAACGACCAAATACGAAAGCTGTCTTGCCAGCTTGAGTGTCTCTAACATTTCTTAGACATAACTTCTTATGTTTTAGACTTAACGATGTAGGTGGCGATATGGGCACTAAAAGATTGAGGAAGCTTGGCAATTGCTAGAGGAGAATGTTGAGGGAGACACTCTTTAAAATTTCAGGTGTTCTTAACTTAGCCATGGAAGTCACAAGAGAGTGTGTGATGGTTTTGCTGCAAAGATCCTCAACCTTTTTAGCGCCCATGTTGCCACATACGTTGGTTAACGCGCCTAACCCATGTTTTGTCTACAGAGACTGATTCTGGTTGACCAGTGAAACCCTTTCGTTCCCGTTATTTGCTTTGCATCCTCAAAGGAATCTTTCTTTTCTAGTTTGGTTTTTCTTTATTGAACTCGCTGTTTCCTCACTTGGTTTTGTTGGTATATGCGTTGCAAATGTAATGTAAATTCTGTTTGTATTTGCGTTTTCTTTTTCTTTAAAAATTTGAGTTAATTTTTAAAATTTTCAACTTTGCTTGTTCTGAGTAACCTGTTTTGCGGTTAGGTTTTTTGTTTTGAGTGGTTTTAATTGCTGGGGTTTCCTGATTGGATGAATTTCTAAACATTGATTGTATTGTAATTTGGATAGTTTTTGCTTTACGATGAAAAGTTTAAGCCTTTAATCGTAGATCTTTCTGTAATTTCTTGAACCATCAGGTATCTGGTTTCAATTTTTCTGTTGTTGGAAGTGACTGATGACATTTGATTTTTTTGGAACGTTGGTTATTTCTGGAAATTCTCTCTAACACAGTTGGATGGTCCAGTCTTTTATGTGGCTTTGATTTTGATATGGACATATGGTTTTGCAAAAGATAGTTGGACTGGAATATTATACCGGAACAAAAAGAACAGATATTGCTGAATTTAGTTAGCAAATTTAGGCTCTGGCATGTATTTCTTGACTTGAGAAAATGCTTGTCTCAATGTGGTATTTAATCTATGTCCCAATGTATCACATGTGCACTTATTGTGAATATTGGAAAGCAAAAGGCTGTGGGATTTTGCAAAGATGAAATCCTCAGTCCAAAGCTTTGTTATCCTTCTTGAAATTGATGTTGAACTTGGTTTTAGCTGCAATTTTATCTAAACTTCATCATCTGTTTGTTGATGTTGAACAAAGTTTTGTTGACAATGAATTCCTGCAGAATCAAAGATGAACAACATGGTCACTCATTTCATTTTGTTTTTGATGGAATGGTTCTGGAGGTTGCACTTTTCTTTTTTTCTTCCCTCAGATGGTTGATGAAACTTCATCTGTTGACTATCATAGCTGTTGGCTATTGTCAATTTTCTCACTATATAATGTTGTTTACCAATAGGTCCTTAGAATATGCAATCCTGCCTTCCACGATATTATTCTCTTGTCCCATCTTTTATTTGTAACCTTGTGAAATTTCTCTGTTTGCATCTCACTGGAAATTACATTGCTCTTAGTTGCTGTTGTAAGTGGACTAATTTGATGTGGAAATTTTAGACAAACTTTGAAAAATATTAATCCAATTTTGATTCAGCATGTAAAAAAGAATCAGCTTACTTGATGAGAAGGAAGGCTTTTGTTCAGAACATTAAGTCTACAGTAACGGAAATAAATGATTCAATATCAATGGCTTAGTGACTTTTCATTACTTTTCTGTCTATATATTTCTTCTTTAGATTTATTGATGTGTGGCAGTCCAACCACCATTGATTATGATCTTGTGCTGTTATCCATGTTGAGGATTTTAGACCATAATTTACTTGTATGTCCATTGGATATGAAGTGGAAGTTTTGAAGCATCTAATTACACATCATACTGACATGGTGTGCCAGAAAAGTGAGAGCAATGCGTTGCCATGCTTGGCTCCTTCATTTGGAGTGAGATTTGTCTCACTTGCTATTTTCTTATGATTGAGAAATCAGAAGAGACAGGAGAGTGCCATGAAAGCCCTTACTTACCTGCTACTTCTATGTCTATCTCTTTTGTTTTCTTCTTCTCAGTTCTGGGAAAATAGGATTTGGCTCCCTCTAAACAACATAAATCTTATAAATATTATGTGAATGGTGAGACAGCTGTTATCAACTTTTTGCTGCATTGTGTCTGTCAGGTGGATCTCAGTTGTTTAAATGTAGTAGGAAAAGAAACAAGCAAACAAAGAGATCAATGGAATGGAACTGGAATCAAAGGACTATATTGGTAGTCCCTTATGGCAAGATGCTTAATTTGATTCGCCTTTGATGTCCTGTGAAATGTTATCACTGCATAAAGTTTCCTCGGGCCAGGTGGATGTGGCATTGGGTGTATCTTGGCTCCAAGATGTGCAATCAATCTAGTTGAAATTGGGCTCCATATCTTGCCACAGAGGGATCTACTAAAAGATTGTACTGTCTGTGCAGATTGTATTTTTATTTTCTCATCCTACTGATCTCTGTCTCTCTGTGCAGTTTATGTTAAAGGAATGAAATTGTACTACCATTTCCAATTTGTGGTTACTCTTTTTAGTCTTTGTTGAGATGATTGTCTAGGGTGGGGTGAGGTCATTGGAACTGGGAAATTTCTTTCCTAGTGTTGATGCCAGCTACATTGGGAAAGAAAACAGGAGCAGAAACACAGGTGTTGCAATTGTCAGAAAGTATGCTGAGAGGCTATGTACTGCTCAAATTTGGACATGAGGTACTTTGACTATTTACTTTTTCACCTTTCTTTCCTTCTTTCTTTGTTTCTTTTTCATTCTTCTTTGTGCTAGATTTGTGTCTGTTCTCATTGAAAACAATATATCACTTGTGTTACTCTTTAGTAGAATTCTCATAACCTGTGTTACAGAATTTCCAGAGAAGAAATGATTGTATTATTCAGTTCCTTTTTGTGCCAGCAAATTATTACTTTTTATCCTTTTGCGCATGGGCCATCTATTCACTAATTGACGAAGTCTCAACCTTTTCTGAAGTTGTCATTTGGGAAAGTTTCACTTTGAGTTGTCAGATTGCTCTGTTTGCTAACAATGGTGCAGATTCCTTTTTATGTTTTGCCCACCCGGTCTTTTCTTATGCTTGATTCCCCTCTAATTTCATTAATGGATCTGCAACAGGTGTTATATGAAGAAGAACAAGAGGCATATAACCAAGTCATCTTTCAGAATATGAGGTGATGCTTTTGATATGGTTTCGCCACAAAGTTGTACTTTAATGTACATCCTGTTTCGATATTCATCATTCACTTTCTTCTCATTTACTGCAAATTTTTCTTAGGGAGGGCAAAGCATATCCCCTTACTTTCATTCATCTCACAGCAAATGTACCAGGCTTCCATTTACAAATTGATCGAATATTGTATCTTCTTTTACTCATGCATATCGATCAAATGTTGACTGAGGAGGCCAAGGTTTTGGAGACTCAGGCCTTCAGAGCAAGTGGATCTTTCTAGCCTCACAAGAAGGTTCTGAACCAGCAGTTATGATCTGGAGAGGAGAGTGAACTAAAGTGAACTGCCTCTCAGTCATCAGGGAACAAGCATTTCTGGGCTGATTCTCACTTCTTTGCATCGGATGATTCCAGTCTAGTTCAACTATCAGTTATGGCTTGGTTCAGTCTAGTTATGGTCCAGTTTAATTTGATTCTAAAATATTTTAAATCTCAATGGTCACCATATGGTTTTATTTTTTCAATTTTTTTGCAGAACTAGTTTGGAGGTGGTGTTCTTCAAAATCGGAATTGGCCCCATGGTTTGAGCCTGTCCCCCGCCGAGCCAATTCTGGTCCAGTTTGGCCTGGTGGTTAGGTCTTAATAGGAAGGAATGTGACATTGTGCTCCGTGGAAGTAGAAATGAGGTTGGGGGCAGCGATGTGGCAGAAGATTTTGTGGTATAAAGACAACTGTTGAGGGAAGGTCCAATTTCTAACGAGGAATTCCCATATACTAGCCATTAACAGAGTCGATGAGCTAGTCTGTCTAGCTTCCCAAGAATGTATTATATGTTATAGTGCTTTTACCTAATCACAAAATTTAGCTGGATTCTCCTAGAGTAGCTAGAGCTACACCATTAAGTATGTAGTTTAATGACAATGGTTTTTGGCCTGTTGCTTAAAACCCCTACCATGGAGATTTAACGTTGCCTTCTATCAGCTAAAAACTGTTGCAGTATTATTATTTGCTCTTGCATACTATTAACTACAACAAATTCTATTGTTGGGGTCACTTGAATTTATCTAAACTTTTTATTTTAGATTTAAAGTTTAAATTTTTGGTTCATACAAATTAAGAAGAAGAAGAAGAAGAAGGAGGAGGAGATTTTACTAATGATCTCGCGGAAGAGGTACTGCTCGCAGTGATGTATGAACTTATAATTTGGTCTGCGTTTCTAACGAAAATGGGTATGATTAAATCCTTGTAAGATCAGTTTTTGCTCACTGACTTCATTAATTTTGAAGTTCGGGAAAAGAATCATCATTAAGTTGTAATTATGTTCATATTAACTAAACTAGAGATCATTAATTGGTTACTTTGTTTAAATTTCTCAAATAAAAGAAGACTCATTATCTTAAACAATTATTACATCCACTCGACGTCTTCTACATTTAAGGTACAGCAGTACTGAAACTTGGCATCACATGCTACTAATCATATTTTTCTTGTAACTTGGAAGGGGTTGATGGCACTGCCGGTGCTCATGGACGGAAAGTTGACAATTAGTCAGCATCACAACCTCCTTTGTTAAACGGACAACAAAAAAAGAAAAAATGGGGTGAGGGAAAATGAGCAAAGGAAAATAAAGCAAGAGGAGTAGTCTCTTTTTACCAAACACACGCGCACACAATATCACAAAAGAAAGAGGGCTTGTTGAATGACAAGATGTACAATCCAAGGTTAAAAAAAAAAAAAAGGGAAAAACAAAGATCATGAATAATAAGTTGGTCGTGGTCATGCATGGGTGTAGTTTCCAAGGAGAGAATCGAATAAGCATCACTTCTCTTTTCTTTACGGTTTGCGTCTTCTCTCCTTTACCCTTCTCCAAGAGAATGGAGGCCAGATCTTTGTGCTTGCATCTCAATTTCTATATCTATTTGTCTTTCTTTTGATGACGAGAATCTTTTCAGGCAAACTACGGATGTTAGTATGGTTTCTATCGTTATGTTTCTGGCTTGAAA
Source organism: Rhizophora mangle (assembly GCA_037832345.1). NCBI lineage: Eukaryota > Viridiplantae > Streptophyta > Magnoliopsida > Malpighiales > Rhizophoraceae > Rhizophora > Rhizophora mangle. The sequence goes on along the minus strand of JBAPLJ010001940.1, from coordinate 133,102 downwards.
TATGGATTTTACTCTTGTATTAATCTACATAATCTCGAATTCATCTTTATCTCTAGGATAGTTAAGGGTAGCTAGCCATTTCTATATCAATTTGTATTGTGTGTTTTTAAGTGAAAGATGAAGGGCCAAAGAGGGTTTAGAGAAAGAGGTAAGAAAATTGGAATGGCAACCCCAGAATAGGAAAATTAGAAATAAAAATAAAAGATAAAGGTGGTCAAAATGGGACCTCGAAAACTTGTCTATTCCAACATTTCCAAACATCTTTATTGAAACTCACCATTTGTACCTTTCTCTTTTTTCCCCTTTTGTCTTTCCTTTTGTTGCTGGGATTTTCTCTGATGTTCTGTGTCAACTACTAATTCTATATTCCAAAAAAATAAAAAAAAATAATGCTTATGAAACACCGATATGTGGTTAAAATTAATGTAATTTAGATCTAATTTACAGTTTTTATTTTCCTTTAACCTCACAATCTCGGCAAAATTCATATTGCTAGAAGGTCTACAAATATGAAAGTGGTCTCTAATTGATTTCGAGAATTCAGTTTATATCACTAGTGCACAAGGTCTAATGTCACTAAAGTATACACGTAAAGAGGAATATTCAAAATTGTAAAGTATCAGCAACTTAGCCTTGGCTTTTTCAGTTTGCTGGCTCTCAAAGTGGAACTGATAGGAACAAGACCTCTTATGGAAACAATAGATTTAAAAAGGAAAAAAAGTAAAAAACCTGCATAAATTTTGAATGCTAAAGGTTATTCATCACATGATAGGAGAGGATAATACGCCCTTTTTTTTTTTAAGTGTAATGTGTTAGCTTAAGTTGGCAAGATAGGTATATTCTTCATACTTTTGACTAAAGTCCAAACTGGGGAATTATGCCAGATACAAGGAAATAATTCCCAAGTATAAATTTGTTTTTTCATGGAGAAAATATATTAATTTTTGATGACTTAATTTTTCAAATGAGTGATAGGAATACACTAAAAGGGAATGAAATTGAATAAAATTAGGAAACTTGGTTTTTAGTACTTTTATTTGTTTCCAATCAGAGTTAAGATATCTAAATGGGGACAAATATCAATATTGTTTTTTTCCAATATATGTGAATGGCTTGACTTTGATGAGATTATTCATTTATTTTTTTCTTGGGGGAATCGGGTTCAAGAGTGGGATATACCCCTAATTGCTATCTTCCTTATTTCCTAAGATACAACGGACTCTTTTGTTTTTTTTTTTTTTCTTTTGGTTGGTGGAGAGGGGTCAAAGAATGTTCGACATTAGTGATGGGAGGATCCCATAGATTGGTCAATGGCCTTTGTAGGATTTATGCTTCTCTTGATTGAGTAGATTTTTGGATTAAGCCTGTCTGTGTGCTTGTAGGCTGACAACATCTTCTGTTTGCTTTATGCAGGATCCTAAAATGTTGGTCTAACTTGCATGGACTGAAAGTGACCATCCAAAGGCTCAACTTGATTTGGTTTGACTGGCAAAGCCTCCTAGCGCATGCCGATGAAAATTCATGATTGGAAGCGTTTTATTTTATATCATTACACCAAATTTGTAATTTATTGACACACATAGAAATACATAATATGTGTGTGTGTGTGTGTGTGTGTGTCACATATCAATTTGAAGGTGATACCGTGTCATGGCTCCTAGAAGCATGTCACAAGAGAAGAAGAAAAGTCATTTGGTGGATAGATTAGCAAAGACGAGAGTAGGCAAGAGAGAGGAGCTTTGTGCATGGATATAGGGAGAAGGGGGTGAGGAGGGGCATTGTTTTGTATTGGTTTAGTGCAAGTGAAATTCTGATGGATAGGAGGAGGTGACTTTATGAAGGGGAATTAGGCAGGGTCTAAGGGTTGCTACATGAGATTCGTAAATGCACAGAGGTGGTGTATGTTGAATAGGTACATACTTTGTTGTGGCTTTTTTTCTTTTTTGGGCCCAAAAACGGTATGTCTTCTAATTTTTAATAGATGACCGAAGTGTTATTCCAAGGGATTAAAAAAAAAAAAAAATGATGACCACCTTAAACCCTTTAACAAACTTTGGGGGAGAGCTTGGAGTTCACCGCTTCTCTTCTCACCTCCTTTGTAGGATTCAATTATCAAGAAAAATTTACATGGTCAGCCAATTACAAGTAAAAAAAAAAACAAAAAAACATTTTATGTATTTTGTTTGTTAATTAAAAAATTTATTAGGCTGTGAACTACACAATAGAGTAGCTTTCATCATTGTTATAAACTTCATGTCTCTTCTAAAAATTAGAACTTGAAACCTCTAAAATAGATAAATCCTTGTTTTAAATGATTCAAATAATTGGCCTTAACTATTCTATAAAAGAAAATATTTAGACGAATCATTTAGCGAATGGAAGTAGTGGGGCTAAATATGTTGATCAATAATTCCAAGAAAGTTTGGAAAACATAAAAAAAAAAAAAAAAAAAAAACCCCATGGGTCAATGGAGTAAATTGAAAAAGAAAAAGAATGGATCATGGGAACAAGAGATGCGTAGCAATGATTTACACCACTTTTAAAAGTAGGGGCATGCACCAATGCAAAACTTCTGGTGTTTGTGTGGAATTTGTGCATGCATTTCTCAATTTTCACGTCAAGAAGCCCCAAAAGCAAGCAATGGCCAGCCAAAGCATTGTGTTCAAATTTTCGAAAACCTCAAGTCATTGGAATCATAGCTGGAATTCCCCTTTATCTCTTTAACCTACTTTAGTTTTTTGTTTGATTCCACATTTATCAAGGATTGCCAAGTTGAAGAGCACGAAAAAAAGTACTTAACTCGGCCATCTACTTATTCCTTGCCCCTTTTTTTCCTGTGTGCTAAAACATGTATATAAGCAACCCCATCTCACCCCCATTTCCCTCACCCCATCGATCTTCTTTGCTTCATCTTGAGTCTTAGCCATTTATCTCGACACCCCATTTGTTTATATTTATCTTATAATAATTTTCCAATATTCCTCGTCAATTCAAAGGTCAGCTTTTGCAGCACTCTACTCTTAATTTGCACATCAATTTGCGTGCACTTCCAGAGTAGTCATTCAATTGGCTTCTTTTGTTTAGCATTTAAGAGCTGTTTCCTTTCTATTGAAGCTTGCTATTGAGATTCCTGGTTACCAGGTATAGTCCAATTAAGGGGCATTCCTCTGATGTATCACTGGTCTTAACTTGGAGCACTAGGGCCAACTAGCCTAAGAACAGTTCAATTCCCTGCAAGTCAACTCGAAAATGAAAAAAAAAAAAATAAATGTTAAAATTGTGTTGTTTGACCTTTTTCATTTCGACTAAATCGGTCAGGTTCAATGCAGGAAGATATGAGCAGGCCAGGAGATTGGAACTGCAGGTCGTGCCAGCACCTCAACTTCCAGAGGCGTGACTCGTGCCAACGTTGTGGGGAGCCTAGGTTTGGCAGTGACTTTGGTGGGTTCACCAGTCGGGTCGGATCGTCATTCGGGTTTTCCGGGTCGGACGTCCGGCCCGGGGATTGGTATTGCACGGCAGGAAACTGCGGGGCTCACAACTTCGCTAGCCGCTCGAATTGCTTCAAGTGTGGTGTGTACAAGGATGATCCAACAACCGGGGGCTTTGACTTTGACATGCCTCGATCTACTAGAGGTGGTGGTGGTGGTGGTGGCAATCGATCTGGATGGAAATCTGGGGATTGGATTTGTACTAGGTATGATTCACTACACATACATACATACAGCTAATAATATATATAATATACAGGTTTTTAATTTATTTTATTTTTTATATACAAATTTTTAATTTAACTCACAGTGTTAAATTAATTTAATTTAATATATAAAAAAATATAATTTTAAAGTAAAATTTAATTTAAATATAAATAAATATTATATAATATTTATCAGTTGATTCTAATTATAAAAAAATAGTATTAATCAGATAATATATTTAGTTTTATAGATATTAGTAGGTATATAATTAATTTAATTGAATTCTATCTTCTTTCTCTTTTTTATTTTATTTTCACTTTTTTCCAGGAAAATTCTCTGAGAATCTCTCTTCTTTCTCTCTCACACACACACAGTCAGAGCTATGTTTAAAGCTGCACATCAATGTGTCTGTGTAATATTTAAATTTTTTTTTAGTATCATCTGTACAATTTCATGTGGACAGGTGGGGTTGCAATGAGCATAACTTTGCCAGCAGGACGGAATGCTTCAAATGCAATGCACCAAGAGAATTCAGCAGCAGAACTTCATACTAGAAATATATGGGTATCATAACTCTTTCACTATATATGTGTGTGTGTGTGTGTGTGTGTGTGTGTGTATTATGTTGTAATTCAAGTATAAGATCATATGATTGTGAAATTATATATAAATGTGTATATCTTGTTTTACTTGCAGGCATTGCATTTGCACCAAGAAAGAAAAGGTTGAAGAGTATGACTAGAGCTACCTTATCTTCATTTCATATATGCTGTTTAGGGTTCTTGAAGTGGACATGGTTTAGAACTCATGTTCAGATTTTGGCTTTTTTGTTAGGTTTCCTATGAAGTAATGTAATTTTCATTTGGTGCTTTTGATCTGTTAGCCATTGTAGCCCAGGGAAGCAAGGAAGAAACAAAGGGAAAAAGAACAAAGAGAAATCTGCTCCCTGTTGCCCTTTAGTTTTCAGGGTCTTTGTTTGTTTATTATAAAGTGCATGGTTTCCTTAAAAAGAAGATTCTCCTCTCTCTCTTCTCAAATTCTTGAAGGACTTTGATTTGATTCATCTGACTCTCTTTATCTTTAATTTTTTTCTTATAATAAATTTATATGATATAAAATTATGATAAATTATATATAAAAAAAATTATTAAAAATATAAATAAATTTAATAAAATTACTATAAATAGAACTAAAACAAAATTATAATTCTTTGTCAACTATCCATTAATGGGGTAATGGTAAAGTGAAGGATTTCATGTTAGAATTCTTCCCAATAAATCCAACATTAAATTGCAATAAATTGCCTCAAGTTAAAAGGATAACACAATGGCTTGAAGTTATTTTAAGAAGAGTGGCATGCCAGGACATCTACGTACTTCATCCTAAGAAGGGTATGTTGACTATCTTTAGACTCACAGTGATAGCTTGGACACGTTGCTAAGACAATATACGAATGCACATCCTTCCACCAGGCAATGCATAAAATGATTTGTTTGATTAGGTGTGGGCTTATGTTTATCCTTTGTCCATAAATATTTTTGTGTTCTTAAGAGTGATATGAGTTCTCGTTAACTTAATACTTACCACAAAAAAAATAAAAAGGGACAACCAAGAACATAGGATTCCCTTTATTGACCTATGAATAAGCATCTCTAAAAAGCACGTCTCCCACAACACCATGGTTGATGTTAGGCTTTAAGTAAGATTCTTGTCCTTCCTTTTCAACTAGCATTACGTTTCTTTTTTTTTTTTTTTTTGGTCTTTGATTGTGTTTGTTCAAGCATTTTCCTCTGGTTAACAAATTCCATGGCAGTTCATTTAGGGCCCAAAGTGTTCACTTAGTAGCGTGCAGTGAGGTACAATTGCTCCTTTTAATATATTATCCCTTGCAAAGCGTAACATGACAAATTACAAGGCCCTTTTTTAGCAATTTTTTTTAAAATTTATTATATAAATATGATGAATTTAATATATTTTTAAATACAAATTAACATTATATAATTATAATTATTAAATATATATTTGAAATTTTTATCATTAATTATGACTATTTATTAAAAGTTAAAAATTTGTAATTAACGATAATAATATTAATAATGTTAAAATGATTATTTAATTTTTTTAAAATTTTAAATAATTTTTCATTCAATTAAAGCACGTAGAAATGGAGTAGGAAAGCATGATCTTGAGGCTAGTGGTGAAATTTTCAATGCTTATGTTTTTAGAGAGCTAAGGCTTATTTTATGAAATCTTTTTGTTTTATAAAATTTATAAATTTTATTGAGGTAAGGAATTAAGAAGCCCCCAAGAATGTCTGAAAGGAAAATTGCAGGCCAATAAGGAGCTAGCACAAGTTCAATGGGTCTCTTAATCACCCCAAAGAAGTTGGATTAAGTTCAAGTGTGCAAACTCAAAACCCATATAAATTCAAGTATTTGTACTTGGAAATAAGTGAGGTACACAAATTCAACCAAAATTTTTGAGAAGAAGCAAAAGGGTATGACAACATCCTTTTTATTGGGTCTAAAAACAAGAGACAACAGAGCTCTTGCACCTCAACAAATAACAAAGTTAAAATCTTGAGAATGAAGAGATGGCTAACAAACACAGATATTCATCAAGCCTTAATCACAACAAAGGCTCATTTTATTATATTGAACGACACTTCAAATCCTGGTGGAGGGGTTACTTGGGTGATTGGTGGTGCTTGAGTGGGTGGTGGTGGTGGTGGAGTGGGTGGTGGTGCTTGGGTGATTTGTGGTGCTGATGTTGTGGTGAGTAGGGTTGTTGCCTTCTGTGCCCATCCCTAGGGTGTTCTTCATTGCCTCAGCTGCTCCATGGGCCATGTTCACCACTTGCTCCCCAGTCTGCAATTAAGCACACTAAAGCTCATTAACACACATAACCATGATCATGATCATGATTAATACTGTTCCAGGTTTTAAATTGTGGGGTGTAAGAGATACTTTATTTGTGATCAATTGGCATCATTTTATCTAATTCTGATTCCAAATGTCACTGTAATTACTATTGGAAACACAAAATTCAATAAAAAGGAAATAATAATAATAATAATAATAATAGGAAAGACATTTAGGACAGGCAAGAGAAAACAAAACTTGCATGGTGAATGAAGTTGGTGGCCTGAGAGGTGTAAGAGTTGTTTTGGGTAGCTTGAGGAGAAGTCCCACATGCCCTGCTGATTGAATCATGGGATGGATGGGATGCTTGCTGGTTCATGAACTGGCTCTCCTTCATCTGACGACAAGAAGGGTCCACAAACTCAAGTCAATTAGATATAAAATTTCCTGGACTTAACATGAACACAAATCACATTAATCATCCCTCCTTTTATGGTAATTTTGATTATGTTTTTAAAACAAAGCTGTGATGATACATGGCATGTGTAGCCAATCACCCAATTAATTTACTCAAAAGCAGTCTTGTGCTTCTAGCACAACTGGTTGGGACACTCCTGTTAAAATCTCTTGATTCCCTATTCCAAGTTTTGACATTGTTCTCCATTCTTTATCTTTCAGGCACTCTCGTAACCCAAAAAAAAAAAAAAAAAAAAAAAAACTCAAAAAGCATTAGCTAATCCTCTTAAACATGTGCATTATTTTTACCATATTTTGTTAGTCTAACAAGATGAAAAGTATTTCAAAAAAAATAAAAAAAAAATGGTGAAAACTCCTAAGACATGAAAAGTATAAGAGATGAAAAGGACATCACCTGGCCCTGGCCGGTTGCAAAGCTCATGTCCTGACCTTGGTTTGCCATGTCACTCACTATCTTACTGTTTCTCGAAAGAGTGAAAAGAAAATTTCAAGTGATCAATGATCAAAAGAGCTTTAAGGTGAGATTTATAGGCAGCAAGTACATTAAATTTCCCTAATTAGCAGCTCTTCCAAACACCTGGCATGTTGTAACAAGCTAGTAAGAAAACTTGGATCAGAATTTTTCAACAGAGATTGCTTGGTCAAGATCAGGGAGAAATTCTTGGTCCAGAGGCACCCAACGATCCTTGGCTCCCTAATGTTTGTGTTTACCATACCCATGTTATGTTCAATTTCTTAAGTTTACTGCTTGTTATGTTTGAATTGGTTTGGTATATAATACAATTATGGCTAACCCCATCTATGAAATTTGATGATTTGTTACTTTTGAGACCCCATTAACCCTTTTTTTGGGTGGGGGGGAGGAATTCATCAGAAAAAAAAGAAAAAAAAACATAAGAACACAAGACTTATCAATTAAAACACACCCCAGCTAAATCAGCCGCAATAGAGGACTCATTGAAGGTCCTATCAACCTTAACTCTAGACTTACTACCTTATTTTCTCTCCTTTGGAATGCCATGGCTCACTTGACAAAATGAGAAATACCCCTAATGTGGTGAACAAATAACAAGTTTAATTCATCAATAAGGAAAATAAAAAAATACAAAAAAGTTTCCTTTTTTTTTTTTTTTTGGCGGGGGGGACACTCGTGAAAAATCAGATAGAAACATAATGGATCTGACTTGTTCCCATTCTCTAAATGGCTATTGCGAAAACCCAAAGACCAAACATGATTTTGTATCATCCATATAATTTTAGGGTCAGTCTTGTGCTATGGAACAGCTAGCATTGAAAAGCCAGCTTAGCATGTTTGTTGTTTAACATCAGTTGCCACATATGTGCCTTTTGTCTGTCCCTTTTCTTTTGAATGTAAAGTGTTGGTCTTGTCATCAAAAAGCATTTTTGCACCCACTGATGAGGCCCGAGAAATTATTAGATGCTCGCTGTGTTATCTTATCTAAGGAAAATTGATTCTCATTATTATTGTGCAAAGTACACACAATTTTAGTAAGAGTCATAAAATAAAATAAAATATAATAATAAAAGATAATCCTTCTGTTTATTTCTTAAAAAATTTTAAAAAAAACAATATTAAAAAAATTTGAGCTATTACACCTAAAAGTATGGAGAATAGACATAAGTACTCCTTAAAAACAACAAACCGACGACACAATGGCTAACATCAACCCCAGTTGGTGTCACGTGCCTGTAACTATTGGCAATGCGGACCCAAAAAAGAAACCATCTACTTTGTTGGATTTGCACTGAGAAATTGTACCTGCCAGACTTTTAGGAGGCAAAAGAAAAGGAATCGCATGAGGAGGAGGAGGAGGAGCAGCACTGCAAGGCTGGCGAAGCCCAAGGCTGAGCCGAAGAGAGAGCTGGCCAGAAGGCCCAAGAGGACAAGGACAAGAGATCAGAGACAGCCGAGTCCGCTAAGCGGAAAGCCCAAGAAGGCAAGGAAAAGACCTAGGGTGTCCTCCCCAGCAAGCAAACCGGTTAGAGAATGAAGCAAATGGCTGAGCGTGCTGCTGATACTGTGAAGCACACCCCTGGTATCGGCCACACTCATCATGATGAATATAAGGATGTTGATGCCCCCAGCTGGTTACAAGCAAACAACCATCACCGCTACTGCTGCTGGAGAATCCAAGTATTAGTTTGATTTCTAGGGTTGAAAATTGAGGGAGGGCATGGCTTTTTTGGGTTAATATTGTTGTATGTTTGTTTGGGTTAGGCATAATGTTTGGTTCCTTCCACCTTGGAAGGGTTCTAGTACTATTAGTACTGTCATATATGAAGGTACAGGCAATAAAAATTTTTTAGTGTCACAGGAGGGAGGCAATTGTAACTGGGAATTCTGTATTTTTTGCAACCATATGTTTCCCTGCTAATTTGGCTTGTGAGCTTCTAGGACTCTTGCAATACCTGTCTAAGCAAAAGCTAGCGTCTTGCCATCCGGAAAACAAGAAAGAAACTGAGCTCATGGGGCATATTTAAGAAATGAGCTTTTGTTTCCTCTTTCCTGCAACCAGATGGGCTCAATGCACAATAGTCTGTTCTTTTAACTCCAATTTTCCATGATATGCCCGTTGCCAAAAGGCAGAGAATATGGACACATACCTCCACAAATTGGTACAAAAAATTTTGATTTCCACTTGTTCAGCTCAAAACCAGGGAAAATTTTCTAATATGAAACCTGCTTTGCATGAAGTTATCTCATTCATGCTTCGCTCATTCGCATTATCTTCAACAAGGATTCTATCCTTAGCACTTCACCTTCTTCAGCAAGCATGACTGACTTAATGTATAAACATAAAACACATAATATACATGCGAATGGAATGAAATGGTGTCATCATTAATTTTACAGTTACAAAATGTAAACAGGAACAAATTGATTGATACATTGAGAGCTGATTGAACTAATAGAATTTTGATACTTCACAAAGCCATGACCACGAATGCTTGACAGAGCTGCTTACCTCGACTCCTGCAATGCTACAGAGAGAAACAAAGCTGCCATATTTGCCTTGAAATGCTCAGCTCTTCCTTGTCATTGAAAACCTTCCCCGATGATATGCCATAATCTCTCTGCTTCGTGCTCAACATACTGTCTTTGTTACCTTCTGCATTCATCTGGAAGAGAGTCGAGGCCTTTAAGGCTACAACTCTGCCTCCAATTTGCTTATCTTAGTAAGAAGAATTTTGATAGGCAGTTATGGTACACAAAATGGGATTTCCAGTGGCTTAAAAGAGATAAGAATCTTGGGACCAAGAAAAAAAAGAAAAACACACATTAAACTCTCATTTGTAAAAAATTTGGACACATTGCCGCAATATTTACATCAACATTTCACCTCCCAAATGCCACGTCATAGGCTTAACAAAAAATGCCGTACAATCCCATTGTTAGATGCCAAATTCACCAACATGCCCATTGTAGTTGCATCTGCAGAGAACCCTTTTCTGACCATTTCCTTGACAAGTTGTATTGCACTAGATGAGTCACCAATATGAAGAAACCCACGGATCATTAAATTATAAGAGCAATTGTCAGGTAAACAACCATAGTTTTTCATTTTTCTACAAAACAAATGCATGTTCTGTCAGCCCTTCATTACAATGACCCTTAATCACAATGTTATATGTCCAAACATTAGGAATCACCTCTCCACCAAAAAGACTGGAAAATAGACCTCTTGCCACTCGAAGCATCCCAGCATTGGACATACCATCAATAAGGCTACTGTAAACAGCAATAGTAGGATCTAACCCTTCGTCTAGCATCACATGGAATAGTTTCATTGCCTCCTCAATATGGCCGTGCTTACCTAAGCCATCAATCAAAGTTGAGAAAGTGACTAAATTTGGAACACGGCCCTTTGAGGACATCTCCTTGAACAATTTTTTTGCATCCCGAAATCTCCCTATTTTGCACAAACCTCTCATAAGAGTGGAGTAGGTGACAACATCAGGATTCAATCCTTTCTGACACATTTCAGCAAGGAGTCTATGTGCGTCATCTATTCGTCCACACTTGCAATAACCATTCATTAGGATGTTATAACTAAAAGCATCAGGCCTACAACCCCTAGCAACCATGTTGCTTAACACACTTCTAGCCTCATCAATTTGATTTCTCAAGCAATATCCATCCATCAAGGTGTTATAAGAATACACATTGGGCTCAACACCATTACCAATCATCCTTTCAAACACCCATACAGCCTCTAAAACCTTCCCTTCTTTGCATATTGCATCAATCAAAATAGTATAGGTTACTACATCTGGCACAATATTTGTAGCAACCATTTCATCAAGCAACCTTGTAGCTTCCTTCCATTGGCCTAAATTACAAACACCATGGATCAAGGAGTTGTACGTGAAAACATTCGGTGAAATTCCTTTATCCAACATTCCAGAGAAGAGGTTCAAAGCCTGATTCAGTAGCCTATCCTTGCAAAGACTATCGATGACAGTGCTAAATGCCACCACATCTGGCTTGCAACCCATATCTTCCATAACCTTGAGCAACCGAAGAGCAAGTCCATTTTCACCAAATTTACACAAGCCCTTCAAAATGGTTGTGTAAGTAACTCTATCATGTTGATAGCCATTGGTCACCATATCATCAAACAACCTCACTGCTGTGTTGATTTCTCCCCCTATAATCAATCCATTGATAAGACAATTAAATATGGCGGGCTTGGGAGTAAACCCAAGTTTCAACAATTTCCCAAAAATGGAAAAACCCAGCTTCACCTGATTCAAATGGCAGTAACAATTGATCATCATGCCTAGACTGCACCTATCATGTGCAATCCCCAAGCAATCCAGTTGTCTATACAGAGACACCACCCTGCCATACTGTTTCATTCCAACAATTTCAGCAAAAAGTTGTGTGAATTCAACAACGCAAGGCAATGGACGCCTTTCAACCATCTCATTAAACAAATTGAGAGCATCATCTACATTTCTGCAGCACTTATCTCTCAATCCTACCTGATCTGATTGGGTTTTATGGCTGAAATTCGAATAATTTAGACAAATCAAAACCCTAATCCTACCCCAGAATCCATAACCACATGCACAACCAAGAGCACACCTTGACGACTTTCTACTTCTCTGCATCATCTTCGCTCAACTAACTTACTATAAAATAAAAAAATAAAAAAAATTGTAATCATCCGTCAATTAAATTTTGTAAACTGAAAATTAATATGCTTCTTAGAAAAAAAAAAAAAAAGAAATTTTCAAGGCTCTTAAGATTTTTTTTTTTTTTTTTAAAAGCAATTTACCAGTCAATTGAGAGCAGCTCTCGTCCGAGATTTAATTTAGGTCTGTGACGCTTAGCCTGGTAAGATTGGAGAAAAATAAGGCAATACGACGTAGTTTTACTAAAACTCTAAAAATTATGCATAAATTGGGAAAATAAAAAATAAATGGCAAAGAAACACATGCTGTAGAGGGATGATGGTTAAGGCAGTGAAAATGGAAATAATATCTTAAGGATCAGCTACTACTGGAGTCTAATAATTAGAGTTTTATGTCATAAAACAAGAAAACAAAAATTAATATTGCAAAAAAAAAAAAAAACATAAATTAGTTATATGGAATTGAAACTTTAAGATGGGGTGTAAGATTTGATTGAAATATACCATTTTACTTAACATGTAGATTTTCTTTTTTCTTTTTTTTTTTTTTTAAAAAAACCTTTTTATATGCTGATCAGGTCTCAGTCCATATTCTCCAATTAGTAAAGAGTATGCAAGCAACATTATTTTTTTGGATAATAATTTTCATTTTATATTTGATTATTATTTTTTTAAATTATTATTATTATTATTTACAGCAATGGCAATAGCAAGTTCAACCAATGTTTTGATTGGTAGCTTGGCTTGGTTGTGCAATCCATTGTGATTGTCACATAAATTTCTCATTTTCTCTAACCACATGTGTTTGTACATTTTGACAAGAAGTGTGAGGCATTGAATTTCAGATGCAATGGACAACTCCTCCATAGTTTTTGGTACTAAAATTTCCCTTTCAACTGCAGCTCACAAGAACTTTCCCTGCACTGTTTCTTTGATGACAAGAAACCATTGCATGCAAAGCCCTGAGATTTTAGCAAAGCAACAGAAGTTTGATCATCCTGTGATCTTATGACTGGAGAATGATCCAGACAAGGACATTCCAAAGTAAGGACGTTACTCTTGATGATTAATATCTTCCAACAAGGCAGGCCAACCAACAATTGGAACAATGTGAGGGAATTCACATCTCTAGAAACTAGTAGCAAAGATGCCAATTTCGAGTATCCCTCTACATTGCAGGTCTACAAACCGGAAACGAAAACAAATGATAAAAGAGCCATAAGCACGCACAGAAGAAATACATCACGAATCCAGATTTCATTCAAGGGCAGTAGAAAAAGTCATTCAGGCTCTCCACAATCTCTAGTTGCAGGGTAATGCAGGGGGCGTTTGGGCTCAAATCTCTGTTGGAGGTTTTAATCTTACTAATCTTCTTATTCTATCTTTATCCGTATTCTCCAGCAATCCCTTCACGTATAAACAGAAAAAAGATCTTAGAGTAGCATTTAAATAACATGGAGAGAAAAACAAAAAAAAAAACTAATATGCCAATAGGTGAAACAACAAAAATATGGAAATTAGAGGGTTATGCAAGGATTGGTTAACAAAATAGCAACTACTTCAAAAAAATGGCCTGTGTGGTGCAGCTCATTCTATGCTAGCAAATTTAGCTCATATTGAGCACAACGTAGGATATCATCAACAAATATGGCAAGTCTCACTCTGTTGTTCAGTTGGAATGAGGCGAGAAGTTACGAACTTTTCAACAAAACAAGTTTTTTCTATCCGACCCCATGTTTTCACAACCAAGTAGAACAAGGGACATATTTTGCTATGTCTGTTTGGAAACTCATTGCACATGATGGAGGCTTGGTGACTTTGTATTCAATCAACCCCAAAGTGATTTTAACAGATGAACCACCTGGAATACCTAACACAATTTTAGATTCTACTTCACTATGATTAATAAATGATCTTACCTTCCAGACAATTTCATCCAGGCATAGGCATATCCTTCCATACTTGTCCAGGAAAAGCCGCTCGGTTGGAGGCTTCCCACACACATCTTTCACAGCTGATGTTATAGCAAAGATAACTTCTGCCACTGAAATAAAATAATAATAATAACAAATAAAAAGAAAAAAGAAGACAAAATCATTTGGAAGATGTAATAAAAAATTACAGAAACAGAAGAAAAAAAAGCCAGTCAATAAATTGATTTCAGCACCACAACAAGCTCTCCTTGCATTTTGCAGTCTCAGAGAGAGAGAGAGAGAATTACACCAAATCTCATTTTCAAGATAGAGGGCCTGCTGAGAAATATCAGTTGTCTCATATAATATGAGCCATCATAATGAGCAGGCAGCAGCCCCATAATCAATGGACATTTAGTGAAAGAGCTGGAACCAATCTACATAGCATATGGGAAGATTGAACATTGGAGATTAAGAGAGGAATAGGACTGAAAGTTTATTAGCAAATCCTTCAAATTGATTTCATATGGCATTCAGCATTGCATAATTATTAATTGCAAATCTAAAGAAATTGATATATACTCACATGCAAGCTCATCATATTCATCCTTGCCAACAACAAAAACGCTCACATCTCCAAGCATCGTGTAAACAATATAAACCGACCTGTTAAGAGACAAAACAACAAAGTTTTAAAGGAAAGGAGTATAATGACAAATACATATACATATACTTACATACATAACATATATATACAGTGATATGAATTCCTTAATCTAGATATATCTGTCCTATACAATCACAAAAATTTACAGGAAGAGTTCATGATAGAAGACATGTTAAAATTTGAACCATAAATGGCCGTAAGCCAGTAAACAAGACTGACATATGATGAAGATGGTACCGCCAGCACGGTGAAGCATCGAGGAAAACTGTGGCCTCACAAATAAAAGATCATTTAGCAGTTCAATTTGATTTTTCTTTGATGATTCTAGAAAAAATGCACATTCAATCTTATCGCACAGCCCTTAACAATGTCAATCTCCCGTGATCAAATTTCTTCATCCTTGGATGCTTCTCCAAGAGCTATGCTACATAATTGAGATTGAACACCAACATAAAATAACCTATAAACTTAATTAAATGAGGAAAAAGTTCTTTCCAATTGCAATACAAAAGCTGCAGTTCCCCCAAGACATAAACTATGTTATTGTTAGTTAAGGTTAACCAATCCTCAAGTCCCAATTCATAATAACAATGAGTTCAAAGAACATCGTCCATGCCATCGCTCTCATGATATACAATTATAAATGCAGAAGGCAGTCCCATTACCCACAGTCCCTCATCAAATTATAACAACAAATGGTCAACAAATTAAGGAAAGTACTACAGAGAATTAGTTTTTAAAATGCAATTTGCAGGACTTTGGCCAAATAGCCAAGTTTTCTAGGTCACCTATTGATACATAAAATGCCCAAAAAATAAAATGAGCTTTCTACATATGAATTAACAGAAAATCTTAAATAAGAGAAGCTGGCATTCAAGTGAATGAGTACACATACTTGTGAGAAGCAACAAGCAGTTCTTCATTTTTCACACCTTTTAGGTTATCAGCCCCAAGCTTAACTAAGAACGATCTCCAGTGCAGCCGTTCCTCAGCTGGAACTCCACTGAACCTGCAATAACATTAAAATATAACATGACCACTAATACTCTAGAAGGAGAAGATAAAGTACTAGCTCCCTTCATAATGTGATATACGATGCTCTGCCTTTTGAAAATAAAGAAAAGACAGTATCATTGTTGATAACAAAAGGATAACACTAATAAGCTACAGACTAATCAGTGGCATAGCCAGAATTTTTTTACCAGTGAGGGCAACATTTTTATGCATATACAAAAAGATTTTAAAAAATCAATATAAAATATGTAAGAATTAAAATAAAACAATATTTATTACATTCAAACAATTTCCCCCTCCAAGTTTTCGTATTTTGAAATTTTTGCATATATTGTCAATATTATCAAATACATTTATTTTATATAAGTAACTAGACCATTTATCTCCCATGCGATTGTGCAATCATTTTTTTTTTTATAATATTTATTGGGAGAAAGTTTTTCCACAGTGGTTGTCAGAACTAATAAGATGAAAGCTTCTTTTAAAAGTAAGACAACCAAAATGTTCAGACAATGACTCTTGAAATTTCCTTTTTTTTTTTTTTTATTTGACTTAAATTTGTTTGTTGATTTGTATTGGGGAAGATTTATTAAGTTTTTTTAAAAGCAACAAAGTTACAAAAATCATTTCACACAATTTCTTTTTTTTTTTTTCCTTTTTCAGTTATAGTAATACTAAGTCCACTATAACTAATATGCACCAAATTATTTTCAATGGGGGCACTCTCCCCTACTCACCTTAACATGGCTATGCCTCTAGAACTACTGAAAGTTTCAGGTTTTATCCTTCACTTGCCATTTCCCCACTTAACTGAAAACTTTGAAATGCTTTAAGTATTATTCTTGTTATAGTTTGACGCATTTTCATTTGAAAAATTCAAGTTGGCACAGCATAATCATCAGGTGATGGCCTGATATATTTTTTATTATGCCTGTATAGAAAATTCCATCTTAAGATATCCTGGATCCCTTAAGGTCAGTAGAATGCTTCACCAAAGCAACATAATTGCTACAAATGCATACTTGGAGAAAGGCCTTCTTGTAACTCTATTTAGATGCAATTATGTGAAGTCAAGATTTCGAGCAAGTAGATCATACATATACACAAGTGATGCAGCAAGGAAGAATTTGATAACACAAATCTACAAATTATAATTCAATGGAAAATCAGTTAAACCGCTTTGAATAAAAGAGCTGCTGGATAGCTCTAATTAGCTAAATCTAGTAGACTTCAATTATAATATGACTTCCACTATCTTAAGGCAGCTATTCCACTAGGAAGACCACTAAAAGTGAACATGTATAGCTCTCCATATAGGTAATGAGTTCTACATCATAATCCTAGCATACCCTTAACAAGATAAGCATTGTCATCAAACGCTAAGTGCAGATAGCATAGCATTCTCATTAGAAAAAAAAAAAAAAAAAAACTGGCCAATTTGAGCATGATCCCAACCATTTTAATCACAATTGCATGCCAGCAAGATCCCCAAATTAACAGCTAATCCAAAAAGGGTGTTGCAAACAAACAATACCCTACTGAAAAAAAAAAAAGAAGAAGAAGAATTTAAAGAAGTAACAACAAAGTAAGATCCAAGAACGGAAGTACAAGCAATTACACCATGAAGGCAGCGGTTACAAAAGGTAACCCCTATATAATCACTCTCTCTGTGTTTTAATTTGAGGCAACACAGAAAATGAAAGAGAAAGTCTCTTAAACACATAAAACAGAAAACAAAATTCTTTGATTTCTCACATCCCAAAGGTACTTGATCAGTGAAAAACAGGTGGCATCCAAAGTGATTTTACCCCAACCATGCCTTTGGTCGTGATGCTATGAATGTTGGTGATTCAACCCACAATCCTGGACTGTATTGAGTTATTTTGTACTTATAATTAATTTTTGTATGGAAATTAGGCCCTTTAATTTCCTACCACACCAAAAAAAAAAAAATATCAGAATTCTCATTCACTAAATTGCCTAATCTGACCTGAATCCCAACCCTTCTAACCTCAATTACAGGTGAGCAAGAAGCCTGAATTAACATCTAATCCAAAAAGGGTGTTCAGAACAAATAAAACCCAGTTTAGAAAACACAAGAATTAATGAAAAGAACAGCAAAACAAGATCCAACAAAAAAAAAAGGTACACATAGTAATTCAAAGACATGGGCTTTGCACTGATCTGATTAAAAGGGGGGATGATCAACAAAGGCAGGGCCCTTGATCGTACAAAACGAAGTGTGGTGATTGAAGCTTACCGTTCAATCAAGATGTTTCCTTCCACATTTACAAATAGAACTGCGAGAATCATTGTTTTTGGGTCTCCTTCGTTTCTTTGCTTTCCTCGTTTGTTTGTCTGTTTTTTTTTTTTCTTTTTTTTTTTTCTTAAATAAACTTCTGGTTTTTCGCTCTTGGAATGTTTCCATTGCAACGGTTTTACCATTATGCCCTTGTAGATTCTCTATTTTTTTTTTTTAATCAAAACATTTTTTCAGTCACGACATATATATATATATTTTTTTAACCCTTGTGTACAATATTTTAAGAATAAAATGATAATACAGAAGACCAATGTAGTAGAGAAGTGCACTTTTAAGATTATCTTATGAAGAGACTTAATCTTGATTATGTCATTAGAAAAAAAAAATTAATTATTTTTAATTATCTCATCTTGAGTAGTGTCTGCCAGTGTCCAATTCCTCAACTCCTACCATTCTACAATGTTTCGTTATTCATTTATTCAATTTTAGCATGCTTCAAAGCCATATTTTTCTGTAATCAAGCCTTTTCTCTGATGCTCACCACTGCATTTTATGCACTCAAAGTCATAACTGTACTTTCTATTTTTTTTTTTTTAATACGTTCAAAGGTTTATTTTTCATATTGTTATAGATGTTATACTCTTTTTTTAGAATTAAAATTTAAAATTTTGAAAATAAAAATTTAAATTTTTAACTTTTGAATTGTTTTTACCACATAATTGTACTTTCTTTTGTGTACCATTTAAAAAAAAAAAAAAATCATGTTTGTCTATTAGAAACTGCTGCTAACAGATCAAATTGATTAAAAGCAGACTCACTGAAACGACCAATGACACATGAACTACACAATAGTGAGCCTTCTTTGAAATTTCCAAGTGGAAGAGACTTACCTTGCATTTCATCAAAATTTTAATATTACATAAATGTTACATAAATGAATTTTTTTCTGACACCAAATAATTACAAACTCATAAAAAGAATTGTATTGCATTATTATAATTAGTTATTTATATTATTTATAGTAATTTGAAGTATAATTATTAAAAATAAAATTATAAATATAAATAATTATTAATGAAAGATTTTATCCAAGAGCTAGATGGGGCTGTTCAAGGAGCAATATGAAAGCTGAGGCTACCTAACCCATATGAAAGCTGAAGCTGGAGCAATATGAAAGCTGAAGCTACTCCACTGTCTTGTTTCCAGCAGTGCATTGGCAACAACATCACTACACGAATTCTAAATTCAAGTCAGCCTTGCCAATTGATGACAAATCAACCACCCAATTTGGCTGGCAGTCCCCCACTTCCAGTATGGGAGAAGATAAAAGCTACACACCCACTTTATTTATTTCATCTTTCTCACAAATAAGCATGATATGTATAGACATTCTGGTAGTATACAGTATTTCTACAATAAACAAGCATCTTCCATAGATACACAAATATTAGGTTCTCGATATAGCATATGCAGCAACAATCATCATCCCTCTTGTATATGTATGGCCTCCATCGACAAATGAGATCCACAAGTGTAAGGGTCTCAATCAAATGTTGTAGATGCATAAATCAACAAACAAAATGCAGCAGAAACAACAACTTCACAAGCATGGAATAACCCGAAAGTCCAAATATTGTCCTTTGTTGAGCCCATGTGAAGATGAAGAAGAAGACTTTGGTAGAAGTCAATTTCGATTGAGAAGTTCCTCAATCATCTGCAATGCCAATCTCTTCTCTTCCGGCAACCCATCACCATCTTCTTGGCCTTCCATTTCAGTCGTCTCTGATGAGATGGCGGGTGCTTTAGGCTCATGATCTTGGAGTTTTTCATCCTTCTTTCCAAGCTCAACAGTCATGACCCAATTTGGATCCGAATGCAGCCCTGCAGGCTTTTGCCAGACTCCAATGTGACAACTCTCAGTGTCAAGCCTCAGGCAAGTTAGAGAAGGAGACAGAGTTTTGCAGCATTTGCGTAGTTTTGTGCTGAGGATTGAAGAAATTGTGGTGCTCGAAGATGACGAAGATGAACTGGAAATGCCACTTTCATTGCCTGCTTGGTTTGTGGTCACAGGAAAGTTTGTTTTCGCAGTGCAACCCTTCATCAGAATCGCTGCCTCATCGTAGGCTCTTGCTGCCTTTTC
The DNA here is from genome assembly GCA_037832345.1 of Rhizophora mangle. Taxonomy (NCBI): domain Eukaryota; kingdom Viridiplantae; phylum Streptophyta; class Magnoliopsida; order Malpighiales; family Rhizophoraceae; genus Rhizophora; species Rhizophora mangle. The sequence continues at coordinate 112,910 of JBAPLJ010001940.1, read as the reverse complement.
GGCTGTCTCAAATGTTCCAAGCCACACCCTTCTTTTCCTACAAGAAAAATAACCATGTTAGTGCTTGCATCATATAGCCGAAGATTTTTATCGCAGGTTGCAAGCAACATTCCAATTATGAGCAGGCATTTTAGCCGCGTAGCCATTCCAATTACGTTTAATTGTTCCCAGCATCAGTAAATGAGAAAGAAGACCGGAAAGAAGAAAGCCAATATTGTTCATTGTAAAATGCAAACCATGCATAGAGCACGAAAGTGGAGGACTAGAAGCTTAAAAAAAAAAATTAAGATTCAAGTCTAAAATGTGACATTAAATAAGAAAAAAGATTGAAAACTATATGATAGGACTGCACTGTGTGTGTGTGCAAAAGTTTGGAACTTTGGGGCCGAGCCAAGATATATATAAACAAACAAAGCTGTAAAGTAAACTGAGGAGAGTACAGCAATGGGTGACGGATCTCAGCAACCCATGAGCCCCAGTGCCGTTGCCTGACACCTCTGAACTTCTTCGATTGTACCATGACGATTGGGACTGACCTTTAAGTCCTTTCTTCTGATAGAGAGAGAGATTCAAGTTCGCTAGTTCATTAAAATGCTGCAGTGCAAGGATTAAAATTGCAGAAGAAGTGGTCTGGTGTACATGGCCAGTTGATAGGAAAATTTTGACACAAATGGTCTCTTTGGTGGGTGCGAGTGTGAGTGTGCTAGCCAGAGAGCACTTTGGTCAGTTGTCAGTAGATAAATGCCATTACAATCAGAGCATCTTTGGGGTCCATTGGTAGTTTGTAGAATTGATTTATCCTCACAAATGGATCACCATTGGAGACCACTTCGTCAGTAGATAAATGCCATTATTAACACCATTCTAGAGCACGTGTACTAATGTTTTCCCAGTAACCTTTTCCACTAAAATGTATGTTTCAAGGTAAAGAGAATATGAGTATGTTTCATGCACAAGAAGAATTAAGGGCAGGCTTTTGTATTTGTAAATCAGGCGTAGAAATTCTCTATTAGAACAAGTTGTTCAAGGCCTTAGGTCTCTATTTCTCTCTCTCTCTCTCTCTCTCTATATATATATGTGTGTGTGTGTAATATCTAAAAAAAATTATTAATTTTTTTCAAATTAATAAATATATCACAATTTTTAAAAAATTACAATTTAATTTTAGTAAAACTTTTTCTTAAAAAATATACTATGATGTTAAGTTAAGTGGGTAAAAACCGATAATTTAGTGATGTAACGTGATAATAAAGTAATAACGTTGACGTTTACCAAAAACGAAATGTCTTAAGCCCACCCCAATAGATTTTCTTTGATTAAAATCATAAAAAAAAAAGAAAGAAAGAAAGTAATTTTCATGTTTGAAAGATTAATTTTAATCTAAATAAAACATAAAAACTATAAACCAAATTGTGGGGGGTGTGCAGAAAAGTCTTGGCCGACTTGGTATAGTTATCCCTACTGCTGACAATATTGGCATCTTCGAATGAATTTAGGGTTAGGTTTGACTTTCAATTATCTATTTTATTTGAACTAAAATTAATTTTTCAAACTTGAAAATTACTTTTAATGGAAGAAAAAAAATTAAATTCAGCCCAAAATCCATTCCAACCACTATCATCTTCATCTTATATTATATGGATCTAATTTAATATTTTATTTTTGATACACATTATGGTTTCATCATCATACCACATTATTAATATTAACAATATTCAACTATTTTAACTAACATTGTGACATTATTGTTGTAAAAAAAATTATTTAAAACTTAAATCGTGAATTTTTAAAGGTTGCAATATATTTATTAATTTGTTTAAAATTAATGATTTATTTTTTTTTGGGGATATTAACCTTATATATAATAAGAGAGAAACTCAGTTTAGTGATATGTAGCCTTAATGTCGTGGCCCCTCTTGAAGGATATAGAGCTTGCGTAGAGAAGATTTTCACGACTGAAGAAAGAGCAAAGTTCAACCAATGATTCTTGTACATTTCTGGCAATGAGCGATTTCCATGCTCAAGGCTTTAAATTGCAATGTCAGTACTTAGCGTGGGGCTACAAATTACAATACGAGCACATGCATGCAGTTAATGGGCCATAACTGTACTCCATATGCAGTTGTGAAATTTACGTACCCATAACATTGCAATGGCAAGAGTCATTGCAGACCATTATTAAAAAGAACATTTTAGACATTCCCAACAAATAACCAAATAAAAAGAAAAAGAGAAAAAAAAGGTCCCAATCCACAAGGACAGAAGGTGAAGTTCTAATTAGGTTACAATGTAGCTAGAATCTAAATGAACACTAATAAAAAAAAAAAAAACAATATGCCAAGGTCATAATAAGATAAATTATGGGAATTCCAATATTAAATAAATTAATTGACTTAAACATAGGATCAAAATTTTTTTAACTTCCAAGATTTAGAGGTGTAATAAGGATCTAAATTAATGCTAAAATATAATCAATCAAGCCAAGTAATTAGAAAATAAACATGGGGGGATGTTACAATTTTATGAAATTTATTTTGACCTAAAGTTGGTGTTAAAATTTTGAATTTTGGGAGGGACAATGGCCTCCCCTATTTATTTTCATCATTCATGGGTTATATTGGACCATATCTAGTTGTTGACTTGATGGAATACTTTCTCCATTGCTTTATTTAATTACTAAGAAATTGGCAAAAGCATTACATAACAACAATATAGAAACATAAATAAATAAATATTTCACAAAATTTAATGAAACCACTTATAAATCAACCCAATATCAATCAACCACTCATGAATGAAGCCTTTCAAAAATCAATATCACTCATGAACTCATCCAATGGAGATCCCTAACAAATAAACCTTGGAACAATGTTCCATACCTTACAAAGACCAAACCCAAAACCTCATTTAGCAATCATCTCCCCACTCTTACACACTCAGGACATTAAATATATATATCTCATACTTCTAACATAATTGTTTAAATCACTCTTGTTGAAATCTTTTAATTCTATATTTGAGTCATTGTAACTCTATTATCCTTTCCTTATCTCTTGTAACAAGAAAAAAAAAAAAAAAAATCATCTAACATACATTACAATCCTCTATTTATAAAGTTTTACTATCTATATTATAATGAAAATATTATTTTTACCACTCAAAATTGTAACTTTTACATATAATAATGTGTCAATTTTAGTTCTTTTTTTTTTCTTTGCATATGAAGGTTTTAAGTTCTTGGTTTTGGCATTTTTTTTCTTATTTCAAAAAGCAAATATCACATTTGTCATCCAATTTAAAGATTAATTTAGTATAGTGTTTGTGTCTCTGCTGCTTGGGAGGGTTTTTATTTGTTTTGCTTTCTTCTGTCTTTAAAATTATCTGATGATGTGTGCCAGATTGATTCTATCACTGTGGATGCCACAACATCAGTGACAAAGAATTCTACAATGAAAGATGTGGGATTATCAAAGATGTTCAAATGTGTTAAAATGTGTAAACGAATTGTTGACAATTGTTCAATTTTTAATAGCCATTACCTTTGCACTTAGTGGTATGGAGAATGCTATTCACCACCCTGCCCCATTTAGATTTTTTTTTTTATTGTTTTTTTAATGTTTATTAAGAAGTGCACCAAGTCATGAATTATACAATGTGACTAATTTTTTTTTCATTCTCATAGATTTCGTATTCACCTTTCAGAATTAGTTATCGAGATATTGAAGAAATATATATATATATATATATATATATATATATATATATATATATATATGTATAAGCTGTTTTCCAAGAAATCCGATTTAGGATTGTTACAATTAAGCCTTTTGGTTTCCCGCTTGTGAATTGGGTCCTTGTCTGTGTATTGTCGTTTTTGTTTTTTTTCTTCATGAGTGGATTATCCACCGGAAGTCCCTATGTTTCTTCGGTTTTGTTCTGTGAGAACTAAAATTTTAAGGCAATTAATGCTCATCAAAACCTGGCCCTACTGCCCCTAAAATCAACGGCATTTAAGCCCCCATGGACTAGGCTCAACTGGGCCTCGAAGCTCTAGACTGTCAGACGGGGTCTAACCCCAGGCCCCCATCAATGAACCAAAAAGCCACGCCTACCAATGTCCCCAGCATGAACAGAATCGGGTCCCAATTGAAGTGAAGGAGCCAGACCCAAATGGTAATTTATCTTGACGTGAGCTTGGCTAATATAGCCAGATGGGGGTGTATCTTACTTGCGAAGACAATAAGGTTTATGGCCAGTACGTTCTGGCACAACACAAAGTTAGAATTCTAACTCTTTCGTAATGTTAATAATCTATTTGATGGCTTTGGAACCCTCTCAGAAGGGAGCCCTCTTCACCTTCCACCTCAACTGCATAAATACATAAATGACATCATATGTGCAGTATGTGAAAAAAAAAAAAAAAAGGGGTTTGAATGGACTACAACAATCTTTTTGTTTTGAAATTAATCCACCAAGTAAGTGTAATTATCGAAGAGAATTGCAATTAACTATTCAAAATTGAGTGTCCACCTAAAAATTTTAGGACCCACTACTTAGTTACAATCTAATTTATATTATATGAGATAATATTAAATATAGCATAAATAGCATTTATTAAAACATAAATTTCACATAAAAATTTATTGTCTTTCTCTATAATTTTATTATATGATACTAAATATTATTTATATACTATGTTTATTGCCTTTAAGCGAGTCTACCAATTAATTTCCTAATTTTTAAAGCATTCAAGGTAGAGTTGGAAGTAGTTTCATTTGGCTAATTTCTTGCATCAAGTCCACAAAATATAATAATATTCATAAAATATTCACACCCAACTATCGAACTTATAAATCGGATTGCTTGGAGGATCCATCAGGGTTAAAGGCTTTTGAGGAGACATGTGGGTATTCTCTTTGGATGGTGACCAATTATTCTTCTTTATCAAAGTAATCCACAATTAAAAGAAATAAAAGCAACATTCAGATTTTAAGAAACCCAATATTTACCAAAACAAAGAGGGGGGCATCAAGTTGATATATTTTTGTAACTTAAAGTTTGATGGGCAATGGCATTTGGCTATTGGGTCGGCGTCGTCCTTCAACTCTGATTTATGAGATGGGCCATTGTTATCCCGTCCCTACCGCTGGATCTTCATCAAACCCTACTACGTGTCAGCCAATCAGTTTCTGGGCAGCTGTCCGAAATAAAGGCTGGTACACGTGTTGCCGCTATGGGTGCCGCCAATCAATGAACCCATGATTCTCTTTGTCCGATAATATAATAAAAATTATAAATATATAATAAAAGAAAGAGATGTGACAAGGGGTTTGCATTGTAGAAGGGGAAAAGCATCCCTTTTATTGGTGAAGTGTAGAAAGTCCTTCGATTTAGTGGATTCTATTTTTCACTTGGGTGTCAAAAGATTACAAAGTATTTATAAAAAATTAAAAATTATAATTTTATATATATATATATATAAATATATTAACCGTTTAATTGATTATGTAAATAAAATAATTTTTTTACTTCTAAACATATTATTATTTTTGTAGGAGGTGTAGGCTATTATATTAATCAAATTAAATAATCGATTTAGAGGATAATTTAAGCTCTGTTGGCCGTGTGCATGAACCTTCGTCCATTATCCATTTATTGATGTGCCCAAGTGAATTTACTCGCATCTGGCCCACAATCTTTTGGATGAATCCATCCAACTTCATTTTCATTATGGAATTAAAAATCCCAAAAAAAGAAAAAAGAGGAAAAAAGGACGATGATATTTAACAAGGCTTGTAATGAAAATCTTCTCAATTCCAATGATTATCAACTGTGAAGAAGTTGCTTCCAAAGCAAGAGTTTTGATTGAGTGGATGCGTTTTTACGGATCAAATTGCATTATATTCATTGCTTTCCCTGCGTTACGAGTACGCTTTTCAGTGTAAAGAATTGTTGTCTTTCCGTCCAGATCGGGTGCAGGAGAATCCGTCTCTTTGTCCGTAAACAGGAGTTAGAAGAATCTCTCTGAATCCACGAATATTTTAAGGTCCAGTTGAAATGGGGCAAAAACTATGGGGTCTGTGCTCTCTACCTGCTTGCCACGTGAGCCCGATAAATCTTCTTTTATTTTATTTTGGAAAAAAATCCAATTTTTGTTTGGTTTTCTTATTTGTGTCATCCTAAACTTTGGTAAATTACTTTTTCTGCACAAGAAAATGTTGTTTTAACTACAACCAAAGAGGATTACGGGGGTATTAGGTTAGAACTTCAAGAAAAAAAAGGGCCATTGAACAAAAAAATAATTTCCCTTGAGTTCCCTCATTGTTTAGTATATGATAAGTTTCTAAGGAATGTCGCCAAGATGCCATCTATGAACATTCTTGTTAATGAATTTAAAATTATATATGATTACAAATTACATGATAAGAAGAATTGAGGAGTATCACCACCACAATACTCACCCGATGTTGAAAGTAAGAAAGCTAAGCATTTTATTACGGATCATATTGCTACTCAATGATAATCTCTTTCTCTCCAAGGCATTTGTGAGTAAGTTATTTAGTGGGCGATTGCCTAAAACTATATAAGAAGCATCTAAGATGAACACAAAAAATTTATGATGAGATAGAAGCATTGCAAAAGAATTTTACTTAAAACTTGGTAGTGCTACTCAAAAGGAAGAAACCAGTTGAGTGTAAATGGATGTTTTCAATTAAATATAAAGTAGATGGACCAATTAAAAAATATAAAATAAAATTGATTATAAAGATATTTACTTAAATACATGATATAAACTATCAAAAGACATTCTTTCAAGTAGTAAAGTTGAATATTATTAGAGTCTTATTATCTCTTACTACCAATCTAAATTAGTCACTACACTAATTTGATGTAAAAAATTTCTTTCTGCATAGGAATTTAGTTGAGGAGGTGTATATAAAAATTTACTTAATTTTGGTGTCTCTGTAAGGACAAAATAACATGTAAATTGAAGAAGGTGTTATATGAATTAAAGCAATCTCTAAAAGTATGATTTAGAAGATTTTGGTTTCAAACAAAATAATGTCAATCATATCTTATTTATGAAACATATATAAAAATTGGTAATAATTTTTATTATTTATATAAATGATATAATAATCACAAGAAATAACAAAAAGGAGATTGCTAATTTAGGAATATATTTTACAACAAAATTTGACATAAAAAATGTTAATGGACTAAAATACTTTTTGTAACATTGATGTTACTTGGTTGAACCCGTAATTAGGAACTCTTTTAGGGATTATCTTTAATAAGGAAAAAAAAAAAGTGTACAACTATTATCCTTTTCATGAGTAAAAATTGAACTCTATTGTCTTAAAACACTAACAATTTTCTTTTTGGGCTATAATGGCTATAAATCAATAACATTAGGATGCAATCTACAATAAACACCAAAAGACAACCAAGGGAAGGTCGAATTAAGATAAGACAAAAGGAAAAAGGATAATAACACTCAAAAGAGACAAAAATCCTTTCCAACAGTCACTTTCGATTCACTCCTCTGCTTTTTGGGGACAAAAAAACAAAAGTGTGTATCGTGTTTACGTGTGTGTGTGTATATATATATATATATATATATATATATATATATATATATATATATATATATATAAAATGATAAAAATAAAATTTATTTATTTTAATTTTTTTAATTATTTATTTAAATATTATTAAATTAAATAAAATTTTTATATTTAATTATAATATTAATTAATATAAAATTTTATTATTATATTTAACTACGTAAACATATTATTATTAAAATAAATTACAATAAGAGAATTTCAATTTAAATTAATAATTTACAAAAAAAAAAAAAAAAAGACACGCTTAAACTACCACTTTGGAGGTGCACCACTCCTTTGCTTGCTTTGATAAGCCTTTTTCTCGGATCTGTATGTCTGTTCACATTCTTTCCTTGAATTTCCTGTCATTTTATGATGTTATATTTTGAATCAAGAGTCTTGAACACGTCACAGATCAAAAGCTTCACTTGACTTCTTCGTTCTCTATTTTCACTCTCTGCAAAGGTGATGTTCATCTCTCTCTTTCTCTCTCTCTCTCTCTCTTTATTCTTTTTGTTTTTGTGTTTTTTAGTGATAACAAACTTGGATAATTAGACCCATTATTGCGATATTTTCTAAGTTGGTTCTCTTTTTTGGGATTGGAATTGAAAAGGTTCTATCTTTGTAATAACTGGTCCAGTTCACTAAGTAGCACCGTAGTATTTTTCTAATGTTGTTTTCATAGTTTCTTTCTGTCTATTATTTATTTATTTATTTATTTATTTTGTAAGAAATCATTTGATCATTTTAAAGTTTTGTACGAAAGGAAAAGAAATGATCTTTGATCCATTGATAAACATTTTTCCAATATATATTTATATATCTATATTTATCTATTTATTTGATCTTTGATCTTCGATATATATATATATATATATATAGATTGTTATATATCTATAGATTGTATATATATGTTTATGTGTTGTTGGGGTTATGACAGGTGAAGAATGGCACAGATTTTGCTGCACGGGACTCTACATGCCACGATCTATGAAGTGGATAAGCTTCCTGGTGGGGATGGGTCCAACTTCTTTCGCAAGGTATAAACTATTTTCTTTAAACTCTTTCTGTTTCTTTCTTTCTTTCTTTCTTTCTTTTGTTTTTTTTTTTTTTGTATCTTTTTTTGATGGATCTTGATGAAGTAATGCTGTTGATCATCTAATTTCTTTCTATTCTTCCGAGTCTTGATTTTGTGTTGTCATTTATACTTGAGAGAATAAGTTGGTTGGGTTATGAAGATGCTTTATATCCACTTTGTTATATTTTTATGCCTGTCCCCCTTTTTTGGGTACATGACATCTCTTTTTTAATCTTTTTGAAATTGGTAATTATACACACTTATGGTTATGGATCTTTTCTCTTTTTAACCTTTTCTTCAATGTTTGCTATTTTTTTTTCTTTTTTTAAAAAAAAAAAATTTGGGATAACTAATTAAATTGTTAATGGCAGTGTTTTTCTTTTTTTTCTTTTTTCATCTGTTTAATTTTTTCTGTTCTGGGAAGAAATTTGTTTTTGTGCTATTGTTAATTTTTGGCCCTATATGTAGAGATAAGCAATGAAATGTGAAGTAATGAAATTGATGTAACATTTTTGTTACTGTCTGTCTGAGCTACCATATACGTGGTCTTCCATGGAGACCAAGTGATGTGGTTTTCTGGTGAACTTTTAGGTAACTAATTCTTGATGGACTGGTAGTTATGCTAGTTTTCCAAGATCTGTTGGTTTTGTCTTGGAAAACTGTGGTTTTGAGATTCCTGGGACATTATGGGTCATGTGAATATTGTTGTAATGATGTCAAAATGCTCTCTCTCTCTCTCTCTCTCTCTCTCTCTCTCTCTCTCTCTAATTCAATTCTAAGGAGATATGTACGATGAAATTCAAGAGCTTGAAGACATGCTCAACAATGTCCTGGTTTTTGGCCTTTATTCGTGTTTTCTTTACTGTTTGCTATAATGGGTACCATTTCACTTTGCTTTGTTGATGTGGCCTTATGTGACAGCAATTTGAAAAGTTTATGCCCGGACTTATTTCTGTTAAAGCATGCTCAGCGTTTTGGACAAGTGACATTGGCTTGTTGCAGGAGGAAAAATTAATTTCATTTGGAAAGCAGTTGCGATAATGGTTGTTTTTGTTTATTGTTCTTTTTCCATTAGCTGATACTGGAACAGCTCTGATCTATTCATTCTGTTTTGAAGTCTTGCTGGAGATCAGAGAACTTGCTTGGTTGCTCTCATTAGTGGCATTTGCATAGCAGTTTTCTCATACTGAAGGATCTATTGCTTCTGCTCATTATGAGGATCATAATCAAGTTTTGGATGTTGATTTATGAATTGTGCTCTTAGATATGGTTCATACTTTGACATTCTATGGTATTTCTTTTACTTTTCCCAAATATCTGATTGGAATCATCTTCTCCTGTAGCTCATGGAAAATGTCCAGGAGGCAGTTGGTATTGGGGGTGGAGTGAGTAAACTCTATGCCACTATTGATCTAGAGAAGGCTAGAGTTGGGAGGACCAGAATACTTGAAAATGAACACACCAACCCCAGGTGGTATGAGTCTTTTCATATCTACTGTGCGCATTTGGCTTCAAATGTCATATTCACTGTTAAGGATGACAATCCTATTGGAGCGACCTTAATTGGAAGAGCTTATCTCCCCGTGGAAGAACTCTTAGGTGGAGAAGAAATAGATAGGTGGGTCGAGATATTGGATGATGAGAAGAATCCTATTCATGGGGGCTCTAAGATCCATGTGAAGCTACAATACTTTGATGTTACGAAAGACCGAAATTGGTCTCGGGGTATTAGAAGTCCAAAATTTCCTGGGGTGCCTTATACCTTCTACTCACAGCGGCATGGATGTAAGGTCTCTTTGTACCAAGATGCTCACATTCCGGACAATTTTATTCCCAAAATCCCTCTTGCTGGTGGCAACTTCTATGAGCCCCACAGATGTTGGGAGGATATTTTTGACGCCATCACAAATGCAAGACACTTGATCTACATTACTGGTTGGTCTGTTTATACTGAAATCACCTTGGTGAGGGATTCCAGAAGACCAAAGCCAGGTGGGGATATTACTCTTGGTGAGCTGCTTAAGAAGAAGGCAAGTGAGGGTGTCAGGGTTCTTATGCTTGTTTGGGATGACAGAACTTCTGTTGGATTATTGAAAAAGGATGGGCTGATGGCCACCCATGATGAAGAAACTGAACGTTACTTCCAGAACACTGACGTGCACTGTGTCTTGTGTCCCAGAAATCCTGACGATGGTGGAAGCATAATTCAGGATCTGCAGATCTCTACAATGTTCACTCATCACCAGAAGATTGTGGTGGTGGACGGTGCGCTGCCTAATGGAGATTCAGAAAGGAGGAGAATTGTTAGTTTTGTTGGGGGTATTGATCTCTGTGATGGGAGATACGATACCCCGTTCCATTCCTTGTTCAGGACACTGGATACAGCACACCATGATGATTTCCATCAGCCCAATTTTACTGGTGCTTCGATCACAAAAGGTGGGCCTAGAGAACCCTGGCATGATATTCACTCCCGGCTTGAAGGGCCTGTTGCTTGGGATGTGTTGTTCAATTTTGAGCAGAGATGGAGAAAGCAAGGCGGTAAAGATCTGCTTGTTAAACTGAGAGAGCTGGACAGCATAATCATTCCCCCATCCCCAGTTATGTACCCTGATGATCATGAGACATGGAATGTCCAGTTATTTAGGTCCATTGATGGTGGGGCTGCATTTGGTTTTCCAGAAACACCTGAAGATGCAGCCAGAGCTGGACTAGTCAGTGGGAAGGATAACATCATTGACCGAAGCATTCAAGATGCCTATATCAATGCCATTCGACGGGCAAAGAACTTTATCTATATTGAAAACCAGTATTTCCTTGGATGCTCTTTTTGCTGGACTGCTGATGGAATTAAGCCTGAGGAGATCAATGCCTTGCATCTAATTCCAAAGGAGCTTTCACTTAAGATAGTCAGCAAGATTGAGGCAGGGGAAAGGTTCACTGTTTATGTTGTGATCCCAATGTGGCCAGAGGGAATTCCAGAGAGTGGATCAGTTCAAGCTATATTGGATTGGCAGAAGAGGACAATGGACATGATGTATACAGATATTGTTCAGGCACTTAGAGCAAAGGGTATTGAGGATGATCCTCGGAACTACTTGTCATTCTTCTGCCTTGGCAATCGTGAAGCAAAGAAGCAGGGAGAATATGAACCAACAGAAAAACCAGAGGCAGATTCAGATTACCTGAGAGCCCAGGAGGCTCGTCGCTTTATGATCTACGTTCATGCAAAGATGATGATTGGTAAGCATTAACTTTTTAGTTTGTCCTTTTGAACCAAATGAACACATTGATGGTTTAGTGCGACCTGATGCTATGTTGGGGAAACCTTAAGTCTTGCTTACTTAGTTTAAATAACTTCTGCTTTAGGTGAACCTCGTGATAAGGAATTCAGGGCATCTTCTGAACCATCAGCTTTTAGGAAACTGACAAGCTCTCCTTTTAGGCATCCTTACAATGAGAGAAATGCAATATATAGCTTGCATAAGATTAGAAGAACTTTGCTCGGAGATTGCATACTTTGTTAGTTTAACACATTCAGTTTTCTTGATTAATTTTTGATTATGCTTTTCTCCCTGGTTGCTCTCATTCCGTATAGTTACCTGATGGCTTTGATATGTGACTTCTGCAGTTGATGATGAGTACATTATAATTGGGTCCGCCAACATCAACCAGAGATCAATGGACGGTGCCAGGGACTCTGAGATAGCCATGGGAGCGTACCAACCATATCACTTGGCAGTGAGGCAGCCAGCACGCGGACAGGTCCATGGCTTCCGAATGGCATTATGGTATGAACATCTCGGCATGCTCGATGATTCCTTCCTTCAACCAGAAAGTGAGAAGTGCATCAGGAAGGTCAACCAGATTGCTGACAAGTATTGGGATTTGTTTTCAAGTGAGACAGTTGAGCACGACCTACCTGGTCATCTACTCCACTACCCCATTGAGGTTTCCAGGGAAGGAAGAGTAACAGAGCTTCCTGGATTCGAGTTCATCCCGGACACCAAGGCAAAGGTTCTTGGCACTCGATCTGATTACCTCCCTCCAATCCTTACAACATAATGGAATGCTTTTCAGTCCTCAAGATATATACAACAGCTTGCCTTTTACTCCTGGCTTTGCCAATACTAGTAAGCAGAAAATAAACAATGTTTTTGCCTCATAGCTTGTGAAGATGGTATTATTTTTCAGCCAGGATGTTAAACCAGGATTGATGGAAATGTAATGCCCTTTGTGTGTGATAGCTGATGGTCTTGACTTATGAGCTTTTGCTCATCTTGAGTGTATTATTGCTATGATGGTAACTTTTATTTTATGTTAAAACGTCTGCCTTTTTGTTTCCTCAAAGTTCTTTGCTTTGTATTATTACTAAGCCCAAAACTATATTTATTTCATTCTGCATTTTCATTCTCTGGTGGTTCTCTTGTCTAAGCCCCAAAACCAAGATGTAGGAAGGAGAGAGAAACAAGATGCCTAATGCAAAAATTCTTGCAATTTGGATCAAATTTCTTCCACTTTGATTCTGTTCATTTGCTGATGATATGCAGAAACATTTTTTTTTTTTTTTTTTTTTCTGTTAGCTTCAAAAACACCAGAAACTTCCCTCTACAATGGGATTGTTTTGTTTTTCTTAATTTTCTTCACCCATCAATTTGTGAAAAACTTTGTATCTTCCTGTTGTTGATAAACATAAATTGAAGCACAATCTGTTTTACAAATGCTTGACAGTTGAATTCCTGATAAACCATTTCTAATTTTCTATGGTTCAAGCCATGGAATTGTCTAAATTAACTTATTATTGTTAATGACAGTTTGACTAATTTTATTCTTACGTTAGTTTGATTAGTGTCGTTGACAATTTGATTTGAATATAATAGTCAAACTGATTCAAATCGAGCTACATTACCTTCCCAGGTCCATTAACGGGGTGTTGCTATCAATCAGGCTCCTATGTCGCCTGGTTCATATCATCTGTTGGCCCAAAATGGCAACCGAGAGAGAGTGAATTGATGAGTTTCAAACACTTGACTAACGCAAAACAATAACTTAATGCAAATCAGATGTACAAAGTACAAGAAATTGAGCAAGAAAAACATTAACTAATAAGGGAAGTGCTTTTAAACAACAAATTTATATGTTCAGCGCTCTTGGCCTGCAGTCATCTCTTCAAGCTACTTGCAGAGAGTTAACCACACCAAGACAATCTTCTTTCAATCAAATGGAGACCAAACCCCAAGTGCAAAACAACTCATGGCACATTCTGTCAAACCCCACTTTTATAAATTGCTCAATTTTGCTCTCAAAGTGGATTTACAATAGGAAGAACACCTCTTTAGTATATAAAATAAAGCTCTCAAAAAACAAATGAATAACCACTCAAAGATATGAATTTGACACAGTTTGAGTCATCCATTTATAAATCAAAAGCTCAAACTAGATATTCCCCAAACCCAAAAAGATTTGGATGGGGAAAAAGCAAAAATATAAAAGTTTTTGCATTGAGGGCTTTAATTCCATCTACTGAATTTAATAGTAGAACAATCATTGGACTCAAAAATAAAAAATAAATAAATAAATAAAGAAGAAGAACAATTATTCAGTTGGTTAGGAAGCTTTACCTTTTATTATATTCCAAAATATGTAACACAAAATCAGTTAAATGCAATATTAAAAAATATATACACTCTTGTCAAATATATAACTACATAAAATATTCAGCATATGTATGAAAATTTCTAACAATTTTGAAAGACTTAAGTTATTTTTATTGGATTTCGATGCAACCAAATGCATAACCATTCAAATTATGTAGTGTATGCATTTCTGAACGTGGGTCCAAATGATTCTTAGTAAATTTTTGGAGGGGCCAAAAGCATATTCATATAGAATATTCGGTATAATGCATAAAGCTTTCAAAAAAATAAATAAATAAATAAAAGAAAAAAAACTAGGGATGATGGCCACCCTAGTCAACTAAAGCATCCACCCTATCCGTAGTGGCAAAATGATACATTTTTATAATATCTAACGACTTTTTAATGAACAAAAAATATAGACTTTATTGAACGAAAGAAAACTACCATGCCATGAATAAACCAGCCAACTTGAAGGGTGCTTTTGATGGTTTTTCTAAAGCTGCATGCTTGGAGTAACTTTTCCTGAATTTAGCTAATATTTTCGGCTTATTTGTGTATTTTCCATTCTTTTTATCCCCCTGTCCCACAACCCAAAAAAAAAAAAAAAATTGTATCCGTACAATGAAAATCGAAACAAAACAAAGGCTATGTGTCCAACATTAAAATGAGCAAGGACAGGTGGGAGGGGACCAAGTCCATAGGGCCATCCATGGCTAAGAACAACATGAAAAAAGGCTATCCTGAGGAGTTCCTGGTTGTTGACCATGCCCTTTGAATTGTACGCTTGGCTTGAAACATTTGCCAAGCGAACAACGATCCTCTACACGGTTGGATGCATTTCCATGTTCTTGGAACTTGGGGTGGGATTTTTGACCACCAAATAAGAAAAATCTTTCACAACGTTGTATAAACTTTGAATGAGCCGTCCCCTACTCTGAAAGGTCAAGTGTCGTGGGTACGTTAGGTATGCAAATGGGCAAAAGGGATTTCTGAATGGGATTGCGTTCGACACCTTCTAACAATCATGCGCGCATTTTCCTTCTTTTTTTTTTTTTTTTTTTTCCTGCACATTTTATTTTAACTGTTTACGTATCATATTTCTTTTAGAAAACCTGAAACCGCGTTTGGAGCCCACACACAAAAGGCTCATTGGGTCCACATGATGCCCCTCTTTCTCTCCAGCCATGTAACTTTTTCCCTTCTAAATAGACACCAAAGAAATTAAACACCATGCCCAAAAAAAAGAAAAAAAAAAAAGCCTGAAATGGTCTGTGTAGAAACAAATACTATAATGAAAAAATAATGAGATGATGGAAAATTGACAAGAAGAAAAAGGAGATGAAATTATTAATAATATATATATAAATATTCCACTAATTCAAGTTGTCATCAAATCTCTATTCTTTATGAATGGTCAAAACATATAATTTCATTAATTAATCATTAATTATGTCTGAATATATATATATACATATCTTTATTCTTACGTAAGTAGATGGAACTCCCACCTAACGTGTTTTGATGAGTATAGCTTTGTCTCCTACACCTCCCTGAAAGCATCTCCCAAAAATTGCTCACCATTTGCATATGGGTATTTTCAAAGAAATCCAAAATCACTACCAAGAACGTGTGCACTTGGCAAAGGTCTACATTTCACCCAATTGTTAAGTTGCTTGGGCTGCCACGTGTGGAGTGGTCACAATCATCTTTTACCTGATTTTGAGTTTAGTGCATACGTGGAGCTTCCCTTCAGACGTGGCCATTGAACCTGAGAGCCTTCTTCATCTTCTAATAAAACAAGTTAGCAATAAATAATAATTACTTTTTGGGTTTTTCCAATTGTGAATAACATATTTCCTTTCATTAACAATTTTCTTTTTTTTTTTTTATAAATGAAAATATATAACATATAGTTATCAAATGGGTGGATTATAACATGCTAAAGAAAATTGTTATGATATTTATAAAAAAATATGGAATTTTATGCAGAGAAAATATTCACAAAGGCTTCAAATTCTGATGCTCATTTCCACAAATCATGAGGGATGATTCATGAGAAGGGTATCAATTTCAACAACCTATACCTACTCCCTGTTAATTGAATAGACCTGACATGTCAAATTATGTCAATGAGATGGGGACACAAGGCTATGGCTGTGTAGACTCCAACCTTGACCTGAATATGGTGAAATGTGCAATTCTTTTTCAATTTTTTTATAAAAAAAAAATTAAAGGAACTTGAGTTACCTCAGCAAAGGAGCAGGTATTGAATAAACAGATCAACGGTGGATCTTTCTTGTGAGATGGGTTGGTTGACATACAAATAAGTCAAATAAAATATACATAAATATACAAATAGATGTAAAGTTATAAAATAATACTTTGTTTGTATTTTTTTATTTTTATATTTATATTATAATCATTTTTTTTTTGATTTGATTAGATTTCATACATATTGTGAATTTTTGTTAAAAAAATTAAAAATAATATTTTATTATAATATAATTCACCCACACTCTACATTGGACTCGCATTTGAGTGGTGAGTAGAATTAATGGGAATTGTTTTCTTAGTGAAATGTTACATATTTTTAAGTTCGTGTCTGTCGGTTGTCATAAAAAAACATAGATCCGTATATGCAAAATGTTTGCGGACAAGATTTTAAGAACCAAATGGTTCATTAAACTAAAAATTTTGAAATTTTAAAATTTAATTAGTTTACAATTTTAATTAAAATTAAATTGATAAAATTAATATTTAATATTAAATATATAAAAATTTAGTAATATAATTTTTATTTTTTAAATAATTAAAATATAAAAAATTATAATGAACTCATTAATTTAATAATTAATTTTTAAAATTAATAATTTTTAAAATGAATTAAATTTAATTTAATTCACAATTTTATCGGTTCTATAAAATAAGGTTGAATTTTGAAAACCCATTTAGGACCAATTTCCACTGCTAAGGAAGTGTTCTCAAATTTGATTTATTCCATTTCTCGTCTAGAAGGCCACAAATTAAGTTGACTTTGACTCCTATCTCATCCGCATGTCAGAACACCTTGGCCTCCCAATTCCCCCGTTCCCCGCTCCTTCCTTTTTTCTTGCCGTGTGGAACTAAAACAAATTTCCCAACGAAACAAACAAAAGAAAAATGTTTTCCCACGTACCAAAAAATTAAAAAAAAAAAAAAAGAAAAAATCTCAAATCACACACATCACGAGTAATTATTGCGTGAAACAAATCTATCACGTAAATATGAACTAAATTAATCAATATATAGCTTTTGGATTGTATATTTCAGTTCAAAGTTACCATCTTTATGCAGTCAAATGCACAATATATATATATATATATATATATATATAGATGCATGTATTGTCTAACTTTCTCGTATACCATCTTCCACCTTCTTTTCATACAATACATGCAACAAAGCATAATGACAATTAACCATAAAAATTCTAAATTTATGATAAAAGGTGATGATTGTGTCACTTATGCATTAAGACAGTTTGCTGTTGATAACGATAAGAAAGAAAGAAAAGAAAAATTGTTCTAATCCCTTTAAAAACACTATAAATTTTGGGCCCTTTTGTGTGGACAAGGACATTTAATTTGTTTCTAGACGTTTCTTGTGTAAGCAAAACTACCAAAAACCAACAATACCAAAAAGTTTGAACTTCTCCCATCCTCTCACCTCTTTTTATTAGTTTCTTGTTGGACTTTTGTTTTCTACTTGTATGGTTTCAGACAAACATGTCATCTATGATAAGCTCACAAGGTCTGGTCTTGGCCACAGCCATGGTGGTCTCAAGCACTGTAATCTATCTTACTTTTTCCAAGCAGAAAACCATAAAACCCCAGCTGCTCAAGAATCAAGATCCTCGACTCCCGAGTCAAAAGCTGCGATCTTGTTTGTGTTCAGGTACATGGGTTTCCCTCCCTTTTCTCTCACTTCATTTTTTTTTTCTGTTTTGGCCATTTCCATTATAATTCATCATCAAGAAAGTAAATTTCATTGTAAACATTTCTGGGTATTTATTTATTTTTTATTTTTTTTTGTGTTTTTGGGTTTGTAGGTGTCAAGGGAGGGAAGGACAAGAAGAAGAAGAGGGAAAAGAGAGTACAATTTGCGGAGAATGTGAAGGAAACAAAAGGGAATGGAGAGGAGTACAGGAGGGAAAAGGAGAATCTCTTGTTTGCCAGGGAAGAAAAAGAGAGTTTAAATTCAAGAATTATTGATGGATCTTGCAGAAATGACATCCAAGGGAATCGTCGGATGCCAGCTAACAGGGTTGCTTTGTACAGTGGAATCCTGAGGGATCGTGTCCACAGAATGCAATGTTCACATTAATCTCCGTACAATTCGGGGTATCTTCAATCTAACTCCATTTGGTGGGTAATTGGAATTTTCCTTTTTTGTTGTTTCTAATTGTAAATAGTAAAGCTTTGTCCAAATTGTGTGCCTTTTTTTAAAAAAAAAAAAAAAAATCTAACAAGAAGTAGTAGACAAAGTTTGGTTGCTGAGAAAATTCTATGCAGATTATTGTTTTTTTTTTTTAACTTTTTGTTGTTGATCATCAAGTGTTATAGTGTATATAAGTTTAATTTCAACCTTGAATTGTTCAATTTTGGTGATTTTTATTGTGGTTTGAATTCCAACTGGAAATTTTCTGGTAAACTTTCCTTCAAAGGTCAATATAAGGAATGGATGAACAATTTTTGATGATATTTTAGTGATGTCTCCACCATAAAAGGAAAGAAAAAAAAATTGCAATTTGATTTATAAAAAAAAAAATTAAAAAGGGCTATACAAGAAAGAAGCAAAATCCATTTCTTTTTGTTTAGTTGCCTCTGATTTGACTCTCACATAGTCTTACATGATATTATTAAAATCATTTGATATATAAATTTATTAATTATATCATTAATTATAATTATAAAAATTAAAAATTTGAGTTAAAATAATGAAATATATAAAATTGCAACTATATAATTTTTTTTTTTTTATAAAGAGAAAGATGGTAGAAGCATCTGGTTACCTATGCAGAGTTGCTTGACTTTATTTAATAATTGTGGATATCTTTATTATGGTAGTATTATTTTAATACAAATGAGAGTGGTTGATGTCAAATTGCTGTAAGTCAAGCTTCTAGAAAAGCATTTGAGTATTAATTAAAATGGTGGTCATGGTGATTATGCGTCTTTTTTTTTTCATATTATTTTAAATTTATTTAAATTCTTTTATTATCATTCACTCAATAGTACAAATTAATTATTAAATTATGTAATTTTATATTTTAAATTCATTAATATTAATTTTAAATGCAAATAAAATAAATTTGAATTTAATACTATTTAAATTGTAAATTATTTTTTAATAAAATTAAATAAAAAATATATTAAATACTCACAATTTTGATTATAAATACAATGAATAGCATACTTATTCCTCAAAATGAATACTTTTAGTCACTCGAAGTCGAATTTGGAACCTAATGTTCCTAATTCCTGAAAATGTTGAGTCAACCTAACTCTTTGGGGACGAGGCCAGCTGGGTCACCCAAGTATTCATTCATCAGAAAAGTAAACAGTTGCTTTGTGATTTTCACTGTTGCTGTTCATTAACCTACTGCAAGCTCAAATCGATTTCATCAATCATTTGAAGGTAGAGAATCAAAACCTGAAGTCCTCGACTCTGTAATGAACCACATCAGATAAGTACGTGAAACCTGTGCAAGTTGGCAAATTGGTCTGAGCAGAAAAATACTTGACCCACCAACAACACTAATCAAGTACATTCATCATCCCTTACAGCTCGGTTAGCCTACATTGGGTGTTGATGGACGAACGTTTATGGCAATTTCAATCTTTTTAACAGCCCCATCACATCGTTACATGGTTAATATTAATGTGTTTTAATGTGAGTATGCATTATTATCTTACCATAACTGTTATAAATGCATACACGTGTGATTAATCGTTATTATGCATTAAAATTTTGAAAAAAAAAATACAAATAATTGTAATAATAAAAGTAACTTTTTCGTTTCTCTGATCTATGGAAGTGGGGTTTGCCTGGTGCATAGCTAGTCAGCTGTTCAAAATCTGTGGTCACTTTTTGGAGAATATTAATAGTTTTGTAGGCCACTAAAAATACTTTTTAAACTATTAATCAGTAGCCACAGGTCACCATTTGTCATATGCTGCAGCCTTTCCATTGGAGAACATGTGGTAGTTAATCGCATGGACATAAATGCCAAATGTGGGTGGCCCCCATTTGTGCTTTGGATTTTGTTTCCATTTCTTAATTGGATTATCAATGGTTTGAGTCCTAGCTCCAGCACCCTTCCACCGCCAGCGTCACAATGCTCACATCACTTGCAAATTTGCAATTTGTAATTACTGTTCTCCGTGGCTTCAATGCACAATTACTTCACGAGAATCCACACCTAATCAACTAGTTAAACGTGTATAGGATCCAAACCAAATCCACGGTTGCCTTGAGTCCACACCATGCAGCAGGTTTGAAAAATTTAGGAGTTGGATGCTGATCCTGCTGGACCGATGGCCCCCATTGAATTCAAGCTTGATGCAGCTTGTTGGGGTGGTCCATTGTGTCCCTCTTCCACATCATCTTCTTTCCACCCACAAAGCAAATGTTCACTTTGAGGACTGAAAATAGTCCAGCTAAGGCAAATGAGGTTGCTGAAATGATGGCTGACACTATAATTGGAATAAAAAATATTGGTTTATGATCGATAACTACATAAAGCGATGCAGTTAAAGATACAACCATCGAGGTTATTGAAATAAATAAGGTAATGAGGCCAATGCTTAGTTTCATTGGCAACGATTTGTGGAAATCTTCTTCGGCATAGCGCGAAGTGAGCATGCCAAGGAGCATGAACACTGCAGTGGCGGAAGAAGATAGAGCAAAGGGCATCTGCTGCAGGGGAAGTTGATCTTTCCAAGATGATTGGAACTCCTGTATGGCTCCTGTTGCCCCCTGCGACGGTGAATGCAGCAGCAAAAATAACTGTGGCAATGAGTGCTAGCACGACTGAAAGATGATTGGGCTGTGCCCTTCATCCATTTCTCACCTTCTGGGACCAATTCTTTGTGCATACTAGCGAACATCAGTCCTGGAGTTTCTTCATCTCCAATTTTCTTTTCTCTGAATGGTGGTTCTGTGACCTTTTCTACTTTCTGTCAGAAAATCAAGTAAGATTTGATGTTCTAAAGAAATGAAAATGAAGCTTCATAGACCTCCAAGATAATTGTCGAATATGATGACCAAAAAAAAAAAGGAATGATTGGGAGGGATGAAAGGGAAACTGATATGATTTTATGGTTATCAAATGATCAAAAACAGATATATTTCAGTGATTTGATTGCTGCTTTTTTTTCCCAAGTATATGAGAAGGCACAAGCTAATTTATAGATTATTCCACGTGCAATTACTCCTATGGTAAATTCAACAAAACATTGGTTTTGGCTTCAATGTTACTTGGGCGAATAAAGGTTGTAGTAGGTTGATAGCCAGTCTAAAAAGAGTATATCTTTTATGATATGAACTGCCAAGTGCATTATATTGCAATTTTTCTCATCAGTCAGCCAAATTGTACACGGATAAGCCTTGATAGTCTCCGTAACAATTTCAGGAATCCCCAATTTAGCTGCCTCCAATGCAGGTCGACTTAACTTGTCCTGCAATTCTCCTGCTTTGCTCTCCAGTACAGTTTTTTGACAAATGATCTTCACTTGTTCAAGTGCTTGTAAATACCTCAACTTGGTATTATGAACTTGTCCAAAACATGTGCCACTGCTATTGGGAATTCTATGTTGTTTTATCTCTATAGACCTGTTCTTAAATTCGTTCCGTAACGTGAGTAGCTGCTTCTCTTGTTCCTTCAAATGTTGTTGGTGCTCCTATACCTACAAAGGCCTAGAGACTGTTAGTGTCTTGTGTTTCAAGGTTCTTGTGATGACAAAAAGTCAGAGAGAGAAAACAGATGGAGCTTTCTTTTCTTTCTCTGTAAAGGAGTTCTCTATTTTTCATTGCTCATCATTCTCCTTTAGACATGTTTCTTGATCACATCACAAATTTCAAATTAAAATTTGAAAATGTCATACTATCAAGTACAAAATAGAGCCTAAATTCAAACTTAAATTTGAAATACAAGCGTGGCCTAATTCTAATTCAAATTTCTAACAAGTTTAGTGAAGTTGGCCAATATAGGTTGAGATCATGCTCCAGCAAGCATAGTAACTAACTCAACTAACTTTGAAAGCCTAGGTAAAGGGCATGTTAACTAACTTTTAAAGCCTAGGTGAAAGCCAGAAACCAAAAGGGATGGCTGTAGCAACTCAAAGACAAATCAGCTGCACAAATACTTTCTAACATCTTCATCACTCCTCCTTGGTGCTATTGGTTTGCATTCCTAGCTTGTTCTTCAACTCCAAGAATCTTCTTTTATGAAGTGGTTTGGTCAGAATGTTTGCTAATTGGTCCTCTGAAGAATAGAACATCAATTCAACTTCATTATTCTTTGGTTCCTTTATGATAAAGTGGATTTTTAGCAAGAAATATTTGGTCTTTCCATGTAGGATAGGGTTTTTGAAATGGCAATGGCTGCCTAATTATCACAGTAGATCAGGGTACGTTTGCTTGGTGCTTGCTTTACGTCTGTTGGCATGTTCCTCAACTAGATGGCTTGCTGAATAGCTGTAGTAACAGTCAAGTACTTATCTTCAACTGTTGATTATGGAACAATTGATTGCTTCCTTGAGCTCCAAATAAAAGCTCTTGAACTTAAGGTAAACACATACTCTTAGGTACTTTTCATGTCATCTTATAAGTCTCCCCAACTGCTATCTGTTTACCTAATCAATTCAAGTTTTTTTGTTCTTTCAAACATAATACCATGACATGGAGTGCCTTTAATGTATCTGAGAATTCTCTTTGCACCCTTAAGATGAATTGCACTTGGTTCATGCATATATCTGAATAAAAGATTCATAGCTTGCATGATGTCAATTGAGTTTATAAACTTGTTAGGATCCACCTTTAATGCCCTATCTTCCTTTGTGAATTTTGCTCCAATAACTAAAGGGGTGCTTGTTTTAAGGTTTCTTGTGATGACATAAAGTCAGAGAGAGAGAGAGAGAGAGAGAGAGAGATGAAGCTTTTTTTCTTTTTTGTAAAGGAGTTCTTCTTTTTTTCTTTGCTCATCATTCTCTTGTATACATGTTTCTTGATCACATCACAAATCTCAAATTGAAATTTCAAAACGTCATATTAACAAGTACAAAATAGAATCTAAATTGAAACTTAAATTTGAAAAACAAAAGTAACTTAGTTCTAATTTAAATTTCTAACAAGTTTAGTGGAGTTAGCTAACATAGGCTAAGATCATGCTCTGGTAAGCATGTTAACTAACTTAACTAACTTTTAAAGACTAGGTGAAAGCTAGAAACCAAAAGGGACGGCTACAGCAACTCAAAGCCAAATCGGCTGCACCAATACTTTCTAACATCTTCATCAGAGACAATATGAATTCACAGCAATGGTTCACTATACTAGAGAAAGTTTATTGCATTTTACAAGTTATACTTCTAGAATCTAAATATTTTGGCACCCACAACAATAGTTCAATCGTTTGATAAATCCTTGTCAATAACTGGTTTGAAATGCATCAGGCTTTTTAGACAGTATCTACAGAGCAGTTTTCCCCGCACTGTCCTTTTGTGCTGCTATGGCTGGATGCTTTTTCAGTAATAAAAGGGTCATTCCTGTAAATGGAGATGGATCAAGAAGATAGCAAAAGGTTCTAGCACTTCAAGACTTCTAGTAGAAGTAGAATGTGTGTAGGGAACACTTGTAAGCAACATTATGCTTGTTTTTTACAAAGAGATTGTTTCGCCGAAACAAACCTGTGACCTCCAAAACATGATGGAATAACCTTACCATGACACTGTGGGTTGCTGTTTATGCAGAAAAATGGAATGAAACCTTAAATTTCAGGGCAAGGGATAGAATACAAACCATACAAATCTGTAAATATTAAGATATCCAACAGATTCGCGCATATCGACCATCAAATAGTCCCGGATCAATATTTTCAGTGCAGGCCAGAAGGTAAAACACAGTTTTCTGGTCGCCATGCTCAGCAGCATCATGAATGGAAAAAATATTATAGTCGTTAGCTATCTGTGGGAATCTGGGATTCCTCTGGACCAAGATTCTGACAGACTCTATGGTCTCCACAATTGCAGCAAAGTAGAGATTTGTCCCACATAGGGACGCGTCCTGGTGCTTGAGCTCGTCAGACATTGGCAACTACTAGGTTTGCTACGAATTCATCCCTGTGTGCCAACTGCAATACGAAGGGCAGACTCATTTTTTGGTGTCACCCCAGTGGTCAGTGGTACCTGTAGAAATATGTTCTTCGGCACTAATGCAATCATTCTGCAGTGCAGCTTTGTAAAGTTGCAGCTTGTAGGCATTGTCGATATTGCAGCTTGCCATTGGTGACTCTTGCAAGCCAGCTGGTGCAAGGATCAGTTAAATAGCAAAAGCAAGACTATGAATGCTTCAATTGTTTACACATTTCATCACCAATCATTTTTGGTCCCAATGATATTAAAATCCTTTCCAGAATTCAACGTTTTAGTATTTTAAATACTACCCAATTCGCTAAAAATGTCCAAAAGAAACAAATGAACATTAAGCAAATCACAAATTATCAGGACCCTCGTATTCTTCTTAAAATATGTCAGTCTCATTTCAGACTCTTGTTTCTATCAATTCTTGTTTCACAAATGGAGCACATTAGTATAGGTACATGAACCCCGTGGAAGTTCCAAATTGTGTAGACAAGCCCGGCATATTTGATCCAACCGTCTAGATGGGGTTCATTTATGATATGTACATCGCCATGTGGACATTTCATCTTAGTGAAAAGCTATGATTTTTCAGGCTCAACTTCAGCAATTTTTGTTATTTGCTCAGTTGGAATTGCTTTGGACATAATATGCAAACCAAAGTTGTTAAAATCAAGATCCTCCCCAAGACTCATTAGAGAATATTTGTAATTAGATTATAGAAAACATACCTAAAGTTGATCAAATAAGATATGTTTTATCAATCCAACCAACAAAAAAAAAATTGTTGGAAATATATAAATATTGTAAAATAAATATATTATTTATATAAATATATTTATTATATTTGATTCACTGCATAAATATAGACAAAAAGATGGTAGAACATATGACATTAGAAAGCCAATAGAAAACCAAGTGGAAGGACTAAACCTGAACTTTTCTTACATCCTTGTATAGTTATATCAGTGAGAAACACGCATCTAGTTATACTTTTTGTGCATTTTAAAAGTTATGCATTGTGATAATGTGATTGCTAACGTAACAAAATCATAGCAGACAAGGATGGAGCAGTTGGAGAAAGGCCACAATCCTCTCAAGTGTGATGAAACTGAGGATGGGATGGAAATATGGAGTCCTTGTCAAAGTGAAAGATAATCGGCCATGTCATATTTGTTCACCTTGTTGTGCAAGCTGACCAAAGTAAGTCATCTAAGGCAGCTTCATGCACATCTCATTCACAATTCCCTCCACTGCCACAGTTACTGGGTGTCACTTCTCATCACTCACTGCACGCGCCTCCACGCGCCGCCATCCTACACCCGTCTCGTTTTCGACTCT
Source organism: Rhizophora mangle (assembly GCA_037832345.1). Lineage (NCBI taxonomy): Eukaryota > Viridiplantae > Streptophyta > Magnoliopsida > Malpighiales > Rhizophoraceae > Rhizophora > Rhizophora mangle. The sequence continues at coordinate 86,848 of JBAPLJ010001940.1, read as the reverse complement.
GCAGCTTGCCCCAGTATCCTTGTTTTTAATTCCATGCTCAAGTACTTCTCCCAATTGGGTGCCCAGGATGAAGTTTTATCTTTATTCAAGTGCATGCTTTGCGGTGGCAATGTAAGGCCTGATGGATTCGTGTACCCGGTTGTAGTTAAAGCTGCTGGTAAAGATAGTGTTGTGTTACATGCCCAGATTCTGAAGTTGGGTCATAACAATGATCGTTATACTCACAATGTTATGTTGGACATGTATGCAAAGAATGGTCCAATTGAGGCTGCTAGAAAACTATTTGATGAAAAGACTGAGAAAACTATAGTGGATTGGAATACGATGATTTCTGGGTACTGGAAATGGGGGATTAAAAGTGAAGCTTGTACACTTTTTAATTTCATGGCTGAGAAGAATATTATTACTTGGACCTCAATGGTTAGTGGTTATGCTAAGTTAAAGGATTTAGTGAGTGCAAGGAGGTATTTTGATGAGATGCCTGTAAAAAGCGTTGAGTCATGGAATGCTATGCTCTCTGGTTATGCACAAAATGGCTTTGCGAAGGAGGCTTTGGGATTGTTTGACGATATGTGTAATGCTGGGGTTCAACCTAATGAAACTACATGGGCTACAATAATTTCATCATGTGCATCATATGGCGACCCTAATGTAGTTGATTCTCTTGTAAAAATGCTTGATGAGAAGGGGGTCAAGTTGAATTATTTTTCCAAGACATCATTGCTTGTTATGTATGCAAAGTGTGGGAATCTTGACACTGCTAGGAGAATTTTTGATGAGTTGGGATCCAACAAGAGTTCTGTTACTTGGAATGCAATGATTTCAGCCTATACAAGGTTTGGTCATTTGGATTTGGCTAGAGAGCTGTTTGATGAGATGCCAAAAAGGGATGTTGCTTCATGGAACTCAATGATTGCGGGATATGCTCAGAATGGCCAATCAATGATCTCAATTGAGCTCTTCAGAGAAATGATTAGTACTAATAAATCAAAACCAGACGAATTGACCATGGTCAGTGTTATCTCAGCATGTGGACACCTTGGGGCTTTGGAACTAGGTAATTGGGTGGCTAACTTGATTACTGAATACGATATCAAGTTGACTGTTTCAGTTTGCAATTCTTTGATTTTTATGTATTCAAAATGTGGAAGTATCACAGATGCCCTGAGGATATTTCAAGAAATGAAAACGAGGGATGTGGTTTCTTACAATACCCTGATAGCTGGGTTTGCTGCTCATGGTCAAGGAAGGGAGGCCTTAGAATTAATACCAATGATGAAAGAAGAAAAAATTGAACCTGATCGTGTGACATATATTGGCATATTGACAGCATGCAGCCATGCAGGGCTACTGGAAGAAGGACAGAAGATTTTTGAACTAATAAAAAGTCCATCTGTCGACCACTATGCATGTATGGTGGATTTGCTAGGCCGAGTTGGCCAACTTGATGAAGCAAAGAGATTGATTGATAGTATGCCAATGGAACCACATTCTGGAGTTTATGGCGCTCTACTAAATGCTAGTAGGATTCACAAAAGAATCGACCATGGAGAACTTGCTGCAAACAAGCTTTTTGAGATTGAGCCAACAAATTCTGGAAATTATGTTTTACTTTCTAACTCATTTGCTTTGGCTGGGAGGTGGGATGATGTCATCAAGGTCAGGGAAACGATGAGAAGAGGAGGATTGAGGAAGAAAACAGGATGGAGTTGGATGGAATACAATGGTAAGGTGCATAAGTTCATTATTGGGGACAGATCACATCCACGATCAGATGATATCTATAGGCTATTGGCAGATTTGAGTGACAAGATGAGAAGGCATGGGTATACAGCTGATAAAAGTTGTGTGCTAAGAGATGTGGAAGAAGAAGACCAGGAAGAAATGATAGGAACTCATAGTGAAAAATTGGCCATCTGTTTTGCCCTTCTTGTCTGTGAAATAGGGACAGTGATTAGAGTGGTAAAGAACCTTAGGATCTGCAATGATTGCCATACTGCTGTAAAGATCATCTCCAAGTTGGAGGAAAGGGAGATAATTGTGAGAGATAATAACCGTTTTCACCATTTTGTTGATGGGCTGTGCTCTTGCAACGATTACTGGTAATGCAGTGGAAGGCTGAAAGCTAATCTTGTTACCCTGACTTGCCACAACATTACTGTTTTGGTTCTTGGGGGTTAGCATATTGTTGCTTACATGTGATTGCTTCAGATACAGCACCTCACGAGACAAAAAGGCCAATGGCAGCTCATCAACTCTTTATTATGGCAATATCATGTCAAGTGAGTCATTAGACAAAGTTGATTCTTAGTTTTTGTTTTCTTGCTAACTTCCTTAATCCTTCTGTTTGGACTACCTGAATTTCCACAAGGGTAATTTTAAATGCTAAAAAGTGGAAGATCAAATGTTGTCTTTGTTTTCCAGGGAAGCTACAGTACTTGGTTTGTTTTGTAGTTCAACCAGTAGAAGTGACTTGGTTCCAGTAAAATCCAAGTTGATTTTGATAACAGTCATCATAGTGGCCTTAGGTTAAAGGGCAAGGATGCTATAAATACAAGCGGTAGGAGCTAAAGTAGCAATTGGTGAGTGTATTATTGTAGTTTAGCACACACTATGGTAGCAACGGCAAGTGCAATTACCATTGTTTTCAGGTGTATGCATATGTTGAATCCAAACCAACATTGAATAAAAGATCCAGATGCGCTGTCCTTTAAACTCCTAATTTTCAAAATCATTTAATCCTTGCACCTTGTTTATGTTTGGTAATGGGTTTATAATGTCCATTATTTGTTAACTTCTCCCTTTTTTTTCTTAAATTTAGGCAAACATGGTTGTTTTCATTAAATAATTTTCATTGTTCATTCTGTTGTCCAAGAAATTTTCATTTCTCTTCCCACCATCTTCCTAGCTGTTGTCACCATACCGTCTTTAGGCCAAGTGAGTGAGTAATAGTAGCAAAACATACTGGTTGATAGTGAATCACTTGGAAGGTCAATATCTTTCAGTCAATCTGTGCGCAAAGTTTTTACATGGGTCCAATATCTGTAAGTTGTACTTCAGCTGCTGAACTATAGTAGACAAATATCTTACTAATAGGTTTTATCAATTGTGCAGTTCTCCATAATGTCGAAGATCTTGACATAGAACTCAGTTTGCAATCTTTCTGCATACCTCAGGCAATTCTTAAGTTCCAATTCTTGAGGACCCTTCAGCTAAGCCTTTATTATGCCAGAACTAATTGGTATTACAGAATTGACTTCTTTGCATGTCAATCATTGTTCTTTTTTTCATGGAATGAATCGTTTAGATCCATTTGCTGGTTGCCCCAACTTGAAGAGCTTGTGTACCTACATGATTGTGAATTTAGAGGAACGATTATTTTTGAAATATCTGCAACAAAACTAGTTCACTTCACTATAACTGGGATGACCTATGATCAAGCAGCCTCCAAGGATTTCCAAGTTGAGGTTTCCACACTGATCCTCACCTCATTTGGTACTAAATACTCAATGCTGTGGTTTTTTATTACTGAAGTCCCTTCACTGGAAGGGATAGATGTTCATGTTTTTCTACCTTGAGATACACTGGATACCGGATTAGAGTATGTGGCAATGGCTGATTGGAATTTGATCAAAAAGTTGCAGGGGCTTCATAGCATTCAATCTGTTACATTGTCTGATGTTACAATTAAGGTGCATCGTTTATCAATTATCAAGCTTTCTTTTTGGCATTTGCTTCATCTGTTTATAATTGAAATGACTTCAATGGCCTGAAGCAATGCTTGGATATGACTTCACTCATTGAACCAAAATAAACCCCAGCAGTTTATGCCAATAATAGAAAACGATTCATTTTTCTTTTGGCATCAAAATTGAAGGAACCTTGTGGGATAGAATGCATTGTTTTCACTTGAAAAACCCTTTATGTGCCTGACCTAGATATTTCCAGTGGATGTATATTTAACTCTAAAACTTTGAAGAGCAGGAATGTATTGTTGTCTTCTGATTTCTCTGACATTTGACATCATACCAGAAGTGTCTTGTTTGAAGCTTGTAATCTTAAATGTTGCAATGTTTTCTCGCATGGAATTTTCTTCATTGTTAACAATTTAACAGCCTGTTTTCCTTTTTCAATTCCCCTCTTTACTGATCTTCGCCTCTCTACGGCTACATGGTTCAATATGAGCAGGTGGTAGAGAAAAGAAGTTGAATTGGGGGACACAAAACCAGCTCAACATAGAACACAGCTGCGGTCACAATGAAGTTCTGCCATTTCCAATCTGGGGCTTCCAAGAAATGAAGAAGCTAGCCAGTTTCATTTCCACATACATAAGGGGCAAGCATGAGAAGTAACTTTCTCAGAAAACAACGTTAAGAGTTACTTGTCATAACAATGTACGCTGACTAATAAAAATGGAGGGCAGAGAATTTAAGCAGACGTCAAATCAGAGCACCATCTGATTGTTCACATGAACTGCCATGAACATTATCAGTGTGATAGTCATGCATTAGGTGAGAATTCATGAGGTCTTGAGTTGTTGGGAGGATGGAATAGGATTTATGAAAATAAAAAAAAAAATTATTTTTATTGTATAACTTTCTGTTTAATAAATTTTTTAATATATTATTGTCACTTTGCAAATTGATTTCTTTTCACTACTTAAATTACACAAGAATTTGTGAAGATTTAGAGATAAAAATATAAGATTATGATAGATTAAATTAATACCATCCCTTAATAAATGGATGATATCTTAAGGTGGCAAAAGTTAAATTAATTTAAATAATTGGGCTTAACTCATCTTAAACACCTTGAATTTTAAAATGACGAAAAAATTTAATTCAATGTGTAATGTTTTGCTGTCTTTATATTTTTGCTCACAATATATATATATATTTTTGGTCAAATTTGGCGTCCACGTCCTCTTTATTAATCATTTTGTTCCTTTTTTTCTTAGTTTGTTATTAATTTTATCTCATCAACATGTTATATCAACTATTTAATACGAGTCAAATGTTACATTATTATTGTTTATGACATAATATTTTTTTTAAAATTAAAAATTATAAAATTTTCAAAAAAAAAAAAGTACACATTCAAAAAAAAAATCAATTTTTTCTTCAAAGATCTAAAAACTCAAAATAAAAATTAAAATTTCTTCAAAGTTTAAAATATTTTCAAAAATATTCTAAATGTTTTAGAGAATTGAAAATTCTAAAAATTTTTGAAAATTAAAAAATCATAAATAAAAGTCCAAAAAATTTTAAAAACTAAAATTAAAAATTTCAAAAATTAATTTTAAAAATTTTAGGATTTTTTTTTTTGAATTTTACTCTTATTTTTTTTAAATTTTTATAGTTTTTATTTATGATTTTTAAATTTTTTTCAATATTTAATTTTCTAAATATTTTTAAATTTTAGTGAATTTTCATATTTTATTTTGAGTTTATGAATTTTTTAAAAACTTTTGGGATTCTATTTTGAATTTATAATTTTTTTTGACTTTCTTACAATTTTTTAAAATTTTGAGAATTTATTTTGTAAAATGTCATGTTATCTAAATTAGCATTGAGGAGATAGAGTAACATACAGGAATGATAAATTTAACAGCAAACTATATAAAAGAAAAAAAAAAAAAAAAGGGACCAAAATTATTGATGAAAAAAACGTGAAGAATTAATTTTGACAAGAAAAAAATTACAAAGAAAAGTTAAAAAAAATAATAAAACAAAAAAAAAAAAAAAAAATCAAATTAAGTTTTTTTTTACCTTTAACATAATCTTAAAATTTGATTGGTATGTAATTTAAAGAAATCAAAATATGAACAACATGAATAAAAAAAATTAAAAATATATAAAAAACTTAATATAACTTAAATATGATACATTTGAATTTTAATATAACTAAAATTAGATTAATCAACACTTGAAATACTTAAATTTAAAATACTAATTTTTTTTATAAAGATCTAATTAATGGATACAAAAATAATAAAATTAAATAGATACGGTTAATTTTTATATTGTGTATAAAATATTTTATATTAAATATAAAATACTAAATATTAATATAAATAAAGTAAAAATTAATTATATTTATTTAAATTTATTATTTTTAAATTTATCTAAATTTTTTTATGAGATAATTTTTTAAATAAATTATAATAATATATTTAATTAATATAAATATAAAAATATAAATAATTTTTAATTTATTGATATTAAATATATTTTTAATATTAAAAATTATAAATATTAATTAATATATATATATATATATATATATTGAGGTGGAGAATAAAAACTTAATAAATATCAAAGGCATGCGATCAAAAGTAGACATGTAAGAATAAAGATAAGAATAAAGACAAAGTACTAATATATTAGAGAAGAATGAAAAAATAAAATAATTAAAAATAAAAAAAGTAACAAAAAATTTAAAGTAAATAATAAATTAATAATTGAGAATGAAATCAATAGAGACTGAAGACCCATAAAAAACAAATGGAAAATCATAAAGCCAGCGCCCACCTTCCATCCTCAATCAAACAGCTAATAACAAGTTTATCAGCGGTAGTGGCTCTTGAAGGAAAGTAAACAACAATCAGACAGAGAGAGTACTAGAAAAAGTGACACCTTTTTGAGGAATTTACAAGGGGTAAGGTAAGCTTTATTTAATTTTACCTTTTTTTTCTTTTTTCTCTCTATTTTCTTTATCTGATTTGGATTGTCACTTTTAATTTGTTCTTTTTAAAGGGGCTTTCTGATCTTGGGTTTCTTGAAGTGGGTTCTAGTTGGATTTTCATTTTTTGCTAGATCTACCTGATAGAGCTTTTCTGGGCTGCTGGGTATACTGCATGCATGGGGTAAGTTTTTCAGGTTCCTGTTCTTGGATTTGGTGTTGTATTGGGATTTTGGTTGTGGGTTATTTTTTTTCTTGTGGGGTTTCTGTTTGTTGTTGTTGTTTAGGAATTGGAACATGCGCATGATTGTATGTTGATGGAACTTACTTTGATCCAAACTTTGCTTATTTCCAAGAGTTTTGCATTATGGTTTTCATGTTATTGAAAAAGTTAACTTAACTCAGTTATTAAGTGTGCTGAATGGGTTTTTTTTATTTAAATGTGTGAGATTGTTCTTTCTCTTGTTTTAATTGGGAAGAAGAGAATGTAGTTCAAGAAGGCCAATGGTCAGTTTCAGATTTTCTAATGCTGTGGGGTTGCAATTGTTGGGTTCAAATCCGAAGTACTGAAAAGCATAACGATTTTGGGGAATCTGATGGTAGCAGACTTTAGTTAGTATTAGTGTTGAGTTATGTTTGGATTTGGGTGTGGAGAAGAGACTCATGAATTTGTGGTGGGATACGCAAAGTCTAATTGAAACTTCTATTACTTGAACTTGTACAAACACAAAAGTAAAGTACAGGTATTGTGTGCAAGGCCTCATGACACTACTCAGGCAAACTGGTGTCTATGAATCTATGACCTCAGCTTCCCAAGTCACTCAAGCACTAAATCTCTTCCTTTGGTCTCTTTGAACACCCTTACTAGCACCACTTAGGTTCACTTCAAGCACATCTAGGCACACTCACTCTCTAGCACACTCAAGTAGACTTTACCCACCACTTTACCTATCTATAGTTTCACTATGATGGTGATGTTATAACTGAAGGAATTTTTTAGATGTTTGGCAGTAAATTACCTTAATCCAGATATATCTTCACAAATTGTGAAATTGTTGATCTCTAGAGTAGTCTAGATAAACATCAAATGGTAACAAGTTTCTACCTGATTGATGGACAAACTAGAAGTGTTTGGTACTGGGGCAAATTCTGAAATGAGGGTCTAGGTAAATTCTACATTTATATCATTCATCTAACTTTCAAAGATTTTCATTAGCCAGTAAATTTCTTGAACAAGACAATTTGCTTCCAATACCAAACTGAGAAAGGTGATGAGGATTCATAGTTCACTGACTTCTAGTCTAAAAATTTATTGGCATTCTTATTTGTACTCTCACTGACTTATTAGGTCCATGAATAGCCATACGGCATACTATTATGTGGGCCAAGTGATGAGAGTGAGAGTGAGTGAAGTAAAGCATGCTAACTTTGTGTGTGTAATTGTGTGTGCCAGTGAGAGTGCAAGAAACAGAATCAAGATAATGACTGCTTGGGTGACTTGGTAATGTGTGGGGTTGTGTACATAGAGTTTGTGGGTGAGTGCCATCAACAGTGAGTTGTATGGTCTTGAGCCCATACCAGATGCGCTTATTTTCAGGAGATGTAGTAATCTTTTCTGGGTCTTGGCCATATTGGTTCACTCCTTTACTAGCTAGACTTTATTGGCAATTCCTGGCTACAATTTACTCATATAATGCATTTTCCACATAACTATTGGACTTGAAATGTGCAGCTAATCTTGGCTGAGGTGATGTTTGGGTGTTTTTTTTTTCTTTCTTCATTTTGGATTTTGGCTGAGTGAGGCCCCATCATTGTTGTTAGACCTTGGGCCCTTTATAACCTTGCCGATTCATAGACCACTCAGATTCTTGAGCCAGCTAGGGCAGCTGGCCCAAAACATGGAATCTATTCCACATGCGAGCATTTGAATTCTTAATATGATCATCAAGTGCAATTGCATGGGTTTCAATGTTTCAGGTTTCAATGATTCTGTACTCCCATAAATGATCCTTGCTTCCTTTCAACATGAGTTCCAAGTCTTGGAGTGTGATTAATGTTGTTTCTGTGACTAATCATTCTTAAAACCCTGACATCTTAAGTGTTTGTAGGATGTGGTGACTAGACCTAAGTTAAATAACAGGGTGCAATTTTGAGGTTGTGATCACCCACCTAAAAAATTCAGTGAAGCGACATTTCCGCAATTTAAGAGACTTGCAATTTTGTTTAAAGATTTGAGGCATGAATTGTTTTAACACAATTATTTAATTATATAGGAATCTCAAGGCAGCATGGTGGATACCTTGTAGAGACCAGTATTTTCTTTCCTAGTCAGTTCAATAGTTATTAGTTGTATTCTCCATTAAATAAGTTGAATACTTTTTATTTGCTGGAAATGTCTCTGTTTGATGACCCTAGAAATACAAGTGATCACTTTTCATTTTTGGTGCCATAAAATTTTACTGTGTTATGAGGATATAAACTTGAGGAAAGATATGGGAATGTTTATTATTTGTTTTGACCCATTCTCTTAGTGTTGATTTAACTTTCTTTAACCATATTTTTGGCATATGTCTGTTGCAATTACTTACAAGTAGTCAAGTATTTGATCATTTAAAAGATTAGGAAAATATATTGCTCTCCTTGCCTATACCACATCATGTATGTTTGTTTTCTATTGCATGTATATGCATCTGTATTTAAAACTCTGGTTTCACTGTTCCCCCATTACTAGATTTGTGTGCATAAATATGGATCATAATCTTTACCATGTGACCTCATCTGTGCACTGTTTTGGCTGGCATATTTCAGTTATATGATTGTATGTAACTTGTAACAGAACAGTGCTTGTTTTGGATGCATTAAGAAGCCCACTCTAATTACCTCTGTGGAACAATCAAAAGATTTAAAAACTGAAGGACGAATAGTGAAGAAGCCCAGCCTATCAGACGATTTCTGGACAACCAGCCCTTGTGACATGGACAACAGTGCAGCTCAGTCACAAGGAAGCATCTCATCAATCAGCACGATTAACCAGACTCTTGATCCAAATGGTGGCCCTGGAAGCACAAACAACACTTCTGAATTTGTAAACCATGGCAAGTTCTTTTTGCTTTCTGGAAGCAATGGCTTACCACTTGTGCTAAACCCTATTGGAGCTGAACCTTAGATGCCTTTGCAGTTAAATTATCACTTCATCTACACTTTAGGACTTAGGTCCAAATTTTTTGGGAGTTTTGTAAAGCTGGCAATGTGAAAAGCTAGGGTTTTTGGCTGTTCCACTCATGTTCTTTAACCTTGTCAGATAACCTTTTGGGCTAAGAACTAATATCTGCTGTTAACCATTTGTACATGCTGCAAGGTTGCAATAGTGGACTAGTGGGTATTTATTTTATGTATTCAGTCCCAGGAGTTAGGTCCATTCATTCCTTCCTGCATGTTAGGTCCCATTACTGATATCTTTTCTCCAGCCTTTTCTTTCCTATGGGTGTGATTGCTAAAAATTGTTTACATGGACTCTGGATTGTAGGTCTTCTTCTATGGAATCAAACAAGGCAACGTTGGGTAGGAAATAGAAGGTCTGCTAACTGGCCACAGCAGCCACGTGAACCCAAATTGAAGTAAGCTGCTCTTGAGTTCTCCTGGCTAGTCAAGCTATTGGGTCCTGCATGTATCTCCAGCAATCTGTGACAACTACTGCTTTGTGTTGCAAATGAACCTGAACAATTTTCATGTGGTGTCCACTGGGTGTGCAAGCTTGGCCAGCCATATTCTTTTTGTCCGTAAATGCTGGAATTCTCCATTAGCTCCTGTTACAAGTAAACCAAGGACCATATCCTTGCTGCCCTACTAAGTCAAGAAGCTTGGCCACTAAGTTTTGATGTGTAACATGCATGCTTTTTCTGACTAAACTCTTTCCTGTTAGATGAACTAAATGACCATTAAAATTTCAAGCCAAAACCTTGAAACTTGATTTTGATATGAGTTTCAGATCTCTTTCAGTAGTTTCTGAGTGTGTCCAAATAATTTTTTAAAACTAATAGTTGAGTTTTTGACATGGCTTCTCAGGGATGACTTTCAATGTAACAGAACTTGTGGCTTTCTCCTCGCAATTCCCTTTTCTTTTTTTCAGAAACCTGAGTAACAGAACATCCTAAATGCATTATATTGATTCTTGTTTGATTCCTGATAGAAATTTTACCCATCAGTCGTGACTTTGTCATTACTTTCATGGGGATGGTTATAAGATCTCTAGGAATTTTAGATGATTGAAGTGTTTATTTTCGAAAACAAAGCAGAGTCTAGGGAAATCGTCTTGGCCCATTCAGTTTCTTGTCTAAAGTACCTACATTAAATACTTCATGAATTCATTTTTGCTCATCTTGTCAGCACTCACTGTCACTGTTTGGTTGAAAACTTCTGGCTTTGCTGCAGTTGGAATGCAACATATGATAATTTGCTTGGGAGCAACAAGCCATTCCCTCAGCCTATTCCTCTCTCTGTAATCTCTGTCTTTCTCTCCCACTGCTTGACTGCCCGAAGCCAATGCCATATGGTTGTCATTACTTAATGATTTGAACCCTAATTTGACAGGAAATGGTGGATTTTCTTGTGGACATTTGGGAACAAGAGGGTATGTATGATTAAGCAGCAGTTCAAAGGCATTTGAAGGTTGGTTAGAATTGAAGCCCCCCATCAGTTGCTGTAACCTCAAAGATGCAACCACATTGACCGTGGTGTGTTTATGGACTGTAATGTTTTGTTTCACAGATTCCCATCGCCATTTTTTAAGCCTGCCATTGTCTTGCATGTGTTCTAATGACAAACAATTGGCTGCTAGCCTGGTGGTGCGTGTATCTGGCAACAGTTCTTTGATGGTTCTCTTGGTTTCACGGTGTCTTACTTGATAGTGATTGTAATGCATATCTCTCTCCCTCTCTGTCCATGGGACTTCAGAGCATCACTAGTCACAGCTGAACACCATGATCATAAGACCAAATAATCACATACAATCAGCTCATCCAACAGTGCATGCTCATCTGCATTTTATCCGCTTGACTGTGCAATCAACTCTGTAAAACAAGTCTTCCCCGTGAGATTGATAGCTGCAATGGTTAACATTGGCAAGATTGGATGCTTTGCAAGTTTTCATAAATCTTGCAATGTAAATGGTTCTGCCCCTCCAGGGGGTTTGGCCATTAAACGATTACAGGCCACAATTCGAACCTGTCATCACTGGTTCTGACACAAATTTGGTTTTTCTACGCATAATGGCATTATAGAGGCGCTAAAATTCTATTCTTCTGCTCTCGTAGTAACAATTTTCAATGGATGGATTGACGTGGAACAGACATGAATCAATACAATATTATTATTATTATAATTATTAATTAAATATTTTAATGATTTCTATGTGAAATTTTTCGTGTTCATGCAATAAAACTAATTCTTTGTCGTGACATTTTCTCTGGAAGACTCTTACCACATCAAGAACCTTCCCGTCCTGCTTACGCGTAAAGCGTTTCTTTTCTGGCCAGCCGGCATGTCCCAGAACCTCTTAGACACTTCTCCAAATTGTCTTTAAACTCTCTCTCAAGCCTCCACATTTTCAGCTATATCTTTCTCTTTAATAATTGCTCTCTCTCAACCTTTGGAGTACCAGTAAATTGAAGAATGGCTTTGGCACGTTTGGCCTTGAGGAACTTGTCCCAAAGGGTGTGCTCGTCCGGTCCTTCTTCTTTGGTGGGTGGCCATGGTGCTTCTGGGGGAGGCCTTGGTGGTGTGCAAAGACAAAAGTGGGGCGGTGATGAGTTGTTGATGAAGAGGTTTATGGCAACTGTGGGTGATAAGGTGGCTGGTGAGGCATCGGGTGGCAAAGAAGTTTCTGTGGCTGAGGGTTGTAGTAAGAAGTCTAAGCCGTTTCCTAGGAGCAAAGGCAAAGGCAAGCGGGGTCTTTGGAGGAGCAATGGACGAGAATTTGTTCCTGCTCTTAATGGTAGCTCTCTCTCTCTCTCTCTCTCTCTCTCTCTGTCCATGTCCTCTCCCGCATAGGCCAATTGATCATTGGCTTCTTTAGCAATTTTGTTCCTTTCTTTTGTATATTGATGATTGTACATAATTTCCAAGGACTAATTAATTGTCCATCTTCATGTTGTTTGCACTCAACATTTGTTGAGAGAATTCAAGGAGTTTGAGCATCCATACATATAGAGAAATGAATAGCACAACTAAAGATACAACTCTCGTCGGTGTTTATTAAATTTACTCACTTTCTACTAGTTTTTTGCCGCAAAAAACGACTCAATCATCTATATATTGCAATTGGGTCTTATTTTTCTTCCATTGAGTTCATTTGAGTTCGGGTTTTCAAACAATTGGACTTCATAATTGTCACCATTTTCTATGTACATGCTGAGTATGAAAAATCAGCATCAACGTAATAACAAGCATTTCGCATATTTCAATCATCATCCCACGAAATCCCTTTAAGTAAGTATCTAGATTTGCTGTATTTCACTAACTAGTTATTGCATATTATACTCATTTTCTTTCTTCCCCTTAGAGTTTTTTCCCTCAGGACTTGGAAATGCACTCTTGCAAGCAACTGAAAACATCAACAAGCTGTTTCAAAACCTGAACCTGTCTCCTTCCAACCTTGTTGGCCGTTTCAAGGAGAAAGAAGACTGCTACAAACTGCGGTACGTGGTGCCGGGGCTGTCCAAGGAGGACATTAAGATCACCATTGAAGATGGGGTCCTGACCATAAGGGGAGAGCACAAGGAAAAGGAGGAAGAAGAATCAGATGATGAGCATTTTTCCGCAGTGAGTTACGGGTTTTATAACACTAGTATTTTGCTGCCTGATGATGCTAAAGCTGATGAGATCAAGGCTGAGTCGAAGGATGGGGTGTTATTTATTATCATTCCAAGAACTGAAATGCCAAAGAAAGAAGCCAAGGAAGTTAAAATCCATTGATGCTCTTTCTGCTGTTTTGGTCTGTAATGAAATAGAACGACTTGATTTGTCTGAAGCAACTGTCCTTTTCTCTTTAGCTAAGGCTCTTGCCTTAAAAGCAAGTCTCCTTTTCACCCTTCACTCCTGTTTGTGTATATTAAAATTAAAAAAAAAAAAAAAAACTTAGTTTTAATTGTCAATTGACACATAACACTGTGCAATTCTCTCTTGATCTCCTACCCTTTCAATATCCTTTCTTCAAGCGTAGGTCACTTAACGCTGAACTCTTCAGGAATCACGTTAGATGCGATCAGGACACGAATCAAAAAATGATACAACAAGAAGAAGAAAAAGAAGAAGAAAGGTCAAGAAAAAAAAGGACACGAACATGATTCTACTACAGTAAGGAAAAGGTCCACTTGCTTGCTGACAGATTTCAGTCATGCAATGGCCTTTCATGCCTACGATTTCAACAGTTCTAACGTACGTGGTCAAAAGCAGCGACCATGGATTTTTTGAGTTTCATGCTTCAGTATTTAAAAACAAAATATTACCCTTTTTTTTTTTTTTTGAAAACCCAAAAAAAAAAAAAATTGTCGGTGATGTATCTATCATTATATTAGTAGATTAAAATTAAGATTAATGATAATATTTTCATTTAATTTTTTTATAAAAATAATATTTATCATTTAAATATTATTAGATTTGAATAAGTGTCTTTCACACTCCAATCTCTATGTTAATAAAACTAAAATTCCATCACTGCACATCTAAACATATATATTTATGTTTTGTCAAAATCTCAAACTTGAATCAATAAAAGAAAAAATATATCAAATCACCAATTAAACTATCATCTTAAATAATACAAAAATTTTGTATATAAATTTATTAGTGGTGTGTTTGGAAATGATAAAGAGGATATCAATTTTCAATCCTGTTAACAAAAAAAAAAAAAAAAAAAAAAGAGACAGAAAATAAAAATATTGAAAAAAAGGAAGATAACAATTTTTTTTTTTTTTTTGCATGTAAACATATTGGGGAAAGAAAATATTTTTTTTTTCTAAAAATAAAGGAAGGATTTGAGACTGAAAATCAAACTTATTCTCATATATCCTTAAGAAAAAAAAAAAAAAAAAACAATTTTTAGTATCACTCGATCAAAGACTAATTTTAGACTCTCTGAGAGGGAAGAGTGTAGAGGTGTTAAACTAGCCGGGGGAGTTGGCGGGGGGTGGTTTAACCCAATATAAAAAGGTTTAATGACATTTATTAATTGTGTGAAAAAAAAATAAAAATAAAAATAAAAAAGAGAAACATGGGGAGTAAGTCACTTGTTGAATGAAGTTTATCAATCCAAATTTATTTGGTTTTGCCTTTAAAACAAAAGTTCATTGGGAATGCAAGTGACTTCACTTGTTTTCAAGTGCATGGCATGGGACTGAAAGGTGGAATTGAAAGAAAAGTCATCTCAGTTTTCAAGAATTTCCCTGGCTTCCCTTTCCATTGAAATAGAACTGAGGAGCTGGCAAGTGAGACCAGAACAAAAAGGATATGCACCAATACTTTCTCACTGTTTTCCCTGGAAAAAGGTCTTTTGAAGTGTGCTTTACTCTTGTCATCACTTGTTGTGTGACTTTCTTCTGCTCATATGGGTAAATCATTCAAAGAAGATAAATGGGAAATGCCCTGTTGGGTAATTGGACTGAGTTGTGATCAAATGTAATGCAATGGTGTCAGAATTTGATCCTAATTTTAGAATTAAAATCATCATATAATCTAATTTTTTAAAAGTGTTTTCAATATATCTTTATGACATTTTATGAGAGATGCTAAGAGAATCCAACACAAATTATTTGCAAATGTCAAGTTCGACCATAAACAATAACGTTTGAATATGGTAAAAATTAAGATTTTTTTTTTTTTTGAGTATGTAATTGAAACTAGAAACTAGCAAGAGCATTTTCTTTTATAAATTCAGATTGTCTACTATTGGGAGAGTACTGGGGAAAAGAATTCACTTGAGAAAAAAAGGAAGGGTAAAAATCAGAAGCCTTTTAAAAAACTTTAAGCAACCCTTTCCTTTTTTCTTTTTTTTTTTTCTTTTTTTTTTTCTTTTTCTTTCAAGCATTAAAAACAGACAGCTTTCTATTAAGTAGAAAAAGGAAACAAAAATGGCAATTCGAACACCTGAACATGGTTTCATACCTCCTAGCAGGCAATTCTATGCATACAACCAACATTATTTAATGATTTTTTCTATTTTTTTTATTTTCTTAAATAGACCACCGGTCAAAGAGTATTGAATCTAAGTAATTCTTGTTTTCTCCTCCAATCTTAATATTAATAAATCTGAAATTTCATTACTATACTTTTGAACTCTCAAACTTACTTTGTTAAAACAAGTATTAGCATGTGGAGTCAGACTTAATCCCATATAAGAAGAAACACCCAAATTATCAATCAAACTACCAGTGCATTATCCAAGGTTGAAATCAGCCAATACGAAGCAGGGTTTCCCTTTTTTTCTTTTTTTTTTTTTTTTTTTTTCTCTCCTTTTTAAATATACCATGATAATCCTTCTCCAAGATGGTTCGTAAGAGGCGTTGATCTCTTTTGATATACTTGGTTATTTAGACCTTGGCCAATAAGATGGGAATTAAGTACATCTATTTCACTAGATTAACGCTTTCAAATAGTCTATTAATTGGCACTTAAGACATTCTTATGGGGGAATTATGTCATTAAGAACAATGTCTCTCGATAGACCCCATTTGATATTTTTTGCATGCAGACATATTATATATATATATATATAGAAGTTTTTATTTATGAAAAGAACAGGAAATTATGCTAAATAAAATGTAGGACAGATGTAATGTAACCATTTCAAGGAAATCTTCAGTTGTGTTAAAAGAAACCATAATTAGCATAACTTTGCTAATATTTATGCTGTCAAAATACTGTAACAAAAATATTTGCAGGTAGGACACCTGTGTGGCTGGATGTTTATATAAATGTTCATGAGGGAATCATAAATGCCAGTCAAGTCAGCTAACGGAAGTAGATCCAACTGTTACCAGTGGAAACCTACAGTCAGAAATACTGTTCCCAAAAAAAAAATGGAAGAAAGTGTGTTCTTTTTACAAACAGTGTCGAAGTCTTCAAAGTCTATAATTGGTGAACAAGCCAATAGCACCAGAGACATGTCCCTTCAAGGCCAACAGCCCCAATGAAAATTTGGTCCAAAACAGTGTATAAAATACACATCTACCAATCCTTTCTTGTCTCTATATACCGACTAACCATTGGCTCCTCTTTCTCTGAGAAGGAAATTGCAGTTGTTTTTTCTCTCCCTCTCTCTTATGAGCCATCCCTTTCTTTGCTATATCTCTTCACTGTAGCATACATCAGTTGCAGGCTTCCCAACTACTGTTATGCAAGTGCTGATAATCAGATATTGATGGCTTCTTCAAGAAACTACACAATTGGTCTGAAAGTTGCAGTGACTGTTGTTTTCATACTTCATCTCATATTTCTACCTCCAAAATCAGGTAAAATGACCCCAACATGTTTTTATCTCATAACTACAAGCTCTCTGCTCCAGATGACATAAAATTACCAAAGAGTGTATGTCATCTCTTTGATTGTGGTTCTTTGAGGTCTTTTCAATGCATTTCATGCATACAGATATTGTATTTGCTTTCTTTTTTTCTGTTTTTTTTCCTTATCAACAGTGTTTTGATCTTCTCACTTTTTTGCTTAATTTAACTTGGCAGTTCATGGCTCCCCATTTTCAAGCAACAGTGAGAGTAGATTGCTGCAGAAGAAGAAGATGGTGTTGGGTTCCAGGCCTCCAGGTTGTGTAAACAAGTGCTTCAATTGCAGGCCTTGCTTGGCTACTTTGGTAGTTCCTCCCCACCAAAAGAAGGGTCTCACTTACAAAGCATCATCTTTTCATGGAGATGATCATGAGGATGATGATCACAGCTACTATCTTCTCTCATGGAAATGCAGATGTGGAGACAAGCTATTTCAACCTTGAAATCTGTACCACATGCCTGCATATTCCCCTATGCATTAGTATTCTAGTACTAGAGCTATAGATGAAACTTCTTATTCTTGTTAATTTCTCCCTTTCTCCTCTCCAAATGGTTCCTTGCGCTCCTGAATAATCATACCAGGATGAGAGGTCAAAGATGAGCTGTAAAGAATTGTACTTTTTTTCTTTAATTATCAATATATATTTAGTATAACAGTATTGTTGCAGGCTTGTTGCATGGACACATCTAATCTGAAAAGACTTATCTCTGTCACCTAGTATAAAATAAGATGTGCATGTTTCCTGAACTCAATGGAACCAAAGCAAAACTGAAAATATAAAATTCTACTTCAGTACCCTTTTTTTTTTTTTTTTTTTTGGGAAAACAAACTACAGTAGCTGTTGATCAGCTGATGGTTCACAGTTCCTAGACAATGGCAATTTGCAACCAAAACAATCATTCTTTTGGAAAGACCATTGTTGATATTGAAACGGTAGTCTCCAAGGAAACCATTCAACAACATTTGGAACATGGGATTTTGTGTTGTAACTTCACATTCAAATCTTAAGATGGTGAGACGAGAGAACTCATGGAATAGTCCAAACATCCCCTAGGGATGTTTGAATTTTAGTGATTTCATGTTTTGTTCAAAGAAAATAATTGTAGGATATAAAACCTTTGCAATCTTTGTTCCTAACAATGTGTCCCAACATCGATTTTAGAAGCATGAAACTCGTTAAACATAATATTGAATTGAAACTTCCAATATGAATGCTTGAATGAAATGTGGGTTTTGATTCCAATGGACCTAAAACTACACTTACTCAAAGGGACCCATTGATATAAATGTGTTAGTTAGCATAGGTTTGGCAAATGACATTAATGCATCACCGCGTAGGATGGTGAGTTTTGGCAAATAAAACTTAAAAGTTTCAAATTGTTAGATATGATGTAATCATAAAATATAAAATTTGAGAGAAGATATAAAATTTAAATTTCGTATTTCACTTTTAGTTAAATTATTTTTGTTAATTTAATTAAAAAAATTGTTATAAACTTTAAACACAAAAACAAATTCGTATATATGACCACACTATATAGTATTAAATTTGAAATTTTTTTGATTGAAAATATGAAGAATTTATGTAGAGAAAATTGATTGCCTACTCCTAATTTTACTGTTTTAAAATTTCGTTATATGAACACAATAAATTTAGCATATCACACATACAAGACTACGTTACTTGTGTTATAATTATTAAATATCTATTTATAATATTTATTATTAATTTTAATTAAGTATTAAAAATTTTTAAAATATATATTAAAAATAATTATAATATTATAATTTATAATTTAAAATATTTAAAATGTTTTAAATTGTTTAAAAGTTGTGAATTTTATTGCTCTTTAACCTAACCCAACCCAATCCACTAACCCAAAGCCCTGGCCCATTCCATTTACTCTACAAATATATAATTTTTTTATTAATTAATTTTAACAAAAATTTGAGATTTTTAATTTTAAAGATGAATACAAAACTAATAAGTAAGAAAGAAACTGGATTCTGAGTTCCACTTTGGCCCAAATGGCTATTCTCTCTCCAACAACAACAGCTGTTTCAAGGTCAACCTCGGCATTTCCAATAACAACAATCAACGGTAAAGCTTCTTCTTTCTCTCCCCCGATTAATCTCCACCGTCCGTTCCTCCCGCCGCTCCGCGCCCCCCCTAGTTTACAGCTCCGCCGATTGTTGCCCGCCACCCCCACCGCCGCCGCCTTGCCTCCTCCACCGCCACCGCAGTCCGATCCGCCTCCCGACAAGAACCCATTTCCGCCCAAAGGTACGGTTGCCTTTTCTTTGTTTTTCGTTTTTTTTTTTTTTTTTTTTTTTTTTTTTTTGTTTCCTAATTTGAAGCTTTTGTGAGTTCATGATAATTTTCTAAACATCAATTGTTAGAACAAGGTTGAATTTTTCTTAGTCGTTTCAGGTGAAATTGAAATACATTTTATTCAAAGGGTTTCCGTTTGGAAGTTAGGATAATGCTATTCTGTGGTAGAATGCGGGTAATCTTGACGCGTGTTAGATGCACTATCATGACTCTTGGATGCCAATTTGTTGTTCCCCTCGTAGTGGTGGTGGGACCACTAACCGTCATTATAGTACAATCTGTGGGCCCGTGTCTGTGGTGGTGGTGGTGGTGGTGGTGGTGGTGGTGGTGGGGACCACTAGCAGCGTGGGCCTGTGTCTGGGACATTTACTTGTAACTCATTCAATTTGATAATCTTGTTTAGCTAACTTTAGATGGTTTGAGTAGCTGTATGCTTGTAGGATGTCAGCAAGCATTGCGTTGTTCTTACTATAAGCAGCCAAAGAAGTCTTTGCTTCTAGGATCTTAGGATGATTCTGTCTGTATAAACCATAGACACGATAATGTGGGTGGGTCCTGCATATGTGGGACTCTTGTAGTGTTGTTCTAATGGATCGATTGCACATAATAGGCCTATTTGATAAGTTATTTACGTTGGTGATTAATTGAGGGAAAACTAGTTGCACTTCATGGTGTACATTTTTTTTTATGTCTTATGATTCATTTACTGCATGTTAAAGAGGTTATTCAAGAGGCAATCATCAGAAGAGAGATGAGAATGGATGGATAAAACAAAAGGTTCTAAACTTGTCATGCTCATGCATTCAGGTTTCCTGTTTGCCCGGAGATGGGGGTGCCATGGCCCGACCCTGTACTGAGGGGAGATGGGTGAGTGAGATTGGTGGGTAGGAGGAACTGGCATGGGGATGGGGGAAAGGAAGAATCTAACATGCTTATTTTGTTCCTGCCATTAAGCTTTGATATGAAACCACTGAATATGGAAACCTCCAGCTCACACCCTTGTAGTTGTCGCAATAGTTTTTTTCTTTGAGGTCTTCCCATCTAATGAAGACATAATCAGGCCTTGCCCAGAGCCTGCCTCAAAATTTGTTTGAGGTTGCTCTTGGTTTATCCACCAGTAAACTAGAATATTTAAGCTTTTGTGGTTCTTCTAACTTTGAAGGAATCATATGAGATGATTAATTACATGGGTTTAATCTAAGTAGATGAAAATATTGTATAAGAGAGTCTACAATTCCCACACTTTGTTCCATGGCAATTTATGCCTCGTGAGAACCCTGTGATCTGCATGCTACTGGATACTACCCCTCCCAAGTCGCCTTGAGTAGCTCATGGGGATACAACAATGAGCTGGGCTGTGAGATGATGACTGCCCAAAGAGTCTAACCATATAAACTTTGTATTTTAAATTCTGTAGTAGTCAGTTTGAGAGTTTCTAGGAGTTTATGGATGATGGTGCGTTCCAGACAATGCAAAATTATACAAAGTTGTTGTCTTGTGCTTGCCTTCTTTTGCAACCTTAAATGTAACTCCCTGTTCAAAAATAATTGCTGAAGCTTGGAGAATCTGCTTGATGAAATCAGTAGCATGTGTGTGTATTGTGTTTTATCATTCACATCATCAGCTGTTTAGCATCTCTGTCTTTCTCTGTATAAGAGTAGTTCATTCAGTGATAAATATGATAAATGCATTTGTACCAGTATATTAACAAACTAACTGACTAATGCTTAATCTTGTTGAAAGTGTTTTTTGATTGTCTTTGTGTTAGCAATAGTTTACATAAGAATTTTAGTTCTTTGTCCACCTCCTTTGAATTAGGAGAAGAAGGTTAGGAATGTTTCAACTTAAAATTTATCTACCAATTAGGTCTGTGCTGGTCTCTCATGATCCTTGTCCTGGTGCAGGTGTTATGGCATCTATCTCTAGATTTCAGGACCGAGTTCAGATCTTCATGGCCGTTCTTTTCTGGATGTCTTTGTTTTTCTGGTCTTCTGCATGGGATGGGAGGAATAGGGGCCGTGGTAGGCCAAACAAAGAATCACGATTTAAAAGATAATATAGTAAGCATTTGAATTGTATATACATAAATATTCAATTTGGAGAAGGAATTTGATCATAAATGGCTAAATGTAAGCATTTTCTGTATAAGTAGTTCATGTAGCTTTGTTTTCATCACTTTCTCTGTCAGTTGGCTTCAATTAAGATAACATCTCTCTCATTTTCTCTCTCCCTTCCCTTTCTTCTCCTTTAGGTTGCAGTCAAAGTTTGTGTGTTGTCAATTGTTAAAGGATTCTATCTCTCGCAATTCCCATGCAGTTATAATACAAAGTTTTAAACACTGAGTTAATTATTAAATTAAAAAATTTAAAAATACAAAATTTAATCAATTTAATTATTTTAATTAAATTAAATTAATAAAATTAATATTTAATATTAAATATATAAAAAATTTTAATATATATATATATATATATATTATATAAATATATTAATAAATAAAATATAATTATATAAAAATATAATAATAATAATTATTATTATTATTATTATATATATATATATTAAAAAATTAATTAATATGATATATTTATAAATATATTATAATTTATAATATTTTTATTTTATTGTATATAATTTTTTGTTAAAAAATTTTATAAAAAATAGAGATCTGATTATATTATATAAGTTATTTTAGAGATTTTATAATATAAAAATTATATATATTAAAAAAAAAATTTTATCGCACTTAATTTACACCATAAATAGAAAAGGGAATTGATGGTGTGTGACATACAATTGAGAACTTGGTAAATTATCTTAATGGGTCATTGGATTGGAGAGAAACAAATACGAATTTTGATTATACCATCACTGTAAAATAATAACCATTTTCTTGAGATGGCACTTTTGTCTGGAGTATTTAACCATTTCTCTTCCTTTCGATTGTATGCGAATGTCAGTGAGTTAAGAAATCAATGCTAGTGTAAAACATGTATTTTCAACATGATTCTTCTCACATAGTCGATAGCCACAACCGTCCAAAGTTTCAGCTTGGGGATAATTTGATATATTCCTAAATCTTAGTGGATAACTTTTGTTTAGATGTATAAAATATAATAATTAATATTTTTATGATATTTTTTTTGTTTTTATTAAAAAAAAAATATTGACGGTAGGCACACATCCACATATAGAACAATGTAGACTTGAGCCATTGTTTTGGCAATGGCAGAGCGTCACCAAGGTGGGAAGACAGGAGGCTTGTTTGGGTTATGGAGGCCATGAAAGCCAACTCGTGGGCCACACCCCCCCTCAATGATTTGTGTCAGCCATGCTTGAGATGCCAATGTGCTGAACTGCACTGTGCTTGACTTCACTGGAGGGACCATATGGTATATTGCGCCAGCACGTAGCAAAAGCATACGTTTGGCGTCAATATGCCTGTCATTATTATCAGGAGGTGACAATCAGCGGCTGAGGTATCTGTTTCTGTGATTCAATCAATAGCTGAGAGTCGATCATGTTATTTGATTATATGTGAAAGCTTGTTAAGACTTGTGTGGCTCCGTATTTGGTACAAACACTGACTTGGATCTTTTTCTGTAACTCAATTTCTAAGCTCTCAAATCAAAAACTCTTTGCACCAAAAAGCACTATGATGACTCCGGTGTCCTATAATTTATTAAATAAAGCAAGCTCCATGTAAATTGACTTGGTGATTGATAAATATCAAACTCATATAAACACAAATGGAAGATATGTTTTGAACAGGAACTTTTTCTATGCAGAAGCATGCTCCTGAGGAGCTCCTCAGCACCAATATTGAATTCATGGCTGCCTCACTACAAGGACTCTTCTTCAAAGGAGCCAGAGTTTCAGTTCCACAAAAGGGCAAAATCAATCTCCTTGTCTAACTGTCTTCACCTTGCACCATCTCCCATAGATGAACCTGCGAGGAAAGTTACCAATCTCCAAAACACCCACAAGAGCAGTCCTCTAGCACTATCTTACAGCAACAAGCTGCAATCTGAGAAAGAGGGTGATGATGATGATCATGGAAAAGAAGCAGAAGTCAGTTCAGGAATCCAGAGTATCTTTGCAAGTTCTGAGTTTGGAGAAAGAGTAGTGAATGATGATGATGAGCAGGGTGATGGAGGGCAGAACCTGGTGGAGAGTGGAGAAATATGTGGATCAGGGCTTTGTAGCAGTGATATGATTGATGCTTATTACCAGAAAATGATTGAAGCAAACCCTGGCAGTGCACTTTTGCTCGGCAACTATGCCAGGTTCCTGAAAGAGGTAAAAGATATCAACTAATCAAGAACATTTCACTCCCAATTTATTGATTACTGGTTTTTGAAAATTTTCTGAAATAAAGGAAGAGAAATGAAGACTTGAAAAATTGTGTAACTCTCATCATTTTTCAGATCTCACAGCGTGAAAGTCTGGTGTACTGAGAACGCGCTTAAAGAAAGAGAAATGAAGCTGAAGTTGACTAACCACAGATTCATCTGTCACCAACTTGCATGGCTTAGCGCTTTTTAGATTAATATTCTTAATTACGGCTAAATGGTCTTTCCTTTTCTTTTTTTGACTTAGATTCAAGGAGATACTTATAAAGCTGAGGAGGTTTGTGGAAGAGCGATTTTGGCTAATCCAAATGATGGAAACATATTGTCACTCTATGCTGATCTGATATGGGAAACACGGAAGGATGTCCAAATAGCTGAGAATTACTTTAATCAAGCTGTAAAAACTGCCCCAGATGATTGGTAAGGCATCATGTGCTTGTGATTGGTCATTTTTCAATTCATTTTTATTTTACTTATGTATTATTATTGCAGCTATGTCCTATCTTCATATGCTAGGTTTCTCTGGGATGTTGAAAATGAAGAAGGGAATGAAACCAGACTGACCCCAATAATGGATCTCCACCAAGTTTCTTCCATGGACCTCCTCTGCATTCTCCTGTAGGAGAAGCTTCTTCCTATTCTCTTTTCTCTAAATACTTGTCAGGCAGTGCTGGTTGTAAGACAATCAGCTAATCAAATAATTAACAGTCCCTTTCTTTTCTTTGTGTTTTGGATTCTGCTGGGGCCTTATTTCTCAAAGCAACTTTGCAATTACTGATTAAGAAGTTACAATCATAATCAAACCTTTATTGCAGTTAAGTAACTGGATCTGGTACAAGGAATGGAAGGCTGGCAACCGTGGTGCTAAAAAAAAAAGAGAGAAAAAAAAAATGAAAGAAAGAATAATTCCAAATAAATCAATATGAAGATTTAAATGGATGATAATACTAATCATACATGATTATGAAATGGTGATAACTATTGTAAGCATGACATCTTTTTGGGTTACAAATGGTAAACAAATCAAAATTTTAGGGGGGAAAAAAATAAACATTTATGGAATTGTAATTTACAATATTTAGTTTTAAGCAATTGAATCAGACAAACTTAAGAGGAGATGCTTTTGTATTGTTGTGACAAATATAACTATTTATCCCACACTCCATTCCAATTGCAAAAGAAGAACCTTTCAATTTTTATTCAAGGGTATGAGCACAACATTTACTATTATTATTTTTTTTTTTTTATCATTTCTTTTGTTATGCGATTAAGATTACACATAAAAGTTCTTTGATTATTTATTTTCTTCAATCATATGATAAAGTTCCGATGAAGGTTACTTATGTTTTTTCATTTTTTTCTATTATTATTATTATTAATGATGTGATAGCTTGTGGGGTATTCTATCATGATTTGATTGAGCAACAGCAAACAAGAAAGTGCTAATGATATTTTTGCACATTGGGATAAAATTATTTGTTTGCACATTGGGATAAAATGGAAAGAAACTTGGCGCAAGGCTAATTAAACCCAAAAAAAGAAAAGAAAAAGAAAAAGAAAAAGAAAAATCGAGCCTTTCTTTTAAACTTGAAGGACCAAGAACCATTATGCTAACATTAAACGCTAGATGTAAAAATATTATACGTTACCCTTTTTTTCACACTTTTTTGAAAATATAAACCATATAATTTGGAGAAAAAAACTTTTATAACATATACTTATATGCATTTTCTCATGTATTGTTGTTTATAGAAAAAAAAAAAAAGAAAAAAGAGGAAATTATGAATTAAATCATGTTTTGTAATTTATTAATTATACATAAAAAAATTATTTATATTATATATATATATATATATAAAGATATTGATTAGATATAATTTATATACAAATTATTTCTCTTCTTATTTTCATTAAAAAATATAACTATCTAATTTGAAAAGTTCAAAAAATTTATCAAAGATATTAATATTTTGGTATTCATAATCTTTTCCTTTTTTTTACCTTATAAGTTTCTAAGCCTTTGAATTATTTTACCATAAAAAAATTATAATCATTAGAATGTAAATTTTAAAAAATTAAAGTTAAAATTAATAATTGATGCATAATTAAATTTTTTTTAAAATTTTTTTTAATTTTATTAAGTTATAAATTATATAATAAAATAATTATTTTTAATTTTTATAAATTTTAAATTTTTTTTAAAATTAAAAGTGAGATTTTAAAAATAAAAATTTAAATTTTTAATAATTATAATGACTTTTTAAAAAAATTTTAAAAAAATAATTTTATATTAAAAAATAATTTGATTCATTCACAATTGTTTATATTATCAAAAAGAAATAATAAAGTATTAGTAGGAAAAAAAAAAAAGCAAAGAAAGAAAATTATTAAACGGTGGAACGAAATGGCGGCGGGTGACGTCAGCTTACAGGTGGCCCCAAAAAAGTGACGGAATCAAATG
This sequence comes from Rhizophora mangle, assembly GCA_037832345.1. NCBI lineage: Eukaryota > Viridiplantae > Streptophyta > Magnoliopsida > Malpighiales > Rhizophoraceae > Rhizophora > Rhizophora mangle. The sequence goes on along the minus strand of JBAPLJ010001940.1, from coordinate 60,468 downwards.
TGCGGTATGACGGAATATGAGTAGACTGACGCCGTCACGTCGTTCTGTTTCCGGACCCGAAATGCACTCTCCATTACGCTTCACCAAAAAAGAGCGTGGCGTCCAACTTGAGTGGTCCACTGACACAAAACCCACTCTCGTGATTGCGAGCGTGTAATTTACACAGCGCTGCATCATTCACCGTCATCATATTTTTAAATTTAAATTTAAATTATTTATTTTTTTATTTAATTTATTTTATAAAAAAAATTATTATTAAATAATTTTTTTAATACCATCTTAATAAATTTAAAATTTTATCATAATTAATTTAAATATCTAAATTTATTTTTTCTATCCATAACTTATTCTAATAAAAAATAATTTTATTTATTTATTAAGTAGAATATTATTATTTTATGATTTTAAAAAAATTAATATTATATATATCAAAAAATTTTATAAAAAAAATATATTCGATTTTAATAATTTTTTAAAATATAATTATTTTTTTATTTTTAAAATTTATATTTTAATCTTAAAAAAATTTTAAAAATTTATTTTAATTTTCTCTACATTCTTATTTTGAAAAAAAAATAACTAATAAATTTTTTTTTTTTTTTTGCAAAACATTCGATAAAATTTGAATAAAAACTTGAATTTATAATTTTTAAAATTATAATAATTTTTTTTTTATAATTATATCATAATATTAGATAATAAATTAATAAAATTTAATATAAATAATTTTTAACTAATAAATTTAAATATATTAAATTTAAACATATAATATATAAATATATATATTATTATAATTATACATATTTATGATTTTAATTATTTATAAAAAAAAAAAAAAATATTATTATATTATTATCTTTATTAAAATATATAATAATTAAAAAATATTAAAATATTTTTTTTTTTTTAATTTTTATTTATTTATATAAAAAATTAATTATTTTTATCTATTATTATACTTAAATTTTAATTATATTTTAGAAATATTTTTTCAATTAAAAATATACAATTAATTAAGTTAATAATAATATTAGTGGTTAATAATATTCATAATTATATTATAATAATATATTATATAAAAAATTTTAAAAAAATTAAATTATATAATCACTTAATAAAAATATATTTAAAAAATATATATATAAATATATTATTATATTTTTTTAAAATTTAATAATTTTTTATCTTATTATATCGTATTATATATAACTATTTTGATAATTAAAATTTTTTTAAATAAAAAATGATTTAAAATAATATTAATATGATTATTATTAAGAAATTATATTTTTATAATTTATTTTTTATAATTAAATATTTTAATTTTATTTTTTAATATATTTATTAGTAATTTATATTTTTATAATTTTATTTTTTTAATTAAATATTTTAATTTTTTATTATTTTTTTAATACGTACCTTGTGTGTAAAAAAAATTTAAAAAAAAAAAAGTACGTTCCCCTGTTATATTCAGCCCCCAACTTATTAGTCAAAAAATAATTAAAAATAAACACAAGGTGGAAGGTCAAAAGGTGAAAAAGACACGATGGTCACGAACGAGGTAGGTCAGCTTTAACGGACACGTGCAATCATCTGAATGGGTGATTTAAAATATTGCAAGGCACACACTTCCGTACCACACGGTGAGATTATCACCACCATTCTATGATTACGACATCTACGTGGCAGTTCTTTACCGATAATTAATTAATTAATATTATTATTATAAAAAAAAAACAAAATATAAAAAAAGGAGAGAGATGGGTAGAGAGAGAGAGAAAGTAACCAACAAGCAGAGCAACACCCTCAACGGTTTGTTTGCCTGTCTCTCTACCACAAACACAAACTTCACGGAGAGAGAGAGAGCGGGGGGGTGGGGGGGAAGAGAGAGAGAGAGAGAAGAGAGAATTTGGGAGAAAAGTGGGTTTTTATTAGAAGGGTGTGTTTTTGTGTTGCTTCTGATTGTTTTTTTTGCAGGTTCACTATGGAGGGAAAGGAAGAGGCCATTGCTGTTATGCTACCAGCTCCTGATGCTTGGAAGAAAATGGTAATTTTTTTCTTTTTTTTTTGACCTAACTTTCTTTGTAAAGTTTGCAGCTTTATTGTTTTCCCTCCTCTTGTTGTGTATGTGGTTGTATGCATAAGCTTAGAGGGTATTGGTTCTTGCTTAAATAATGTGATTCCCTTTTGTTATTGATGTTAATTTATTATAATTTGGTGAAAAATTGTGTTTTTTTTTCTTTTTTTGGGGTTTGGTAAGTTGGGGTAGGGCCATTTTGATGTTAAGTGGTAGTCACTCATATATATAAATATATATGTTTTCAAATAGGATGACTAGGGCATGTCGACTTCTGGCAGTAATTTTATGTTTATAGTTTCTATGTTGTATGTGTTTTTACCTGGTTTTGTTGGTAGTTGTTGTGGTGAGCATGTTGAAGGTCCTTTCCCCTCCCCCCCCCCCCTAAAAGGGTTCTGGCTGCTTCAGAGCTGGGGGGGAATTGGTCAACTAGTGTTGTTTTTATGATAAAATTCCCCGATTTAGCTTGTGGTGGTGGAGCTTGTGAATTGTTGAAAGGTCATCTTGACCAAAAAAAAAAAAGAGTGTTGGAATGGCATTAGCATAGCTATAAGTTAATGTATAAATGTTAATTGTTGTGTAAATGGGATTTTGTACAGTCGTTGGTCATGCTTAGAATTCAATGTGCCATCTTGTGGGGTTTTATTGAACTATGCCATCTTGTTTGGGAGAATATTCCAACTAGATTTGCATTTGAAGATATTAATGCTTAGAATTTAATTGAATTTTATAATTTTTTTTTTAAATTTTTTTCATGCTATGATCTTGGCCAACAGTCTTTTATTTATAGTAGCATCTAATACTACCTTTACAGTCAGCATATGATTTTCTAGATTGATAAATAATTGGACTGATGTCATATTGATTACTATTTTTGTTGGCTTTAGTATGGCATAGATTTCATTATTGAATCAATTTTTGGTTATATCTTGTGCACCATTTGTTAGAATTTTAGGTTATACCTTATTAGAATTTTTTTTTATTGAATCTCAAGGTTTAATGTTTAGTTGTCTTGCCCTGTGGTTAGGTGGTGCTAATTCCGTGCTTCTTGTACATTATAGCAGAAATAGATATAAGAGAACTTGATACTTGTGGTTTGTCTTATGTTCTTGATTTTTTTTTCCTCCATTATCTGCATTCTCTTCTCTGTGTTGTTCATTTTTTCTAATCTCAATTCAAGGCAAACATTAATTAGTTGATCTCCAATCAAATAAAGAGATGATATCAAGCTGTTGACTCATCTTTCAACAAATGCAAGAAATAATCACATGTTAGGTTTCCAGATATGTAAAGTCATTTTCCCTTTAATATTGGAGTAGAGAAGTATATAGGAGATGGGAGGAGGGCCTCCAGCCGTGGGGATGTGAGATTGGCAAACAAAAGAGGCATTATAAAATTTCCTGTTGCAAAATTCCAATTAGGTGAGAATGTCATCAGCAAGCTTCTGTTGAGATTCTGTTCTTAGTTCAACATAAAATGAGTTTATGTGCTGCAAGGATATGTAGTTATGGTCACTGGTTCTCCTTCCTTTGGCCTTTATTTGTTTATTTTTCTTTTGAATGGTCAATCATTCCACTGAAGGATGAGCCTTGGTGTGATAGGAAGGGACCTCTATTGTGACCTGGAGTTCACTAGTTTAAGTTGTGGGAACACCCTGTTTGTGAAAAACAAGGGTAAGGCTACCCACACCCCATAGTGTGGTTTGATTTGAAGTTAAACAATGTGTCTGATTATCTGCCATGACTGTTATGATGTTGATTCAATAGTATGGTATACCACACTGGACTAAGGCCTGGTTTTAGAGTTTGTAGACATGATTTAAAAGTCTTTATGGGGTTTTGCTTAAATTGTTCACATCTGTGGAACTTTTATAAAGGATACCATCAAATTGTGACTAAGCCAAATGCAGTGTTTTTTGGTATGTGGGAGCATCAATGTCAGTTTAGATGTCATGTAAGCATGAAATCTCAAGGGCAAAATTTTACACAGATAAGTGAAGATCCTGGAAAATTAAGAATTGATAAGATGAGGACAGGCTTACATTTTTCAACAACGCAAGCACAAAGCTAGGATGATCTCAACAGAACTTCACATGTCACTATCATTCCATGGGGTTAAAAGGAACAAGTGCCAATGTGATAGCTTCCTCAACCAATGAAGTAGCTAGTTTGTCTGACAGGTAATGTGGCAGAAAATGGCTACAGGATCCTGATTCATTTGGTTTAATGATCCTGTGTTCACATGCAAGTTGCAGGACAAAGTATGTCCTCATATTTCTGTTGCCGAGTTATTTTAGTGATTTGTCTATCTATACAATGTTTTACAAATTAGTTGCTCTTTGATGGTCGGTTCATCTTATGGATCAAGGGAGAGTCATATGGTACTCCACTGAAATCAATTAAATCAAATAATAGACTGACAATAAAGCGGCATTATTTGTTGTTGTTATGGATGTAGCATAAGTTTTAGTGACATTTTTCCCTGTTCTGTCACAGTACTACCCTAAGACAGGAGGTACACCAAGGAAGAATGAGATTGTGTTTGTTGCTCCCACTGGCGAAGAGATCCATTCGAGGAAACAGTTGGAGCAGTACCTGAAATCACATCCTGGTAGTCCACCAATATTAGAGTTTGATTGGGGTACTGGTGAGACCCCAAGGCGGTCAGCAAGGATCAGTGAGAAGGCCAAGGCAACTCCAACACCAGAAAAGGAGCCTGCAAGGAAGCGTAGTCGAAAATCATCAGGTTCAAAAAAGGAGAAGAAAGAAACAGAATCTGATCATGGAAAGACTGAAGGTGAGAATGAGGCTCAGATGCAAGATGGCTCTGAAAAGGAAAATGCTGAGGCAGAAAAGGGAAAAGATATCACTGATGAAAATGAGGACAAGGAGAATAAGGAAACAGAATCTGCTCCTGAAAAGACTGAAGGTGAGAAAGATGTTCAGATGCAAGATGCAGAGGGCTTTCCAAAGGAAAATGCTGAAGCAGAAAAAGGAGAGGATCTCACCAATGAAAATAAGGACAAAAAGGAAGCTGAGGATGCTAATGAGGGAAGAGGAGATGCTGTGGGTGAGGAACAACCAAATGCAATGGAGGTTGAAAGGCAAGGAAATGATGAGGCAAAAGCGAAGGACCAACCTACTGCAGAAGCTGGTTCTGGTGAACTAACTGAAAATGGTAATGAGAAAATTAAAAACTCAGCAGGAAAGGTTTTGCAAACTGAGACAGCCAAAGCAAATGTCATAGGTAACAATGGCACTTCAGATCCTGTGGCTGTGAAAGCAGATGGAGAAGCAGGAAAAGAGAATCCTGATGCTGCAGTTGCTGCACCTCAGGGAGAGATCAGAGGCAAACCAGATGTACAGGATGGAATGTGCGGCACTCCCTCAGATGGGAAGGCCAAGACAGTGGATGGGGAACTTGTGGAAAATGGCAGAGTTAACCAAATAGAGCGAAGCGAGGTGCCACAACATCCAGCTCCTCCTGCTGCAAACTGCTGAACAATCTGCTTTCTTATTCATGGACTTTAGTAATGCTCCTGTAATATTTCTGACCTCTTTTCCTGTTGTAGCAGCATTTTGGATTCCTTGGATGACTGTAACCTTTAACACCATAGTCTTGACTTCTAGATTTGATGGCATGTTCATGTTAGATCTGATATGTTTGTAGGGAAATCAGCCGACCTCATAGAAGCAGGTTGTAGGTGACTCAGCTTTGTTGCGTTGTGCAGGGACTTAAGATTATAGGCATATGAGTCCTCGACTTTTATGGTTAGTGACTAAGACTATATGTTCCATGTTTATCTATCTTATTTGTGGCTTGTGAATTGCTTTTCTGTGATCCTTTTATGGAGCTCTCATTTCCTGCTATGGAAGTTTGACTCATGCTCACAGAATTTATGCAATTTAAGAATCTGCCTTTGAATATCTATGGTGGTGTAGGGAGGTAAAACGAGGTTTGCAGTGATGAGTCAGAATTGCTTATTCCATTTTCTGCATGTTTCTTCGGCTTGGACCTTCTCAGGAGCTTTTTTTTTTTTATTCTTTTCTCTAAATTCTTTTGGGTACATCAGAAAATTCTCAGGAACTGTTGAAAATTTGGCTGCGTCACTTTGTTGGTTTTGTGCTTTATACTGAGTCATCAATAGGAACACGCAGCAGTAGTATTTTCTTGGATTGGGTATACTGGTTGCTAAGTTCAGTTGCCATGGCTGTTCTTTTCAATGTGTGTCATAACACTAACCGTGAAAAGGGCCCCCCTAAAGGTTCGAGTCTGGATGCTTACAGTGAGTTTAGGAGCATTGGAAATTATGGGGTTTAAGGCCACGGCTTTCTCAAGGGCCAACAGATCTCCTGCACAAACCAAGGGCATAGGAATTGGCTTCTTATCCAAGTGACCAAGCTGCGGGAAATTACCGGAATATTCACAAAAGCACTACATGAATATTAGAATTTATCCGGGGTCCATCGACTGCCCCAAAGCTTTCCATATCAAAGCTTTGGTTGGTTATTACCTGACATCTCAATCCAATAATCAAAGCCCATGAATGCTCTCTACCGCTTCAACTTCCCACCTCATCCAAGAAAGATGTGTGACAGTTAACTTTGAGAGTAAATAAAGTTAAGAATCTATACCCAAAGCGTCTTCAAAGTTATCTTTAATATTTGGACCAAGGTCGGGTTAAGAATCTCCTTTTTCAGGTGATTATATCACAAGGCTAAGAATCTTTTCCAACCTCCTTTTTCAAGAGATTATATCACAAGGCCAAGAATCTTTTCCATGAGTTTCTTATTCTTGGTCTTATGGCATGCCTGAAGAATAAGAACTGCATTAACATCCAAAGGGTTGATCCTTTTGTCACCTTTGAGTTACAAAAGATTGGAACATACCCTCTTCTTTTCTACAAATGGAATGCACTTTTCTTGATCATCTGTCGATCAAAGATATGGGGGGTTCCTCTTCGCACTTCCTCCGGCTCTTCCTCATCTTCTCTGTCATTCCTTCCAATGGTATGCCTTTCCCATGTCGCCATTTGATTTTCATGTCTATTTTGTTTACCTTTTGGAGCTTCTTTCTGCTTAGATATGCAGTAGTTCATTTTAAGAGACTTTGTATCTTAATACACACATATACAATAGCTGATGTTCTGTTCCTCATACTTAGCTTAAGAGACTATTGAGCCATGATATTGCTTTTGTTAAAGATTAACCCTTTGGAGTGTTTCATATGAGTTGCTTACTTCCCCTTGTTTAGTGTGCATATTGTTGTAGATTCTCCTTATGTAAATGTAATCTGTTTGTTCATGTGAATGAATGTGGAAGCAAACACGAGGTACTGTCATGCAAAGCTTGAAATGAATACAATTGGACAATTGCTTTTGCTATTTGAAGTTGAACATTTAATCTTTGGATACTGCAAATTATTGCCAGAGTTTAACCTACTAATGGAACATTCTGGCAGTTGATTTTTGAAGGGTGATCTTGACATATATCCACCCAATCAAAATTTGAGCATAAGTGGGATATAGTTCATAGGCATGCCAAATTACTATCGGAAGATAAAACAACCATGCTCGTGCTCATGTTGTCACATTATTTATACTTCCCTAGGAAGCAACAGGACAATTTCCTCCCCTTTTTTCTGATGTACTCTTGTGACATTCCATTAAGTTGGTTAAGACTTAAGATCAAGACCTGGAGGTTAGAATTCACAGTCATGATGGGTTCAAAAACCTTCTCCTGCCAACTTTTCAAAGACATTTTCTTTTGTGTCACATAATCTGGAGATTATTCTATCAACCTATATTTCCTGTCTATACTTTGGTTAATGAACTCTTTTGTTTCTCTGTGCTGCAGTTTTGATGGGGCATGCTTTCACTGGAACATATGGGGTAAATTATGGTAGGATAGCAGATAATTTACCTGCGCCACATGTTGTGGTCACACTTCTTAGAGCTGCAAAGATTAAAAACATTAGAATCTATGATGCAGATCATGAAGTCCTTAAGGCCTTCAAAGGCTCTGGCATTGAAATAATAGTTGGACTACCCAATGAGTTCTTGAAGGAAATTAGTATTGGTGAGGATCGTGCGATGAATTGGGTGAAAGAAAATGTGGAGCCATTCCTTCCTGGTACTCATATTGTTGGAATCGCTGTGGGAAATGAGGTCCTAGGGGCTACTGATATTGAGTTGTCAGAGGCCTTAGTGCCTGCAGTGAAAAACGTTTATGCTGCCTTGCAAAGATTAAGTTTAACTAAAACTGTTAGGGTCTCTAGCCCACATTCAGAGGCTGTATTTGCCAATTCTTTCCCACCATCCGCGTGCACTTTCAAGGAAGATGTTCTTGTGTACATGAGGCCATTGTTGCAGTTCTTCTCACAGATTGGTTCCCCTTTTTACATAAATGCCTATCCTTTTCTGGCCTACAAGAATGATCCTGAGCATATTGACATTAAATACGCTCTATTCCAGAAAAATCCTGGGATCATAGATTCAAAGACTAATCTACACTATGACAACATGTTTGAAGCTCAGGTGGATGCAGCTTATGCTGCACTAGAAAAAGCTGGGTTTCCTAAGATGGAAGTCATAGTTTCTGAAACCGGTTGGGCTTCTCTTGGAGATGCAAATGAAGCTGGTGCTACACTGAAAAATGCAAAGGCATACAATAAGAATCTGCGTAAACGACTAGCTAAAAAAAAGGGTACTCCATATAGACCAAAGATGAAGGTGAAAGCTTATGTGTTTGCCTTGTTCAATGAGAACAACAAACCAGGGCCAACTTCAGAGAGGAACTTTGGATTGTTTAAACATGATGGCAGCATTGCATATGATATTGGCTTCACTGGACTCAAAGAATCCTCTGCAGTTTCATCTCTTGTTCGTTTCAAGGTATGAGGTTTCTGATGACAATAGCTGCCAAGTTGTTTTGAAGTAAAAAAATTATTTGATGTCACTTGTTATTGTCTTTTTCACCATAGTCAATATCAAGTTTTCAATTTCTAATTGCACTCCTATTAACAAGCAATGATAAAGGAACTTGTGACCCCCAAGTTGTGAAAAACAAAAGTAAAACTGTATGCATCAGACTTATTCTTTACAACATAGAATTTTTTCCTAATAAATTTCAGTTTACAGGATATTGGTCGGCTCAGTTGGCCAGCATCTTCGTACTTGTTCGTCTTGACGAGCTGTGCTGCAGTTCTGCTTGTAATTGTAGCTTCATGATCAGTTGGAGAATTTAAGCCTTCAGCTGCCATGTTCAGTGGGATGTACATCAGTTGAAACACTTGAAAAAGCTTCTTGAATTTACTAATATGGTTCTAACATATTGATGTACACAACATTTTATTTTCCATTCTTGAATCACCTGATGATAACAAAGAAAATTGCTGATGGTTTTTTCAGAATATTTTTAACAATTTACCATAGTCTTGTAAATGAAGCTGAGAAAAGGAGGGGAAAAAAGAAAAGGGAGCTAACTTCATATTGTAACACTCAAATCTTCTCGTTTCTTTCTTTCTCAAAACTTGACATTCTTTCAATGAAGACCAAGGAGATAGAACAAGTTAATAAATAAATGTCCTGCATAACAGGAAGAAACACTTGAAAATGACATAAATAATTCCCTGCTTAAATTCATTTGAATTGGGATTTTAAATTGAAGGGTCTTGAATGGGAATATCTTAAACTAGGCTGGAAAATTTTATAAAAAGGATTTACGCTTTTCATCTAAAAAAAGATAAAGATTTCTTGTTGAACACGTTAATAATTAAAAAATTTTAATTTTAATTTTTAAAATTTCAAGTTTTAAAGATTTTTTTTTTTTAATAAATCTCTTAATAAGAAAAACAAATGATAAAAGAATCTCATGAAATGCTTTAAGGGAAATAGTTAATAATGAATATATTAATCTTTTGATTAATGAATGCAACAAGGCATTGGTTAGAAGAAAATGATGTTATTGTCTATCACTTACACTCCATTTGACTTCATTAGTCATAATTATCAATTCAATCTGATTTAACCAGCTAAACTGCAGATTAATTAGAGGTAGATTTGACTATTTGAATTGATTTGCAATCGACTTGACATGATTTCAGAGGCGCATTAACTCCAATCCATGATTTAGTTGTTTGCAATATTAATATATTATATCCAACTTAAAATATATGACATCATATTTTGTGTGTTTTTAAAATTTTACATTTAACTCTTTTTAATTAAATGAAATATAATTAAAAAAAAGATGATTTTTTTAATAATTTATATCTTTAAAAAAATATATATTATATTTTTATATAATATTTATAAAAAATTTAATTAAATTAATAATTTATTATGATATAAGATAATTAAATTAATTAAAATATTTATTTAATTACAGTTATATAAATTAAATTATTTACTTTTTTTTTAACCTATTGCAGGCATATGGATAAAGAAGTCTATTCACTGCATCTAAGCCATTGTATACATGAAATGGTGATATACATGCTTTAAAATACATGACAATCTCTCACATTTTATTTTCTTAGTTTCTATCTCAACCATAATTCCACATCATTGGATCCTAATCTTGTACCATTTCAACTTTTGTAATTGAAGTTCAGCTGTGGGATTCCCAAATGTTATTTTCTTGTGAATCATTTACCAAAATGAAACACTTTCAAAAGAAAAGGCATATAGTAGTACAAGGAAGGGAAAATCTTATTCTTATCTAAAACACACATTTGGAGTGGCTTAGCGACATGTGGGGGATTTTCATCTTTACATGTGTAAGCATCGAAGAGTTTTTAAAACACTATAAAAATAGGAGAACAAATCCCTCTTCCTCTATCAATCATCTTTCTATTGATTTTATTATTCTTATTCCATTTCATCCTTACCTTTCTTAAATATCAATGCATTCAACAATATCCTTTCATTAATATCCTATATGAATACTTAGTATTATATTTTGTTTTAAAATAAAACCAAAACATTAACAAAATAAATAAACTTATGTTAGTTTTGTCAGTAAAATTAAATTTTACTAATCATGTCACCTAATACGTCAAATTGGAATTGGCTTGCAATTTTTCTCGTATTATCAATTAGCTTTAATTTAGAATTAACAATTAATTAAAGTTTTATTTCGAGAGAAAAGAAAAATATAATATATAAAAAATGAAATATTGGTGTATTATTGAAAGTACCCTCTCTCACCCAGTCTCTTTGTATTTTTTTTTTTCTTCTTTTTTATCTATATTTGCATCACTTTTAATAATTTTAAATATTTTTAAAAAATATTTATGTGATATTTTTAAAAATTTCATAAATTAAGAATATATAGCATCGTATGAATCAATCAATCTAGATTTAATTGTAATTAAATAAAAATTGTATTTATTCATAAAATCTTATATTAATTGTAATTAAATCTCTATAATTATAAGATTTTTTGAAAAAAAATATAAAAAAAACTCTCAAATTTTTTATTTATAATAAAAAAATAATTATTTCAAATAAAGGAAAAAAATATCTCAATTTTTTCAAAAAAATATTCTCAAGTTTCCTTAAATTGGAAAAAAAATATTGTAATATTTTTTTTCAAAAAAAATTCTTTTTAATTTTCTTTAAAATATTTTTAAAAAATTCTTAAAATTAAATTAACAAAGATAATTAATTTAAACCAGATTTAGTTAATTATAAGATTTCAAGTTTTATTATTTTAATATTTTTCATCTAATATCCAGAACATGATCAGTACCTAAAATGAGTATAATGGAGATAAAAAAAATATTTAGATAATTTTTTTTTTTATCATTTGGTAATGTAAATATTTACAACAAAGTAGGTGGAGTATTGTTTGATAATAAATTGATAAGAGTATTGTTTGCACTTGTTTCGAAAATATTCGGTGTGAACTTATAAATGTTTCCACATTAAGAGGGGTTAACATGAAAGTATTTAAAATAAAAGATTTAAAATAATTACACATCAACTGGGAGGTTGCATTAAATTCCCTGCTAATCTATTTTACTAGATTGTTAAAGTATATTCAATAATTTTTTTTTTTTTTCTTGCCAAGGAACTGTTTAACTCAAAAGTTTGGAGTAGCTTGGATTGGATTGGACTTGTGACTATTTAGCGATAAAATCTTTGATAATTGATAGAAATAGTTTAGACTTTTTGGTGGAATTTGGGCTCAGTTTAGTCCGCCCAAATTGAAACATTTTTCATTTAGATCTAACCTAACCTTAAACCCAATTTGATAATAAGGCTGGCTTTCAATAGATCACTTTTAATAATTTTAAATATTTTTAAAAAATATTTATGTGATATTTTTAAAAATTTCATAAATTAAGAATATATAGCATCGTATGAATCAATCAATCTAGATTTAATTGTAATTAAATAAAAATTGTATTTATTCATAAAATCTTATATTAATTGTAATTAAATCTCTATAATTATAAGATTTTTTGAAAAAAAATATAAAAAAAAACTCTCAAATTTTTATTTATAATAAAAAAATAATTATTCCAAATGAAGGAAAAAAAATATCTCAATTTTTTTAAAAAAATATTCTCAAGTTTCCTTAAATTGGAAAAAAAATTCTTTTTAATTTTCTTTAAAATATTTTTAAAAAATTCTTAAAATTAAATTAACAAAGATAATTAATTTAAATCAGATTTAGTTAATTATAAGATTTTAAGTTTTATTATTTTAATATTTTTCATCTAATATCCAGAACATGATCAGCACCTAAAATGAGTACAATGGAGATAAAAAAAATATTTAGATAATTTTTTTTTTTATCATTTGGTAATGTAAATATTTACAACAAAGTAGGTGGAGTATTGTTTGATAATAAATTGATAAGAGTATTGTTGGCACTGTTTCGAAAATATTCGGTGTGAACTTATAAATGTTTCCACATTAAGAGGGGTTAACATGAAAGTATTTAAAATAAAAGATTTAAAATAATTACACATCAACTGGGAGGTTGCATTAAATTCCCTGCTAATCTATTTTACTAGATTGTTAAAGTATATTCAATAATTTTCTTTTTTTTTGCCAAGGAACTGTTTAACTCAAAAGTTTTGAGTAGCTTGGATTGGATTGGACTTGTGACTATTTAGCGATAAAATCTTTGATAATTGATAGAAATAATTTAGACTTTTTGGTGGAATTTGGGCTCAGTTTACCTTAAACCCAATTTGATAATAAGGCTGGCTTTCAATAGATCTACTACTACTAGGCAAAAATCTGGACTAGCCGGCCTTGGCCCAATTCATAGTTTCATGAAATGCAGGAGCACAAGTTCCATTGGGTGGGTTTTGGGTTTGAGGTCAACAATGTACAGAACCTTTCTTGCTTTTAATCTTTAAACAAAAGAAATGTGCCTTAGTTCTTAAGTTAGAAAGTTAGGGCAATTTTGATTGTTCATTTACTGTCTTTTTGAAAGTTCCATGCAATCTTTGAGTCAAAAGTCTTGTTTCCGTGCACCAAGTCCCACGTAATTGGAGAGTTCACAAGCTGAATGACCTGTGAAAAAAGTTCACCCTCTTTCATGGTTGAAGAAAACAAACATTCAAATTCAGGAATTCTGGAAGCTAAACTGGAATCTGCCAGTCTAATTTATTGACTTTGGGCCTTCTCCTTGTCAAAGGCTCCGTATTTAGTTCATATTTATTTATTTATTTTTATCTTAACTATCTAGGCATATAGCTTTGCATAACTTACAGAAATCTTAGCTTAACAGTTAAATTTACTGCATGGACTCAAAATGTTTAAGATTCAAGTCTCATTTATCATCCATCAAAAGAAGAGAAAAAAAAAAAAAAAAAACAAAGAGACAGAATAAGAAACAAAAATTTGAAGATGAGAAAGAAACTCATTAATGAACATCTAGTAATATGATTAATTCAGCATGAGCTAATGAGCTTCCCAGTAATTTATCAAATAATCCACGGGTCTAAAAATCATCTCTCTAGTTCAAACCATTAGATGCATGAAAGCTAAAGTCAATTAGAGCTATGTTTACAAATTCAACCATTTTTTAGTCTCCGCATTTAAACTTTTCACTTCAATGGAAGCTAGACTTTTGAATACCAGAAAAGCCTGGTCAGGGCCGCGTCCCAGTCAACACGACACACCTCCATGACTAATACCCCATATTATCATTATATACATACATATGGGAACCCCAAGTGATCATAACTTCAACACAGGTGATATAAAGCAATAAGAAGGAGGAAGGAAGGAGAAAAGAAATATAATTTAGGGACAAGTTGAGAATTGAGTCGAAAAGGTTGTCAAGAGATGGCAAGAGTTATTGGTATTGTTTTTGTGTTCATTGCGATGGTGTTGTTGCAAGTTGTAGCAGCACAAAAGGTCCATGTGGTAGGGGATAGCCTTGGCTGGAACGTGCCAACCGGTGTTGCGGCAGTGTACACCAATTGGGCTAAGGGGCAGACGTTTGCGGTTGGTGACATTCTTGGTAAGCCTGTCTACCCTCCTCTTGCAAAATTTAGATTTTAATACAGACGTTTCAAGTTTAAAATTGATAAGATATATATATATATATATATATATATATTGGAATATTTGTGCTAATTGGAAGGAAACGCTCTAATTAGCAAATCAATTTACTTCATCATTTCAGAGTTCAACTTCACCACCAACGCACATGATGTGCTCCAAGTCCAAAAGTCATCTTTTGATGCATTGGCAACCATTGCCAATCAGGCCAAAAGCTGGCAATTACAGTCTCAGGAACACCAGGCGCCTCACCACCCTCTAAAACTCCTACACCAGCCACCCCAACCACTCCTACCACTCCTAACATTCCTTCACCTTCTTCGAAAACTAACCCACCCGCCTGTGCTCCGACCCCATCCCCAGGCCCCACGGGCTCCGAAACCACAGGAACATCAGGCCCAACCACCCCTCCTCCTCCTCCTCCTCCTGCGTCCTCCGCTTCCGATGCCTTGGCAAACATCTTTGCTTCAATTTTGGCTATTACCTTAGCATTGCTGTTTTAGATTTTATACTTTTTTTTCTTCTTTTACTCTATGTGATGGATGGTATTTGTACTCGATCTTGTTCTTCGATGTGACAATAAATTACACTATGTTCCTTTTAAATTCAATTAGGGAAATTGAATAACATTTTTTCTTATGAGGTTAATGGCACGGTTATTACCACTAGTCGTGTTGCTTCAATTGTCTTGTAGTCAGACTCTCTACCTACCTCTGCTTCATTCACCTCACCATTACATTTCTTTTTAGTTGGTCGCTGCTAGAAGTCAGCTCTACCATTAAACTACATGGAAAGACTTACCCAATACGTCAAGTCCAAACAATTGACTTGGAAATTAATTCCAAACCGTTCCCCACTTATCACGCAATGTTAGAAATATCCTGTTAAGAAATTTTTGGTTCCAGGTTCTGAATCCTAATAGCTCTAGTATTTCTCTTTGATCTCTGTTTTACAAAAGAAAAACTAAAAATAATTCTTCATGGCCCAACAGAAATGTAGATTAAATAGTGCTTACCATTTGCAAATTGAGATTACATTCTTGCTTAATGGGACATGATATAATTATAGATATTCTTGAGGTTACAATATAAATTGAGCCCAACACTGGTCAACCCAAAACGATGGGTTGACCATGGATGGACTGTCCGTCATTGTGAGGTTACAAGTCACATTCTCAAGAATATGGGTGAAAATATTGGGGATTGCATTGTGTTGAAATGTATGGAAAGCGAAAAACAGCATAATTTTCAGAACAAAACCGCCAATAGGGAAGGTGCTTCAATGTTTGTT
Organism: Rhizophora mangle; assembly: GCA_037832345.1. Lineage (NCBI taxonomy): Eukaryota > Viridiplantae > Streptophyta > Magnoliopsida > Malpighiales > Rhizophoraceae > Rhizophora > Rhizophora mangle. The sequence continues at coordinate 44,572 of JBAPLJ010001940.1, read as the reverse complement.
ACTTCTTTATGTGCTTAGGGCAAAACCTTTAAGCTACTTGATAACGAGATGTGTGCTATGTTCTCTAGATTATGTGTTGGGCCTAGTTTAAAGTTAGATTGAGATATATATATATATATATATTATAATTATTATTATTATTTTTTCTCAGATACTAAATTGGTGTAATAGGATTTTGGTTTACAAATCGTTATAGCATTAAAATTCTTCATTCACTTATTATATATATATCAATATGCATTTATTTATTTATTTAAAAAACAAATGTCTAACTACAAAATTCCAAATCTGACAACAGCCTTGGCGATAGCGAGTATATATATATATATATATATCAATATGCATTTATTTATTTATTTAAAAAACAAATGTCTAACTACAAAATTCCAAATCATGACAACAGCCTTGGCGATAGCGAGTTCAAATTTTGTATTCATGTTTTAGTGGACAATAATAGAGTGGAATGGAACAAAATGAGTTGAAATTTTGTTTAAAATTTTCAAAAAAAAATTAATTAATTATATTTATTTACTTGTCATTACATCACAAGTAATCAAATTTTATTTAAAATTTTTTAAAAAATTATTTACATAAAAAAATAAAAATCATAGATCAATCTTACAAATGTATATGAAATATAATAATTGAGTCATACTAAGTTTTGTGAATACATTTCATATCTCATAATTTAATTAATTAGCTATTTACTCTAATCATATATATCCTTGGAATTAATTTGAAAAACTACTAGGAATATGCACAAACAAACTATTTTTATGAAAACATTCTCCATTAAAATTCTTATAGTAAATAAAAAATATATAATCGTAATCAATCAAATGTTGAAAAGCTTAGTAGGATTGTGTAATATTTGTAAACTTTATTCGAAATAATAACATTATCCTTACTTTTAATGTTTTTGATATTGTTATGTATGATACCCATTTAGCCCACATAGGCAAATCCACTGCATCTCCTCTCAAGTTGCCTAGCTACTCAACTTGGAATAACTTTTGTAAAAGGTTTTGTTCTTCTTTTATTTTTTTCTCTGTCGTTTCGTTTTGTGAACTTTTAGTGCGTCGGCTAACAATTCCGCACACATGTAAAGATCGTTGGTGATGATTAGCAGCATGACTTTCTCATATTCTCCTTTAGACTATTCATGTATAAAGTGTGCAACTGGTAGCAAAAAGGGGATGTATAGCCAGAAAAGTTGATGCATATAATAAGCAAACACTACACGGCCAGAAAATGACAAATATAGAATAAAATGTGTTGTTTTGGAATAAGTAGAACCTAACACGTCTAGTTGTGTTGAAGGTTTTTGAAAGTTTTTGAAAATTAAATTAGATTAATAAAATTAAAAATTATTCTGTAATTTAATTTGATTTATTTTAAAAATTATTAATTTTAATAACAATTTAATGAATTAGTTAGTTAAATTATAAATTAATAATGAGTTACAATTTATTTAATTTTATTCATTTAAAAATTTTATAAAAAATTAAAAAATAATAATTTTTTATATTTTTATTTTATTAAAAATAAAATTTTTATTATTATAATTTTTATATATTTAATATTAAATATTAATTTTATCAATTTAATTAATTAAATTATAGAGTAACATATCTGTTTTTTTATTTTACATATTAAAAAGAAGAATACGTAGATGCATTGAAAATCAGCAAAAGAAGGAACTTATTCTCTTTTATCCTATTCAAGTAAAATCCCATCCCATTAAAATGTCAAATTTCTTAAAATTTATGTGTTTTCTTGTTCCCTCATCTTCACCTCTCATCTCATTATAATCGAATGTCCTTGAGACTTTCATTCAGATTAATGACCTAACTCCTTTTTGGTCTATTAAGAAGTTTATTAACTGGATATTGGCTATCTAAGAAGGAACAATTTTTTTCATACATTTGATAAATTTTTTACTTATTTTATAAATTACTAACACCTACTTATTTATATTACCTATGTAAAAAAAAATTGTATATTCCAAAAACAAAAATGGATGAATCTCTTGATAGTACAAAGCACAATAACTTGGTTATAACTATGTTAATAAAAGTTAAAACATTATATATAAAAGATGTGCATTTTTGTTTTTGATATATTGTAAATTAAATATAATATTTAAAAAATTTACAATATACTGAAAATAAATATCTTTCACTTATAAAATGATAATTTTGTTAAAAAAAATTATAACAAATGAGCACAATTTTTATTAACTTTAATGGCATTGTAAATTTTAGAAAAAACTGAGATTCAATTTTTTTTTGTGAGAGTCTAATTTTAACAAAATTATTATGTTGATGTAAGCCCATAAAAGATATTATTTATGTCTGAATATGTTGACCTTTAACTATACATTTAAGTTTTTATCAAAATAAAAATCACAATTTACATATTAAGAATTACAAATATGTAATCAAACGGTGATTATAATACCATTTCGCTTGTATTTATTTTTGTATCAAAAGAAGTGCATCCATTGAATGAAACCCTAATTGTGAATACTAGAATTAAGATTTCGGCAGTTGAACGAGAAGAGTAGCAGCCGGTGGCAGATAAACATCCACTTTACATCGGGATTTTGCCACTTGAAACAGGAGGGTCACATTTGCACTTCGATTGTTCTTTTGCTAGGATAGCTTTTTAGAATAGATTCCCAACAAGAGGGCGCCCACAACACCGAAAGGGCTACTAGGCATTCTAAATGTAACTCATTTTAAATATTGCACATTTTAAATATTTTTATGGTGCAGGTGCTACAATGCTCAAAACTAACCCAAAAAAAAAAACAAAAAAAAAGAGAAAAAAGTCGTTTCACACAAGAGAAGGGTTAGGCCATGCAAATCCTTAGAAGTGGGACAATAATTAAAGGGGGAAAAAGAAAGGAAGAAATTCCATTGGAGATTTGACGGGCCCTTGCCCCTTGCAGAGATTTGAAGACCATCTTGTGAATTGGGATCCACACATTTTTATCAAACTTGTGGCTTCAATAATCACACGCATTAGCAGGAAAAATCTGGATTTGTTTGGTGGCCAAATCCCCCATGAAAATTCAATGGTCTTCGTAATAAACTGGAGAAGTTGCATTACGAAGTAACTTAGAAATTTCTTATACGTTAGACTTATACATTAGGTTACGGAAATCACTATTTGTATATTTTTAATATTTTAATATATAATTATTAATAACAGTAAAAATATTTTGTAAAAATGTTCCTTGTGATTTAGTTATATTTATTGTAATTTTCGGTCGTACACATATTATTCTAAATTCTTATTTTATTTTATCTTATAGTAAACTTCTCTTTGTTTGTATATCCAACGTGGTGAAGATCAAACTGCTTAGAATCACCAAACCTACTATCTAAGATTGCAACCATGTCGTTTTAACTGATTCATCATTCTTTTCACAATCCGGCCAACACATGACTTTGAATGCTTCTTCCTATATGCAATTCTGAATTGATGCAAATGGGATTGGTTCATCAAATCCGATCCCAATTGCCATTTTAATAATCATGAACATAATCCCATTGAAGCATGAACTCTTCATTCAAGAAATTGGTATGCAGATAACTCTTTCAATCTCCTTGAAGTAGTAATTTAGTAAATGCTAAAAATAGTATATAACACATAATATCAAGATCCTGAGCCAAGACAAGAGGTCCCTTCTAAGGATGACCTATGTTTTACCAATTCTCCAACTCAAGAGAATCAGTCCTCTGTGGTGGGGTCCAACCCAAGTCCAACTTGAACATAATCATCACCGTCGATCTGATCAAGAACCAGCACAAGGCCCATGGCAAAAGCCCCATCAAAGCCAGGCTTCAGCCACAACGAGAAAACGTCCTTGCCAAGTACCACATTAGTGGAGGCATCCACTTTGCGCCTGATCTCCGCCACTGTTTCCTTATCGGCATTCGAAATCGTGCAGAATCTATTGGCGAAGGAACCTTCTATCTGGTACTCCTCACCTTGATTGCCATACACCTCCACAGTCATGCTGGACCGTCCGATTATCGATGATCTACGGATGCTAAAGATGGGATTTTGACCTTCTCTTCTTTCCCCTACATAGCCTTCCCACCTCTGATGTAGACTCGGCCTCTGCACAAAATATCCCCGAGTTGACTCAGTTGCAATATCCAAATGTCAAATTAGTGCGGCATTAACAAGAAAAATTAACCTCTGTATAAAAAAATATGGCCTTTGAAGGTCACGAAGTTACCTCGATCATAGTGCAGAAGTCAAGGCAATGGAGCATTAATCGATGCCCAAAATTAAACAATGATTTCAAAGTTTGTGCCCACAGAAAATGGTTAATCCAATACTTTTTTTTTTTTCCCTTCTTTTTAATTCAAATTCATGGGAACGACTCATCGAGTTGACTCGGTGGGATAAGAAGAATTAAAATCGATCACAAATTTTTTCTAAACTGTGCACAAATCCAGTGAAAACCCAACAAATAAAATCATTAGTTATGCCAAACTCACTGAAAGCATCGTCCAGTTTTGCACATTTTATTACACACTTGCAGCAAACTCAACGAGTTCACTCAGGTTCACTGAACAAAACAAGTGACCAGCTTTTCATTCTCCCTATTGTACGCTGAAAAAGGAAACTCAAAAAAAAAAAAAAAAAAAAGGGAAATACCCACGAACCCCAATCGCAAGATAACCAGAATTTCAATAATTCAAGTACTTAATAACAAGTCGACTCACTGAGTCAACTCGCCCACACAATTACAGAGACAGAAAAGAAAAGTAGGTACCTTTCTTCTAACAGTGAGCAAGCATCGGCCATGGGCGTCCATGAGAACAACCTCGTCCTTGTCCCTGGTGTCGGGGCCGTACGAGTCAACTCGGAACACCAACTCACCTTTACAGGCATAGACAATAAACCCATCATTGGCAAAGAAGAGTGAGGTTTTTTGAACGGTTAGATGCTTCTCTTCTTCGTATACAAACCCACCATCCACTACCAATCCTGCAGCCTTCATTTCTGTTCCCTTCGAAAGCCTTTTTTTTTGTGGTTGATCAAGCTCTGACAAAAGCCCTTTGTATTTAACCAACGGAAGAGAAGATCGGCAGAAGAAGAAATGAAATGGAAAATAACAAATGTTGTAGACTTTGTGCTGATGAACGAGTTGGTTGAAATATATACAGTGTGCATTTTTTCTTTTTATTTAAAAAAAAAAAAAAAAAAAAAAAACCTTTGCAAATGTATAGATTATTGAGTCAAAAGTAACATCTTTATAAAAATATTTATAATTTTAATATAAAAATAAAATTTAATATTTATATAAAAAATTAAAATTCATATAATTTTAAAACAAATTATTATTATTTTTTACTTATTAAAAATTTATTATTTTTAATACAATTAATTGATTTGTGTTTTTAATGCATTTATTATTTTGATTATTTACATTCAATATTCTTGGTTTGATAGAATATATTTTTAATGTTATTATAATTTATTTATCCAAGGAATTTGTCCACCACAGGAATCCCACGGTGGAAGACGGCTTTCTGTCGTATTCAACGGTGCATCTGCCCCCTGCTAAAATTCGGATTCTAGTCCTATTTTCTTTTAAGAAACAAGAAAAAGAAAGAGAAAAGGAATATGATTCAATATATATCCATGATTTAATTATTTTATTCATCGTTTTTCTTTTTTGGTTGAGGTCTTCCTTTTTTTTTTTTTTTCTTTTTTGATAAGGATAATGATTTCTTTCTTTATTAAAATCCCTTTTAATTTAGATTGTTGATCTTGTTAAATTATGTTTTTAATTGTTATATTTCAAATTTAATTAGATTTATTATAAGAAAAAATTTTTCTTTATTTTGAGGAAGGACGAAATGAATGTCATAAATTTGGAACCTGACGGAAGAAGATTTTATTAGTATTGTAAAATTAAATTTATTTTCATAATTTTATAATATAAAAAAATATTTTAAACTCCCATATCTCATTTATAAGTTATATTTTAATTCATTTAATTTATCATGGAAGAGAGTTCATGTAATAATTTTCTTTTTTTAAAAATTTTTTGCCTAGCCTATTTTGACTAATCAAATTCCTTATTGTTACAAACCAGCATGAAACCAACAAAATCATGAAATAATAAGAAGTAAAGGGTTGAGAATTAGTAGTCCGTGACCAAGTACCCATCAAAGAGTCAAAGTTTGAAAATAATAATAATAATTAGATTCCTTGCCTCCTTGATCCGGTAGATTGATTCACGTAGAAAATTAAGGTCAAGGGTTCAAAGGTTGGTATTACCTTTCTTTTATACATTTAATTGATTAATTTGACCTTTGTATTATTATAATTATTGAATATATTATATATAATTATTGTTGTTATATATTCAAAATTTAAAATATATAAATAATAAATTATGATAATGCAATTTATATCTTTAACTTAGTATGAATATGTGTGAGTTACAAATTAAGATATGTACTTAGCATACTTGACATTTTTTGTTATAACAAAAAACAGGCGAGGTATGAAAGTTTTTTCATTTAATATTTTTGGTTTGATAGAATATATTTTTATTTTTATTATAATCTATTTATGAAAAGAATTATCCTATTTATGAAAAGTACTTAGCACCACTGCTTCGCGTTAATTATTCTCAAGGAGGATGGGAAAATTGTCAGTATGAAACTGCTTGCCAACTCATTCCTGGCTTGAGAGTTGGTTGGTGATGTTAATTTTGATTAAATTGTGGACAGAGAAAATCGGCCAAAAAAAAAAGAAGGGAAAGATGCATTTTTCGGCCGACAGCCTACGGCAATGCAATTGAGGCATGCACACGGAAGGTTGACTTTTTCATTGATCAACAAATGTCTTGGCTCCGCTTAAGAATCTGAGTCACTATTTTGGTTGAATTTACTTATACCCATATTTATTTATTGGTGAAAAAATTAATTTTTAAAAACACTGTAATAATTAATAATTAATAATTAATAATTAATCTGCTAAATATTGAAGACATTACATAATTACATAAATAAATACTCTGTTTCAAAAAAAACAAAAACAAAAAGAATTAATAAAAAAAAGGGTGTTCTTGCATGATCTAGTGTTCTAGTTACTAGAAATTACAACTTGTTTTTTTTTTGGCAATTTGGATAAATCATGGAACTTGTCTTTGTTGCCTTAAATGGTTGAACTTTAGTAAGTTCCATGATAACAATGTTTTCTTTTTCCGGTGTCTTCTAGCCACTCCTTTTTCATGATGCAAGTTTGAAAATGTTGTCCTCGGGATACCCCTTTCCACCACCCCCAACTTTTTTTTTTTTTTCTCTTTCCTTTTTTTTTTTTTTATTTTTTGAAAACCACAAATAATCTTATTCTTTCAATTTTTTTAAATAAATAAAAAGACAAAAATATGTATATTTCTTTTTTGACCCTGGCTAACCTGGTATGACTAATCGAATTTCTTATTGTTATTGTTAGAAAGCAAGTATGAAACCAACGAAATCAGGAAATAATAACAACAGAGGATGCTTGCTACCAACTTTATCACCTTGGAAAGTTAAGAGAAATACTAGGGCGGCACCAATGAATAGTCATTTAAGAGAAAATTTAAAAAGGGTTGACTTTTACGGCTCCAAGCTTCCCTGCTTTCGTGATCTCGGTGTTTGGTTAAGGTATCCAAGGACGTTGAGGTCAATGGTTCAAAGGTTGGTAATGCTTTTCCCGAGTGCCTTTGTCAGCAAATAAGGCATTCTAAAGCACCTTTCTTTTATACATTCCATTCCATTTCCTTTCCTTTCCCCAAGACATCAACTTTTCAATCTTTGAGACAAAGTTAGAGTAATTCTTCTAAAAACAATTCACAAATGCCGTAATGTCTCAAAGGAGTTGCGAGCTTTAAGTGGCGCCCTAACCAATTTACATAGTTACATATAACAAGCAACAGGTGATTGTTTTCAAAACATTTTTTTCTTTTTTTTGTGCTCTATTTTTGGATGAATGAATCAATTCATTTATCAAAACTGAAAAATTAACATGAAAATTAACTCTTTATTCACTGTATTACAACGATCAATTCTCAATTAGCTAGAAGCTATGCAATTGTAATCTACAATGCCCCTGTGATATCAACGGAGTACAGTGTGCCCACTTGGTCTCAAGTCATAGTGGTTGCCCTTATAATTTAGAGTAATACTAAGGGTAATAAAATTTTACTAGTAAGATTTTTATATTAATTTTAGTGTAATCAATTGTTTTTTTTTTTTAATCTAGCATTTAAGTTAGATCACTTAACATAATGTTTATTTAAATTTACAATATGTCATCCCATTTAATATAAAAATTTTAATAGAATTGTTAGCATCCCAAAAATTAAGAAATTTTAAGTTTACTTAGTCATGTAGGATCGTGCACTAAGCCGAATAACACTTTGACTTGGTATTACGGTTCACATATGAACTTAACAATCGGAGAGTTTAAGTTTAACTTGTTAATCATGCATTGACGCTCGATATCCCAATTTGATGTGCTTAAGATTTTCTTCCACAAACATTGCTTTATATTTTAATAATTTCTCCAAGTCTAGGGCTAGATTTCATTTTCAGGTGTGACTTGTTATAAGGTAAAGTTCACTAAAATGCATGATGGGTATTTGGGTTGTAGTTGGACATCCATAAAAATAGATATAAATTCTTTGCCCAATCCAAGGGTTAAGTGGGCCTTTAACAAGGCCTGGTAACCAAAATACTCCATTCAATTTTGTTGACTAGCTTGTACTTTTTGATTAGTGCTTGTGTATTAAAATATTTTTTATGCTTTTTTATATTATTATATTGCTCTACAAGTCTTTTAATAGACCAAAATGAAAATATTCTCCATGCTATGGGAGCCTGAGTGCATTTTTCACTCTTTGTTATGAGAATAATGCAACTTGGAGAGTGACTATTAGGCATGGATTGTACTAAATTTGATTTTCTTTTTTTAATTGAATATCAGATACCATGAATGTATATGTAATTTAAACTCTTCTTTTTTTTTTTTTTTTTCTGGAAATGACATATCCCTTTCTTACATTACAAAGAGAAAAAGAAAAAAAAAAAATGAAGAATTCAGTGCACGAATCCATGATAATATTCCCTCTCTTTTCTTGGAAATAGAGTATCTATTAATCTATTTCTTCCTTTATATGGAGAAAAGGGGATTTTTTTTTCGTTTCAAAAAAGAAAAAAAAAAAAAAAAAGAAGTTTAAATGTAATTCAACCAAAACAGTGGCTGAGATTCTTGAGTAGAGCAAAGACAATTAGTTGACTAATACAAATGTCACTTTTCATGTGCTTGTGAATTGTATTGCTGTGGTTCAACCATATGCACCTTTCCTTTCTCTCTTTGTTTTTTTTTTTTTTCTTCTTTTTTATTTTATTTTTCTTTTGTGGGCTCTCAGTGTCTACGATTCAATCAAAACGACCACCTCTCGAATCTCTCAAGATTTCCGGTTCACTGGGACATAATTGGCAAGTCGTTTCTAAATTAAAAAAATCCTTCTTACGCTTCCACCGCCTTCGGAATAGTCTGGACAGTACCACTATAAATCAAGCTCATTAATATTATCAAATGCCTTGTCCTTTTAACTTCTGCTTTTCTTAAAGAGAGGTGTCGGGTTCACAAGGGTCACAAAAAGTTGCTTTAAAGTCAACTCTATAGACAAGAAATAGGAATATAAGTTTGGGACGAACTCCACCTTCCTTCCTCGGCATTGGTGTTGGGTTCACTTAGCCCACAAAGTTGAGGTCTGGGTTCAAAGAAATGAGGTATTCTAAAATACCCTTTTACTCTTACGTGTCCCTGGCAAAGCAGCCGACAAATTTGGTCTTGGTTTAATACAATTTTCCTGACGTCGGTAAATGTTTTATGCGTTTTTGCTCAAGAGAAGAAAAAAGAGAAAAAAAAATATAAGAGAATATATATTTATAATCTACAACATCTCTGTAACTTTAAAATTATAAAAGTTAAAAAATCTCGTGCCACTAGTTTAAATATGTAATTTATAAATATAAGATAAATACAAAAATAATAAATTCAGATATTAATTTATACAATTTAACTTTTAATTTATATCTACTAGTGAAAATAATTTAAAAATATTATTATTAAATAATCAATAAATCTTATAACATTAATCAATTTTTAAGAGTCTAATACACTGGACTTAATATTTACTTAATAATATTACAATTTCACATAAAAAAATTTACAAATAAATAATCACTCTTTCTGTAAATCTCCCAAACCTCTCACATCAACCTTTAAAAGCGTTAAAATAGCTTACAAGTCTCGCTTTATTCTCATTACAAGATGAATACTAACTGAAAAAATTTAAAATAGTACATGTCTTTTAAATTTTGTTTCATTTGACATACTACACTCTAAACGAAAATAATAATAATAATAATAATAAATAAATAAATAAATAAATAGATATATATATCTACCTCTTAAGACCAATTTAGATGTTTATGGCGTTGAAGAAAACTCTTTTTACCATAAAATATTACTAAAGCATGACTAGAAATAAAGAGAGACAATGTGTTTCCATCGTCACCAACCACTCTTGGTCTTGATGTTCGGCTCGTCTCACGAAAATCTTGAGATCCAGGGTTCAAGGGTTGGTAACTTTGTGCTTATGCCTGTTTGTGCTTCTGTGGCAAATCAAATAAGGTATTCTAAAATACCTTTCTTTTAATATATATTTTCTCAAAATATTGAAAAATAATTCTTAATTCATAGTGTTTAAGAAATAATTAAAATTTAATTTTAGGGAAAAAATTATGAAAAATGTTATTAATTTATGTTTCTGTTAACTGATCACAACAACATATGCCCACCTCACAATTTTTATTCATAAAATTGTACCAAATATTTTTGTTTGAATTGTACTAGATTATGTTACCAATTACCAACAATAAATTTTCTTTTAAAATAATCATATTTATGCTTTTCAGTTTAAAACCCAAAACTTTAAAAATAAAAGTCAACCATTTTAGTTTTGTGTGGGGCCAAAACGAGTTTTTGGACGTTTTGCAGTACACACTATCTGGTCACCAAGAATATAATTTGTTAATGACCAAGGCGACTGCCCCGCTCCCAAGGTTTAGTCACCATTTCTACTTTTTTGAATTTTTCATAACACTATTTTCTTATAGCATACATTGACTGACAAGAGTACCCCACAGAGTCTTCTAAGCGTGTTTCCAGAGCGTCTCCTTTCTAAGCTATTCCTAACAGTCAGGACGCGAGATTTTGGGAGCAGAAAAATTAATCAATAAATAATTGGAAATAAATTGATAGGTGTGTCTTACATAATTATTAACAATTTTTCTTTTAACCTCAACTTTCTAAAACAAATTAATTTTTTTAAAAAAATTATATTTTATATTTTGTAAATAACATTTATAAGTAATTCTAATTATGATAATAATACATTCAATATAAATTTTACACTATATTAAATAATTTTTTTAAAAAAGAGATCAATATAATAAAATAAAAAGGTTGAAATCCTAATCATAATCAAAATTATAATTGAAAAAGTACTTGTCACTAAACTTTTATCTCACATCTTCTTCATTGACACATAAAGCCTCCCTGCTCACATCGCCTACTATTGTCACTTCCAACACAACCAAAGTTCCAACGGGAACATGGCAGAAGGATTACTGTTCGGTGTTGCGGAGAGAATTCTTGGACAATTGGGCTACTTTGCTCGTCAAGAGATTGGCCTGTGGTGCGGTGTCAGAGATGAGATTGATTTGCTGCACACTACAGTTCTCGGTGTCAAGGTCGTGCTTCTTGATGCAGAAGATCGGCTAGCAAGAGGTGATGATGAAGTCAAAAATTGGCTCCGTAAGCTGAAAGAAGTCGTGTACGACGCAGACGACTTGCTGGATGATTTTTCCACGGAAGTTCTGCGGCGACAAGTCATGACGGGGAACAAAGTGGCAAAGGAGGTACGCCTTTTCTTTTCAAGTTCAAACCAGCTTGCATATGGCCTTAACATGGGTCACAAAATTAAAGCAATAAGAAAGAGACTAGATGTTGTTATGGATGCTGGAAAACACTTTAACTTACTGCAACTTCCTTCTCACACGTCAACGTTGGTGATGGCTAAGAAAAGAGAGCAAACACACTCCTCTGTCCCTGAAGTGGTTGTTGGCAGAGAGGGTGAAAGGAAACAAGATTAGACAACTTCTTTTGTCAGAGAACTATGAGCCTAATGTGACTGTAATCTCCATAGTTGGAATTGGAGGATTGGGAAAGACAACTTTGGCTCAGTTGACGTACAATGATGAGATTGTGAAGTCGTGGTTTGATCTAAAAATGTGGGTCTGTGTTTCCAACGAATTTAATGTTGAAAAAATTTTAGAGTCGGTGACCGAGCAAAAGTTTAATATAAATAATATGGATGCACTAAAAAATTGTCTTCATAAAAAAATTAATGAAAAAAAATTTTTACTTGTTTTAGACGATGTTTGGGATGATAATATTGAACGATGGCATTTGTTAAGAAATTTATTTGTTGGTGGGGCAAAAGAAAGTAGAATATTAGTAACTACACGTCTTGAAAGAGTTGCAAAGATTACAAGCCCTGTGCCACAAACCCGGTACAAATTAATGGGCCTATCTGACGACGATTCTTGGGAATTGTTTGCTCAAATGGCCTTTAAACCAGCGTCCGTGCCACCAACACCAAGCCACGAAACAATTGGAAAGGAAATTGTAGTGAAGTGTAAGGGAGTTCCTTTGGCAATTAGAGTGATCGGGGGTCTCATGTATTTCAAAGAAGATACACATGAATGGGAATCATTCAGAAGTCAGGAACTGAGGATGATAGATCAAAGAAAAAACAGTATCATGACAACTCTCAAGTTGAGTTATGACCTCCTTCCTTCATATTTGAAACACTGTTTTGCTTACTGTAGATTGTTTCCAAAAGACTGTGTAATCGATGTGGACAAATTGGCAGCTCTTTGGATGGCGCAAGGATATATTAAGTTGTCGGATCCAAGTAAGTGTCTTGAAGATATTGGTCGCGAGTGTTTCATGGATCTCCTGTGGATGTCTTTCTTCCAAGAGGTGGCAAAAGATGAGTATGGGAACGTAGTGAGTTGCAAAATGCATGACTTAATGCATGACCTTGCTTGTACAGTGGCCGGAGATGAGAGTACCCATGTGTCGATTTCAAATCCGAGAGAAGTTGACGAGAAAACTCGATATATCTCGTTTGACCGTCTCCTAAACAGAAACGGTGACACTTGGCAAGTTCCAGTATCAGCGCTTAAAGCAAAAAGTCTGCGGACATTTTTGGCACCAGAACCAAGATTTGGTCGTCTATATTGCAAAATAGGCGAAGGGCAATGCCATGCAATTTTTAGTAATTTGAGGCGTTTACGGCAGTTGGATCTACAGGGATGCGGTATCGAGACAGTGCCAAATTCCATCAATAAGACGAAGCAGTTAAGGTATCTTGATTTGTCTTACAACTCACGTATCAACATGCTGCCCCGTTCGATTACCAGACTACAAAACTTACAAGTGCTCAGACTAGTGCAATGTGAGGGGCTTAGACAATTACCAGAGGATATCAAAAAGCTGGTCAGTCTCAAGCGTCTTGACATCGGTGGATGCTATGGTTTGACTCACATGCCAAGTGGGATTGGACAGTTGACTTCGCTGGAGAGATTAACCAGATTCGTGCTGCCTAAAAGTAAAGAAGAGGAGAGTGAGAGCGGAGGACTGGGAGAATTACATGACTTGAACAAGTTGGGAGGAGAGCTAAGGATTGAGAACTTGCCGCATCAGAAGGGTACTGCTACTCCCACTGCCACTAGTGTAGCTAAAACTTGTGCAGCCGCCAATGCCAATTTGAGAGAGAAGCCACGTCTCCAAGCATTGGAATTAATATGGGCAGATTTGGATGGTGACGAAGAGGATGATACGGAAATTAATGAAGATGAAATGTCATTGGAAGCTCTGCGGCCACACCCAAATTTGAAAAGATTATTGGTAAGGAATTACGGAGGAATAAATTTTGCCAATTGGCTTTCTTCTCTCGAGAATCTAGTGTTCCTTGAGTTATATTGCTGCCGGAAATGCCGACGTCTTCCGTCATTGGATCAACTCCCGTTGTTAAAGGAAATAACAATCTGGGAATTAACTGATCTGGAATACATAGACATAAACATAGACATACGGAGTTGTCGTGTGGGAGGAGGAGGAGGATCAGCTGCCAGCAGCAGTGACAGCAATAGAATAGTCTCCTTCTTCCCTTCCCTTGAGTCACTGAAACTCTCCGACTGTCCCAATCTGATGGGATGGAGGCCATCGTCGTCGTCGTCCTTCTCGCTTCCCCAATTTCAGTGTCTTTCTAAGCTGTGGATTAAATCATGCCCAAACCTGACATCAATGCCACCGTTCTCTCCATCCTTGAAAAAACTTACAATAGAGTCAGGCAGCTTCAAGTCACTGGAGCAAATGCTCAAGGGGAGGATTTCTCCAGCACACGAACCGTCGTCTTCTTCACTTCCATCTAAACTCTCTTTGTCTTTGGAATATCTGCTAGTTGATGGAATTGAGAATCTGCCAGAAGATTTTCTGTCGGTGGAGTTGCTGCAAAGCCTCATTTCTCTGGAGCATTTAAGGATTGTGAATTGCCCGACATTGACTTGTCTACCTCATGCGAAATTGCTACTTCTCACCTCCCTCCGGAGTCTCTATATTTCCTATTGCCAAAATCTAGATCTGTGCAATTATGACGATGACAGCAACAGCAACAAGACCGATGCTATTCTATGGCAAGGGCAAGGCCTTAGAAGCCTCACCTCTCTTCGAATTGAATGTATTCCAAAGTTGGTGAATCTGCCAAAGAGGCTTCTTCTGCATTCAATTGTCCTGCAGAGTCTCGAAATCTGGAATTGCCATAATTTGTCGTCGTTGCCGGAGTGGATGCCCAACCTCACCTCATTACAATATTTATGGATTAAAGGTTGTTCCCAACTGTCAGAGAGATGCAAAAACAACACGGCCGAGGATTGGCCCAAGATTGCCCACATCCCTACCATTGAAGTCGGTTGGACATACATCCAGCGGGATGGCTGCTATAAACTTTGATTTGATCAGAGAAGAATCCGTCCGCCTTTCCATTCCAGTTTCAGCAGGTTCCTCGTCCTCCTACTGCTCTCTTCTTTTTATCTCCATCTCCATCCATATTTGTTTCTATTAAAAAGAGAGTCTGGGGTGCTGTTTTTCTCCTACAAATTAACAGATTTCTTCTTCCTTTTTGAAAAACATTTATATATCATCATCTTGCAAAACATTTATATTTCTTCCACCGGAGTTTCTCATATATCCGAAAGTGTGTTGGGTTTGAGAGATTCACACATTTGGGTTTTTCGTTTCCTCAGAGTGGCACAAATCATTTTGTGTGATCTTTCGTGTAGCGAAAAGAAATTGCTTCCAAAATGGCGAGTCCTCTGGTTTCCAAGAGAAGCCAGAAAAGAGCAACTGATGTTTGAGGACCGGCCCAAGATTGCTCACATCCTATTATCCAAATTGGAGAGCCATAATTTCAGTTTCGTGGGATTTACCATGTTTACAGCAACCCTATGCACTTGCGTCGGTTTGTAGTTGTCTTTTTCAGCCTATGCTCACTTTTTGGTGAATATTGATGACCCTTTAATTTCAATTTTTATGAATATTTTGCAGGTCTTTTAGCAAATTTGGCTATCAAATTATTGCGGGCAATATTTATACCCTACTAGATTTGTTGCAGGCACAGGGATTAAAGGCTTGAATGTTGTTGCTGTCTTATTGTGAAAAATAGTGAAAGTGGAATAACAACTGTGGCCATGATGGGTTGTGGGGTTTTTGAGCAAGGGTGGATGTAGGGTCCTTAGACTCCAGAAGAGGATAAGTTACTTAGAGAATATGTGAAGTTGTATGGAGAACGAAGGTGGAGTTCTGTGGACAGGTGTGTTGGTAAGACATTTATTATCCGCATTTACCATCTAACAAGAATGATTTTGCAATTTTTTTTGTTCTTTTGATTTGCCAACTTGTGTTACTGCTGTGTTGCTGCCAGGCTTAAACAGAAGTGGCAAGAGCTGCAGGCTGAGCTGGGTGAATTACCTTAAACCTGTGCTGCCTGGCCTTAAAAGAAGTCTAACTACACCTTTGGAGGCGTGAATTATTATTGTGCTACATGCTTTCTAGGGTTAACAAGTAATGCACCTCTCTCAAATTGCGCCTTTTAAGTTCTAGTTGTGGTTAAGTACTGTATTGTAATAGGTGCTATTCATAATTCCCCTGAAGTGCCAGTGAAGACACACTTTGGTTAGATAGAATAGTTGCAGTGGCAAAACTATAGTGATTTTCTGTGATTTGTCTGCAGATAGACAACTATTGCCAGATACGTGCCTGGTAGGACAGACAATGAGATAAAGAACTACTGGAGACCCCATCTCAAGAGCAAAGAGAGATACTTTTGAATATGAGAGAAAGCAAAAAGCTCGAGTTTTAAATCAAAAACGACAAAATCAGGATCAACATCATCGAGAGCGACAAAAAATAGAAGATGACATGAAAAGTTTCAATAATGCATACGATGTATCCGGACAGGAGGAGAAGCTTTTTATGTATCCCACCATGGAGTATCAATGCATGGCAGCGATGTATCAGGAGGCTGCACCTTGGGCAGATTCTGTAACAGAGGATGGGCTATGGTGTGGCCTGTGGAGTCTAGATGAGCCATACACAAACTGCAACAAGATGGCCATGCAAAATCAAGTAACAAATCTTTGCTTTGGAGGGATGCAAAATATGGGTAAAATGGAGGGTACAAGTGCCACATCGTCATTTGCATCAGCTACTTGTAAATGACTGAAATTTTCAAGTTTTTCAATTGTTTTAAATCGTTTATAGTTGAAATTTTCGACCGGGACCACTTACTGCATCGGTCCCACCACCTCAACCTGTCTTCTTTCAAGCAAATTTCTGTTGGAGAACGAGAGTTTCTGACTCTTGTACCCTTGTCTTGATAAAGGTTAATTTATCATTTTAAATGAAAAATACAAAATTTTAAAGAAAAATAGCCGAAATCACATTTGTTGAGAAAAAATTGTACGATTTTATAGGGAAAAGTTTGGTTGATATTAAAAGTATTTTGTAATAAAAAAATATATAAAAAAATTAATATATAATATAATTTGACACTTAAATTTTATATTTAATAAAATTTAAATTTTTAATTTAATTTTAAATTAAAATTTTGTATTTAAATTTTGATATTAAAATCATTAAATTAAATAATATCGTAAGCTAAATATTATTTTATCATTTATTATATTAAAAAGTATGTATATATTTTTTTTACAAAAATCATTTAAACAGAGTATAATAATAATAATGTTGGTAAATAACAATACATTATATATCATATCATTTGTGTACAGTTGAAACTTTGTTATAGTTGACAATATTCTGTGATTAGTTAAATTCATTTTTTTATGTGATTAGGAAAAAAAAAAATTATTTTCACAAGTCACATCGCCTCTCGAAACATCACAAGTACACCAAGCACCCTTAGTATCATCTGAGATGTTGATGTTCTTTTATGAATAATTCTTTACTTTATACTCTTTATTGTAGTAACTCACAAATTTCCCAATCCCAAATTGTTGAGAATCTCTAAATGGCATCTGCAAAAGAACACTAAAACTGGAGATGACCTCTGGATTCATCTTTATTTCCGCATAGCAGGCAGCTTGGTTTGAGTATCATACCTCTTTCTAGTCGCCTTTCCTTGGTGACCTGCTCAAAACAGCCAAGATACAAAGCTATGTCTTGTAATGAAACATGGCCCCTCGCAAGATTTCATATAATCTACTTCTCTCCTTTAGTTTGAAATCCCTTCTCATTACCATTTGAAGTCATAACATGATTGATAATTTAACATATTTTTATTTATATTGGCTCGAATTTAAATTTTTTTATAATTTTTTATTAAAAAATTTAAAATTTATGTTAAAATATAATATTAAATTTTAAAAATATTAATATTGAAATAAAATAAAAAGAAATTTATTTAAATTTAATAATATTTAAGAAATGAAATTTCTTTACAAAGGAGATTGAACGAGAGAAGATTAATAGGTAATTTGGTTTTGATATACGAGTAGGATGGCCAAAAAAAACTTACTATACAACTCTCTTTTTTCTTAAAAATGGAAAAGAAATCTATTCCCATGCACTTTTTAATAGAGAATTGGGCGTTAGATGTTGGTTTCCATATCAGTATTTTCCTCCAATTTATGTACTAATAGAAAATTTTTTGATTTTGCTTTTTTATTATTATTATTATTATTAAATTCCACACGCACTCTGTTAGTGGGTTGCCACTCAAAAGCTTTGGAAATCTAGCATTTAAAATGAGAGAAAACTCGAAAAGAATAAACCCCCCAACTTCTTATTCATTATTGGATGCCTTCATTTCTTCTTTCTCTTTGATAAATGGTGAAACAGATCAACATTGCACTCACATTCTTTTAAGCACTTTCAAAACAGTTAAAACCATGATTTTGGTTAATTTAGGACAGTTAAACGGTGAATCCATGTGCAGCTCAGAATAGTATAAATGTATTGTGCGGCTTCTTTTACCAATAATCTTGGCAAGAGCATTTTCCATTCCTGAAATGATGGAACCGATTGCGATCCCGAACAACAATTTCTTTGTTGAACTTGCTGGATACATGCTTCATGAAATGATGACAGTCATGACAAATTCGGAGATTTTTCATGACCCTTATTGTTTTTCTGTCTTTTAGACAAAGAAGTGAGTAAGCAACTGCCAACTTTTCACCATGGTAGCTAAGACTACGCTCCTTCTCCTCCTCTTCTATGTCATGAAACACATTGGACGTATCCGGAGTATAACCTTCACCTCTGATTCTATCGATTACATTAACTAAGAAACTTGTGATTTCCTCTGAATTAGGATGAGACTTATCTCCTGATACAAACTCATGAACCTCCTGATCCACAACAAGCAAACTATGGCCTGGTTCCTTGATGATTCTCTTCTCTCTCATGGAAGTTCTCACATTCGACTTCTCCACATATCTACCCATCCCACTGTAAGCATTTGACATAAGCACATAGTCACCGTCGTGAAAAGGGTCTAGATGGCATATCTTCTCCTTCACTTTCTCTGCCAATCTAAGATCATTTTGATTTACACAAGCTCCAAGTAGAGTCCTCCAAATGACTGCATTTGGTTTATGAGGCATTTGCTCCACAAACTCAAAGGCATCATACAGCCGGCCAGCACGACCAAGGAGATCAACCATACAACCATAATGCTCCATCGTTGGCTCCAAGCCATACTCATTCTTAATACTTCTAAAAACTTGCCAGCCATCGTCCACAAGACCAACATGACTACAAGCAACTAAAACCCCACCAAACGTGACATGATCGGGACACAAACCCGCTTTCTTCATATCATAAAACACCCCTAATGCTTCCTTACTTCGCCCATGAACCGCAAGCCCGTTGATCAAAGCAGTCCACGTCAACAGATTTCGTTGAGACATTTCGCGAAACACTCTAACAGACTCGTCAACAGACCCACATCTTGAATACATATCGATCAATGCCGTCCCTAACGATGCAGTAAGCTCCAACCCGTTTCTTCGAATATAAGCACCAACCCACCGCCCCAATTCCAACGCCCCTAAGCTCGAAACAGCTGATAACACAACAAGCATTGTAATCTCATCCGGCTTCACATTCCCATCAAGCTGCATATCCCGAAACAAATCCAAAGCCTCCCGGGCCAAACCATTGTTGGCAAAAGATGAAATCATCGAAGACCACGAGACAACGTCTCGGTCATGCATTTCATCAAACACCTTCAACGCATTACGAATCAATCCCCAACATCCATAGAAGTTGATCAATGCGTTTTGCGTGTAACCATTGGATGCCAAACCGAGCTTGATCAAAAGGGCATGGAGGTCGAGACCCAGTTGGAGGCGAGAGCAGGCCTTGAGAACAAAAGGGAACGTGAAGTTATCGGGCGGGACGCGGGCGCGGCGCATGCCGGAGAAGAGAGAGATGGCCAGGGCGGGCGCGGAGGCGGCATGGTACCTGATTAGCGTGTTGTAAGCAAAAGTAATCTTCGGACCGAAGATAGGGATTACGGGCATTACAGAACATCCAACTGCCTCAACCCACTTTTAGTTGCTTAGATTTTTGCCAGCGGCACGAGCCTCCACGTGTCTTATACAAACATATCGTAAAATAAGCGTTAATTAATCTAAATTTATTATTATAACTATACCAAGTAAACCTCGGCTTATCTAAATTAATAATTATAATAATTGATTGTGATTATATTAATGTAGAATTAAGATAATAATAATCAAAGTGATACCTACCGTTCAAAAAAATCAACAGGGTACTCTTTGTCAATCCATCTATAATTTGATAGAAAAAAGGAAAATAATTTTGAAGGGGACTCGTTATGAAGAAAAATAATTTTTATAAGATATTATTAGTATGATTTTTTTTGTGATAAAAATTTTTAATTACATTATAATTAGTGTTATTTTTTTTACTCATTACAGGTTTATTGACCCATAAAGTATAATGTATGAGAATAATATAATTTAAATATAAGATCATTTAATTATAAGCATGTTAAAAAATTATATCACCTAAAAATTTAAATTGATAAATGAAACTTAAGATATAAATTATATATTATATTTTTCATAATTTTTATAATATAAATAATTCTTACTAAGGATAAACACAAAAAAAGGAAAAAAAAAATTCTAGAAAATATTTTTCATTGATTTTTCAATTATTTTTTTATCAACTGCAACTGCACCTTTTCAATTTGTCAAACACAAAAATACAAGTTAAAAAATTTTACAAAAAAATATATATTTTTTACCAAAAAAAAAAACACCCTTATTCAACCTTCATTTCACATTTTTAGTTTTTCAATATATAAATTTCTGTGTTAAATCCATAATTTCAACTTTTGAATTTATATTATTACATTATCCTTGTAATTCCCATGTCAAAAAAATAAATCCACCTAACATTTTCTTTTGATTATTCAAAATTTTGGTGGAGATTTTCTATGACAATAAAATCCTTTTCAAGGAATTCTGGTTATTAGGACTGTTCACACCATCCAGCCCTAGATTTTGGTGGAAAGTTATTAGTTCCTTGATGGACCTTCACCAAGTAACATAAACGAAAATAGTTAGGTAGATATAAAAAGTAAACACTACTTCACATTATTATTTTTTAATAATTAATTACAATTGACACATATTTTTATAAATGTTGAATTAATTATAATTAACGATTAAATTATAATAACATAAATCCACTTTTAAGCAATAAAAATCTTTACCATAAATACCAGAATAACCCAAAGTTTGGCAGCACAGCGCAGAACTCCACTTTTCACGTTGAAATTTCCAATTAGCATCAATCCTAAAACACAAAACATTAATTAAAAAAAACAAAAAGATTGCTCCTTTTTAGGAGGATTTTGTTCACCTCGCCGCCACCACCATCATTTCTTTGTTAAATTCGCAATAACCATTGCTATATATATATATATATATATTCTACTAACAACCCCTCTAAAAGATGCCACTTCCCCTAGGAAACCATGAACACAACCACTACCGTCACCCCAAAGAGCCTTTCCACCCATTTCAAGCGTAAAAAGACTAAAATGAATGCCGAAAACGGTGGCGGCGACATGGCAAAGAAAGCCGGCAAGAATGGTCATGGTGGGGTTCATGGATTTAGAGGGGTCACTGCTTCTTGCATGAAATGGACGGTCAATGATATGGTAAATGTGGTTAAGTACCATTGGTTGCCATGTTTTTGCGCACTTGGGTTGTTGTTTTTCATGGCCGTGGAGTACACGCTCCAGATGCTTCCGTCGTCCTCGCCACCTTTTGACCTGGGGTTTGTTGCCACGCGCCCCCTCCACCGTGTGTTGTCCTCGTCGCCGGAGCTTAATGCGTTGTTGGCGGGTCTTAATACGGTAATGTCTAAGTGTATATGCTTGCATGTTCCTTTTTTTCATTTTCTCTTTGCCTGTCTTAAATTGTGTCTTTGTATGCTTTGTAACCTTCACACATTTAGGGCCATGTTTGTGGAAAGAATGCAAAAGGGTTTGATGTGTTTTTGGGGATTCAAATTAATGTCTTGTTTAGCAAAAGTTTACGTTTACGTTTGCTAATGAGATCTGATGCAATAGTGTTGGTAATGATCGCACATTGATCATTTAACACGTCTCCCATTCTACAGAAAAGTTACAAAAGAGGTTCCTTTTTTTTAGTTTTACTTATTATTTTTCACTTGGATGGAGAAATTTGGATTCAGGGTTTCATAATTAATTTCTTTTCATATGTAAACATTTGGAAGTCATAATGAAATAAACATTCATTAATAGTTAACGAAAACAAAGGGTCTCTAAAGATCAATAGAATTGCTGCAAAGTATGACCCTATTCTCTAAACTCCCCCATCACCATTGAAAGACTCATAGAATGAGAAAATGGATTATATATATATCCAAAGTAAGTTGGTTGGGATAGTTGGCAAGGATGCGAAATAGAAGGCTGAAGTAATGACATCGAATCCGGTGTCTAATGTCTTTAATTTTCATGGTTAGGTGTTTGTTGGAATGCAAGCAACCTACATACTGTGGACATGGCTGATAGAAGGGAGGCCAAGAGCAACAATCTCAACGTTGTTCATGTTCACTTGCCGTGGAATACTTGGTTACTCAACCCAACTTCCAGTTCCTGAGGTTTTGATCTTTTGTTACTTAATTTCACTAATGATCAGAATTTTATGTTTTATTATATCACCATACTCAAGTTCTAGTCCCTTTGACATCCATTCAAATTTTATTTTTAAATGACTATGGGGTAAATGAAGCAAGTTTCATTACAAATTGGACTACTGGTTGAATAGCCAGAGATTTTTGTTAGATTCATTTAGTGCCAATTAGTAACTTGTAGATTCATTTTCACTTGTCAGGGATTCTTAGGCTCGGGTGTGGATTTTCCGGTGGGGAATGTGTCGTTTTTTTTTCTGTTCTTCTCAGGCCATGTTGCCGGATCAGTGATCGCGTCTCTTGACATGAGAAGAATGCAGAGGTGGGAATTGGCATGGACATTTGATGTGCTTAATGTTCTACAAGCTGTTAGACTGCTTGCCAGCAGGGGTCACTATACAATTGATTTAGCAGCTGGTGTCGGTGCTGGCATCCTTTTTGATTCACTTGCTGGCAAATATGAAGAGAGCAAGAAAAGGGAAGCTAGTACTGCTAATAAAATCACTGCTAAAGAGAGTTTGTTTAGTTAACAAAATGACAGAAAGTTCAAAAGAGTAGAAAAGCAATTTGTGGGTCACTGTTGTGAATGTAGACTTATGTGACGGCTACAAAGGTTAAGGTGTGAAGAGCAAGAAATTTTTGTGGTGATTAAGTGTTTCTGTTAAGCTGCACACCTAGTTACTGAACTTAGTTTCTGAGAAATTTTGTTCAATGACCCTTCTAGCAGAGTATGCTGCAACTTCAACAGTTATATTTCCATTTTGATCCCATTTCTTAACCTTTATATTTACAATATGCAAACAAAAATGTAGAACCAAGAGGGTTGACATTAGTCCTCCATATCCGAATCAATTGGGCAGGATCCATCGTCTATGTTGGCAAGTGAATTATATAGATGCGAGCTTGGATCCATGCGTCCTAGAACCAAGTCAAAGATTGCAGCGATCGCCCTGCAATTGCATTGCCATTTGCCAACTTGAAGATCTTTCCAATGCTAACTTTAAAGACATATGCAGTCGAGGAAACAATCAAAGAGATTAAACAAAGAGTTTAACTTACTCCTTCAATGGAAAGGTTACCAATCATAATACATCTCGTCACAACTATATTTGTGTCTGGAAAGATTGCTCCCTCTCATGCCCCTCTTTACTCTAACTCTTCTGCCAGACCCTGTCAATTGAATACAAATTAAATTGTCTACATTCCTGCAAAGAATTCCCAACTTTCTTGTTTATGTTGGCAGAAAAACCAATAGGACTTGTTATCAATTTTTCAGCTTTGAACGCCAAATTATTATGGGGAGTTTACAATCTTCTCAGGGAACAAAATGAGTTCCAATTAACCTTCTGACATAATGCTATTTTGCCAATATAAAGGTTTCATTAAGATAGAGACAGCAAGTTCTAATTGCTGCCAGCGTCTGCTTTCTCACCTCATTAAAAAATTTGATTTTGCCAAGCCTTGGGGACTTGAAACTGCAGTCCACAGGGACCATCCCAATCCACGCCATTTGTGAATGAGAAGATCAAATTCACAGCCCAGAAAGGTAAAATTTCGTGGAAAAGGATTATGTATCATAAGGCACAAGCCAACGATGCTTAGGAATGCATATCTGGATGGCATACATTAAAGCATCAGCTTTTCCTGATCTTGCTTAAGCATTGCACTTGTTTCACCACCACACACAATTGGCTGGTTAAAGCCTCTGGCAGCATAGATCTTGGAAAGTTAATGGATTGACTTATACTTCAACGCCAACATAATTCAAAAGGTCAAATGGATTTTGTTGTTCAATCAATCGTATTGCAAGAAAGCAAATTGTGAAGTTGCATGTTACAACACTAGAAAATGGTAATAAAACATCACAGCCAGAATGCAGTTTCCAAATTTGTCATAGTGCACTGGCTTACTTGAATATATGTTTACTCTAATCTGCGACTCATAGGATTTTAAGACTTCAATGCACAACAAGTTGTGGAAATTTTTGCAGAATATTAGTGCCATAAATTTGTGGAACTATGCAACTTTTGCGATGCACTTTCTTCATTTGGAGCAAGTCTATTTGCAGCCAGATTGTAGAAAAGCTTAATCTTCTCAACCTGTCAACAATCTTAAATAAAAGATCAACATCAATGGAACCCAAAAAGGAAAAAGAATCAGTGAGCTTTATTGTTCAACTCACAGAAGTTGGAGGAAGACTGTAGACAGGTTATCTCCCAGGTTCAAGCATAGCCCAACTAGGAAGTGCCAACCATTGTGCCATATGGGTGAACTGTAAAATTGATGCTTGGCAGAAAAAGCAAGCATAATGCGCTGACTATGAACACATTGCTTCCTTTGAGCTTGCCAATTTGAAATACAAAGCAAATATGTTTCCAGATTTTTCAGCATAAACAAAAAAAACAGCAAGTTCATATGCTTCAATTTCCTCCATTGGAGTTGTGGCAACAGCAACTTTCAACTAATCTTGATTGTTTTGTTGGTCCTTAGGTAACTCCGTGGCAATGGAGAAACCATAAAAGTACCAGCTGCATAAAGATGTTGAATGTCAGCATGTGAAGCCTAAAATATGAACCCCCAACCGTTTCTCCATTTGCTGTTGATGTAGAAATCACAAAATTGGTAGTTGTACACACTATTTTAACACATCTCACAGGAGACATTAAATAATAAGCACATTTACATACAAGTAGAAGCCATATATCTGTTAGTTAATGGTCTCTATTCAAGACTGGGATGCCTTATGACTTGTGAGGGCTTATGCCCCCTTCACTCGCACTCCAATGAATATTAACATGTAGAGCTCTGAAATGTCTCAGCTTTCATTTAAAACGCCATACCAATATTGCCATATGACATGAACAACCCTCAACCCTCAATGAATCTCTCTCGAATTGATGTCACTTGAAAAAAAAAAAGTCACCTTCATCCTACCTCCAATCATATTGATTACTCATTAAACTTTCTAATATTTTTCAAAAAGGTATGTTAATGCTCTACAGGTTTCTCTTATCTAGATTATACTAAAAAAGTTAAATGCTTGTGACTAATTTAAGCACAAACTAGATAATTGGGTAATTAAATGAATATTGTCTTTATCTCTAATGGTCACTTAAAGGATAATTTCAACAGCTCAGATTGACTTAAGACCATAAGATCTAAAAAAATTCTATCCAACAACCTCTAAATCATTTAATTCTTCAAACTAAACTACACCACAATCTACTCATCCTAATCCTAAACAATATCTTCCACCCACAAAGTTTGCAGTTCAAAAGACAAATCCAAGGTTACAACTCATCAAAAAGAAAAGGCAAATCCCAAGGAAACATGTGTAGTAGCGCAGTCTAGAGGGACATACCAAGAATGTTAGAGAAGGATGGATTTGCCTGTCTATATAAAACATTGATGCACCTGTCGCCGCCATTATCACGCGTTTAGTGATCCTTTGAATACAGAGAGAGAGCGAGCTTAATCCATAGATTTCTATAGCCAAGTTGGAGATATAGCTGCAGAAGGAGAGGCAACTACACACACAAACCAGACACGATATATTCTAACAAAGTACACAGAAAGAGACAAAACTAATAATGACGATATCCTAATCAGCCAGAAAAAAATGGGATCTTATCACACCAAACACAAAACCCCAAAAGGAAAATCTGAAAACAGCCCCATATTAGACCCCGCCAACGTCCCAAATATCTCTCTTCGACAACAATATCGAGAAATAAGCCATTGTGCTTCCACATAAACACAACCCCATCTCCATAAACTCCCCCACCAATGGCTTTGACCACTTCTCCATTAGCCAATTCTAAGCCGTGCCCCTTGTTTCCTACTTTCCGATTGAAAAAGTTAAATACATCATCATTGATCCTGAATTTTCATTCTTCTTACTCAAAGCTACATCTGCAAAAAATAAATTGCAAGAGGGTAAAGTCAATTTCTTTTGTTGTTTCGGCTGCCGATAAGCATCATGTCAACAGAACAGTGGTGAAAAGTGATGAACCTGATGGTGAAATACCACAACCAGAGCCAAAGGCAAAGAATTTTGGGAGAATTTTGTTATCTGATGTGGTGGTGAAGAGGAAAAGAAATGTCTTTTGGAGCAGGAAATGGAGTTCATTGGATATAAGCACTGCTGGTGTTATTTTGGCCATGCATCTGCTCAGTTTGTTTGCACCCTTTTGTTTCAATTGGGGTGCTTTTTGGGTTGCTTTCGGGCTATACGTTGTGACAGGACTTCTGGGTATTACTCTTTCTTTCCATAGGAACCTTTCTCACAGGAGTTTCAAGCTTCCCAAATGGCTTGAGTACCTTTTTGCTTATTGTGGGGTTCAAGCACTTCAGGTGAATTTGTAGTTTAAAGCCTATGTGAAGTTTAGGTTCAATTTTAATGCTTGATTATTGTATGCTTTATGATATTGATTATGGAAGTTGGGTACTTGAACTTGTTGGTCATGGCGGTTGCAGGGGAGTCCAATTGATTGGGTTAGCACCCATAGGTACCACCATCAGTTTTGTGATTCTGAGAGGGACCCACATAGCCCCATTGAAGGCTTTTGGCTTAGTCACATCAGTTGGCTCTTTGACACCAAGACTGTCCTTGAAAAGGTGCTTTCACTTCTCTCTCTCTCTCTCTCTCTCTCGGGCACACACAGATATGGGCTTGTTGCTGACTATTTTATTAGGCATGCTGACAGTGTGGAGGCCCAAATAATGTTGGGGATTTGGAGAAGCAATTGTTTTACAAGTTTATTGAGAAAACGTATATCCTGCATCCAATTGCCCTCGGAGTTCTGCTCTATGCAGTTGGAGGATTTCCTTTCCTAGTATGGGGAATGGTGAGCAATACTTATATAAACCATTATCATGCATTCTTCTTCTTCTTCTTCTTCTTCTTCTTCTTCTTGACACTATGCTTTTGCTAATGGAAATAAAGAAATGTGTCAATATATTTCTTTAAACAATGGAGTAATAGATGGTAAAAAAAAAAACAATTCCATCAAATAGAAAATAGAAAACATCGTTACACAAGCTTATATGAGAAGTCTATCTTGCATAGACGTGAGTTTTTCATGCCAAAGTAATGTTGTGGGTTACACAAAGATGACATGTTACCATGTGCAACTTAACAATAATAATGTATTTTTTTTGAATCCGCATCAATTTGTGTCAAAAACTTGAGTCTACCTGATATATCTCTTTTATCAAAATGGCATTCCAAGTAAAATTGCCATCTGGTTATGATGGTGCCTCTGTGTCATTGATGCAAATTGGACACTAGTCTCCGGGCGGAGTCTGCAGTGTACCTGGACGGTGTTACAATATTATATTCACTTAAAAATGTTACACCATTTGCTTGGTTTGGTGGGCCTTATTTTAGATGCAAAATCTGTGGCAATGTCTTGCCCTCCCATAACCCCACTAGTTGTTTTGTTTATCAGCCAATTTGGGGCCATAAAAGTTGCAAAGCCTTATCTTCTTTGAACTTGTGGGCTGAACTTGTTAAAGTTGTCCGGGATTCATGTGGTACTTGTCTGTATCCTTTCTTTTTGTTGCCACAAATCTTAATGTAATGAAAACCATTGCAGGGGGTGAGGAGTGTATGGGTTTACCACATCACTTGGCTGGTAAATTCAGCTTGTCATGTATGGGGCAAGCAAGCTTGGAATACCAGGGACTTTTCCAGAAACAATTGGTATTTTATCAACTCTTTAAAATACCCTTTTGCCAGTTTAATTTCTTGACATTGGAAACATGCTCATTAAATTGGATTTACAACGTGTTCAGGTGGGTTGCAGTATTTGCATTTGGGGAAGGGTGGCACAATAATCACCATGCTTTTGAATACTCAGCTAGACATGGCCTGGAATGGTGGCAGCTTGATGTGACATGGTATGTGGTCAAGTTACTTCAAGTTGTGGGCTTGGCAACTGATGTCAAGTTCCCTAGTGAGATGCATAAACAAAGAATGGCTTTCGCAAGTGAAGCATGTTTTGAGCACGGCTCATTTCCAGTGAATTTTCTGTGTCCTGTGGGCTGGGCTGCATCCGGGGAACAATTGCTAAACTCAATACCCGTGCGGATCAGTTCATTGTCATTTTGAAGTCCAAAATAAAATGTGTTATTAATTAGCCGTGCCGTGGCCTGCCAAGCATGACCCATTTTTCAGAAATTATTTTAATGGTTTAATTATATTAAAATTATACCGATTAACATGTAAAATTTTTTAATTATAATTTTTTAATCTAATCCCAAAACAATTTTTCTTAAAAAATATTATGTTCATATTCAATAATATAATAAAAATAGAGACATGTCCAGAACAGATCGTGCCTTAATTGGGTCACAGGTTGAAAGTTCTCCGCCCAACTCAGGCCATGGCCTAGGTGGTAAGTCGTGCCTTCTCACAATTGGAACCGTGATTTCAAGAATAAATATATAAATTATTAACTATTCTTTAGTTTAAAAAATTTATAAAAAATAAAAAAATAATTTTCAAAAATATTTTATTTTTTTAAAATAAAAATTATATTATTAAAATATTTTTTTTATATATTTAATATTAAATATTAATTTTATCAATTTAACTCGTTTAGTTCTAAAAACTTTGGTCATGGTATAATATTTGACTATTACTATTATGTCATCTAATTTAGTTAAAAAAATTTAAAAAAAAATTGACAAATTATTTAATTTGAAAAGTATGCTTTTCATTAAAATTTTTCTTAGCATTTCTTTGATCCACATCCATGTACATGGTGGTGAGATCCAGCAGATCATCTCATATATTTTATTACCCCAAAGTGATGAAATTCAAATAATTATTTTATATTAGGACAAGATTTTATATGCAATCAATGAAAAAATTTATACCTTTCATACACCCTCTTGCTAACTAGTCCACGACACAATAGAACTTCTTTTTGATCAATGAGCCACACTCATTATATAGGACCTACTAATATGAGATTAATATAATTTAAATGACAAAAATTAAACTTATAATTAAGTAAAAACAATAGAGAAAAAAATTGGACACGAATTATATTATTCATTTAAAAATTTAAACTTTAAGTGATGAAATTTATAAACATTATAAATTAAATTTGAATTTTATGTTTAATTAATATATTTTTTTCTCTTAACAATGTATACTATCATTCTCCTTAATTTGTCAATTAAGTGTAGAGCAATGAGTCCTTTCACCGTACCATCACGTCCCATAACATCCTAATTATATAGGTTAATCATATGTTAACTTAATTATTAATTATTAGGGTCTAAAAGTAAACACAATTTTTTTTTTTTTGGGGGGACTCTTCCTTCCAACATTTCGAATTTCGAAACTAAAGGATGGAAATTAACAATGATTTGAATAGGACAAAGGGAAGGAATGTCTCGTTTTCAATGCATGAATAGTGGCTATAGTAAATAACCATGGAGGCAACCAAGCATGATTGTGAAGTCCATTCTCTAAATATTAGGTTCGTTTTACATAGGCATAATCGCCTCCAAAAGTGCTTTAACTAACCATTTTAGGGTTCATTACTCAAGAAATGCTTACATCACTCCGAAGCATGCTCTCTCTCTCTCTCTCTCATACACACGCGCATATTGAATTGAGTTTAGTTTATATTTATCCATAACATGACTAAAGTTCAATGTTATCAATTTTTTTGTGCAAATTCTTTAATCTTTTTTATAAACAACCTATCTTTGCAAAGTTAGGGAGATACTTTATAATGATTCTACAAATACAAATTATATTTTTGGTCAAATTGAGTGTGAGTAAAGTAAAAATTTTATTTTATCTTACCAAAAAAAAATTAAAAATCCTTTTTGCAATGGTAAAAAGATGAATTTAATCATAAACAAATAAACAAAATGACAAGATTTAAAGCAATTTCGGTTATAAATTTTGACATTGCTTACATTAATTCAAAGCATGCTTTTGAAGTTATAGTTTATCGAGGCACATACAAGCAAGATTACCAATTTTAATATGCTTTGTTCACAAACTTAGGATTGATTAACCTTTTATGCTTATCATTTCGCTAATCGAGTGTTTTCTTGCCCGCCTTGTACGTGTGGCTTCAGCACAAAACCTTACTCGCATAGTTTCTTTTTTGAAGTTCATAAAAAGGCATCGTTGGTTGGACGTTGGGAATTGCCCCCATGAACGGATCTAGGTGCATGGGGGCGAGTGGGGTGGAGGCAATCCCCCCCACCTAGACATTACACACTTCATCCTTTCTTATCTCGAGGAAATCAATAAGTTGGCCCAGGGACAGGCAATTTTAATATTTTTTCTCTCAAAAACCAAGGTTTCGATTCTTCGTTTGAGAAGACATGCTTTGCATTTTTACTAATTTTCCCTCCTCTCATTCTCAAGTTTTCCCACTTTTTTTATTTTTAAATTATTTTTACTTTGCCTCTTTTGAAAATTTATTCTGGATTAGACTCGGGTCAGGATCATCCGTTCCCATGTTGAGTACTAGTAGACTTCACAATCTCCTCCCCACCTAAGTACCAAACTTAGAGTGTCACTTGCCACCAAGCGAGCTTTCGAACCCTGACCAGATGGATGAAAATACGGGTGGAACATTTGTAGATCCAGATGCAGCACATTAGGAAGCAACCTATTTCCATGTAACTGTGGTCAGTTCCATGTTTTAGGAAACACTATTTCCTTAGGATCTACGGTTATAAATGTGATTACCTTTGGATAATTTGCTTATTAAACAACACCATATCTCGTGTAATTGATTAATTATCCATGTGTTTAGCCAAATATTATAGTTGTAGATTCTACGGAAGCATTCATATTCACTGCTGCAGATCTGAGGAAATATTGTTTCCCAGAAATGTAAAATGATTCAATTGCATGCAAATATGTTGTTGCCTGATACAGGATACAACATAATTTAATGTACAGTTTTCCTTGCTTTGTAATTTTTTCTGGGGTTGTTGAGTGTATGAATCCAATAGAGTTTTAGACTTTAACTCATCCATTTATTTAACTGTACGCATTCGTTTTCAACTTTTAAGAAAGTTGATTAATTAGGTGGATTATTCCTTCTACTTTTTCTTTTTGATTTGATGGATTATTGCTTTACATTTTCACTTGCTCATTTGGGAATCTATTTTCCCCAAGAGGGACCATTACTAATTCCTATATGAAACTCAAAGTGTAAATGCTGGTAGCTACTGTGACTCCACCTACACAATGACAATGAGAGCACAAATAATTGATGAGACTGTTACTATTATTTAAGAAAGGTAACGTGCTAATTGCCATGCTTTGGAAATTCTTTTCATTTTAGCAATTGGCCATTTTAGGGACTAGGACCTCAAAAGGTTGGTTAGGTTGATGGATTGCTGTTTTCACTTGCTCCTTCTAAAGTTCTGATTTCTCTTATAGGGAGCATCTTTAATTCCTTTATTAACATCAAAGTTAAATTGGACGTAGCTACAACCCAAAAGAAATACGAATTAAATGGTAAATAAACGTGAAAGTATCTACACAATGACATTGAGAGCACCAATAGTTGAGATCAATGGTATGTGGCTTTGTTAAAATAGGTAAAAGGGTTGGCAACAACTACTTTTCAGAGAGAAAAGATAACGGAGAGAGCAATGAGCTGGACATGCCACTTTTGAGCAAGATTGGCTGGTGGCCATATTGTTAGCTAACTGTATTATTGATATTGATTGTGTCTAAGGAACCAAGTTAATAAAGTAAGGGACTTTTTTAGGTTACAAGGAAAAGAGACACTAACTAGAAATTACGAAGGGCTTGAACAACATTTTAAATCATATTGGCAAGACATGGCGGCCATCATGCACAAATAACAGTATATCTTTCTATATTTTACATAAATTTATAAATTTGCAAATTTATAGACTTCGTCTGAACCTAATTGATTGCTTATCATTTGATTTCCAGATTTTTCTTTTCTTCTCTTCTGCAATGAAATTTTCCAGATTGCTAGATTAGTGCCTTAATTATTGCGAGGAGCTTGCTTGATTCATCATAATGAACCAAATTAACATTGCCTTTGTGGACCCAATAATGCAATGCCAAAGGGATGAACAGTCCACACCCATATTTTTGTGCTCAACGAAAGCTACCATGCCTGACTGCTACAAATCTGTGTGTTCAAATTAAAAGATATGCACTGATTCACTCACACACCCTTTTGAAAGGTCTTGTCATATCCCTCAAATGACAAGGAAAAAAAAAAAAAAAAAAATAACACCCATTTTGCCACGTGTCTCCCAACATTTTGCACTTGTCATTGCCATGCTCTAGTCTAGCCTTGTTTACCGGGCTCTTTTTTAACCCATCCCATAACCCCCTGAAACAATTTTCTCGAGAAAGTGAGAGAAAAAGTGCATGGGAAAAAGGGCTCCGCGAGGGTCTGAGCTTGGCAGCATGTAAGAAAGATAACAAAAGGGGCAAAAATTTCCTTCCTTTTTCGTTGTTTTATTATTCAAAACTTGGTGCTTGGTGTGGTTGAGGTGACTGACAAGGAAACCGTTTGCAGAAAGTTGTCTACTTCCCAAATGCAGTCTATTTATTTTTTTAATTACAATTTTTTTTAATAAGAAGTCATTACGTAAATTATAAAATAAAAATAATTTTTTTATTTTCATAAATCTTAATTTTATTTTCTTTTCAGAAGTGCAAGCAAAATCCTAAATCTTTATCCATTGAAAGAAAGAGGCATATTCGTTATAATTTGTAAAAGTTGTAAACGTTCCGTTCCTTTTACAAACTATTTTGCTCCAAAATTAAAACCCTAATAGAATTACCATTGTCATAACATCCGAATAATTTGTTTAATTATTTTAGTCGTTCTTTTTTAACCTTTTACATTTTGAAACCAAAGATGAAAATACACTTAAATTGGAGATACTACACCAATAATCATAATTGTATCCATATTTATTTTGTGTTAAAATGTTCCAAGTCTTAGCAATAGAACTCTTTCATTAATTGTTAATATAGATGAGGTTTATCTAATCAACCAACCAACCCACATTAACCTTTTTAAATCAACAAATGTCATGGTAACCTCTTCTCTAAAAGGTAAAAAAGCTTTTAAAAGTTTTTTTTTTTTTGTTTTGTTGGCGTGTGCAATAAACAAGTTCCTTGTTCACTTACTCAATTATGCAGATTGTTTGAGAATTCTTTATTTATGTACTGTATAATGAATGGGATCCAGTCCAGGGCACCAGCACCCTTTATAAAGGTGCCATGCCAAGCCATTGAGTCACTCACATTCAAAAACCACACCCCCAAACCCTAAACCCTGCAAGGAAGTAAGCACAAAACTTTCAAAATAAAAAAATAAAAGAACTATACAGAAAACCCAATTTCAATTTCTATTGATCTAGTGTTTGATCTATACTAACTAGCCAAAACGGGTCTGCCTCTGTGGATGCTCGGTTTGGATCCGGATCGGTTATGGGCCGATATGAACTGGTTGCTAGCAGTACTCTTCCACCAGGTGATCATCAACTTTCTTCTCACTTCCTTGATTAATTTGCTGGCATTTCTCTTATCTTCTTAATTATCCCCTCTATATGTGCATTTATTGATGCAATGTGAATTTTTTTTTTTTTCTCATGTTTTGGTAAGGGAGTGTTGGACGAGCAGTTCTTGCAACTCCAACAGCTTCAAGATGAGAGCTCACCCAACTTTGTATCAGAGGTTGTCAATATCTACTTCTATGAATCAGAGAAGCTTTTGAGGAATCTCAGAGACTTGCTGTAATTGACTTTTGGCTCTAAACCCCACCATCATTTCTTCCTCTTGCTTTTTCTTTGACTTGCATAATCACTATTTGTAAGCACACACTTTGATTTCCAAGCCTCCAAACATTAAATGCACAATTGGACTTCTGCATTTTCCAAAGGACAACCTCTTCTTAATTTCTTGTTATTTAATTAATAAACAGATCGCCTAATAATTAATGCTACTAACCATACTATTCATCCAAAAAAAGACCAACCATAATATTACATATTGAATGTGTTTGCAAGTTGCTGTTAAGTACTAATTTTTATTCAGTGGCATACACCTATATCTATAAGATTTATATGTTTTCGTTAATGTCAAAGGATGTCACGAATATTAAAAGTCTTGAGTTCAAGTTATAATGTAATTAAATTGATAAAAAGAAAAAAAAAAAGGGGGGGGTCTTGTTTATCAATAAAGTATTTTCTTTTTCAAAATATTTTATTCAAATCTTGGACCATGAAAACAAGTTTGTACAACAAACACAACAGGAATGGTAACCATGTTCTTTGAGGCGCACATGAGCACCCTTTTAATTAATTTGGATGATGGTGACAAACGGGGCACATTGAAACAAACATTTTTGACTTTTGCTAGTTCAGGCTTGGTTGATTTTCGTGCTCTACTAAATATATATTAAGCAAATGTGCATTAATGGCACATGCATCCCTCTCTATCTCCCCTTTTGTCATTTGAAATTGAAGTTTAGTTCACAATTTCACATAACAAGCTAATGTAGAGAGGATTTCAAAATTCGGTGAATATGGTATGCTACTGTACTCCCTGATTCTACACTCATAATCAATGAAATTGTGATAATTCTTTTTTGTGTCATATGAAATTTTCACCTCATATCAATTTTTTAGCCGGCACAGTTTGATGTTAAATTTACTAGGATTTTCCTTCAAATGGAGTAAAAGCTAATGAATAGCGGATGTCTAATGATGATGGGACAGGAAGGATAAAGAGTTAGCGGATTACAAGAAAATGGAAATCCATTTGAATCAATTTATGGGAAGCAGCTCAACCATTGGTGCCCAAAGAGTCAGAAATGTTTGCTTTAGCTTTCGAGCAGCTTCTGAGCAGAACAATCGTGCTGGGTAACACTTTATTTGTGCCTTCTCCATTTCACTTTACTCAGACCTTTCTTTTCTCACCCTACCAAAGTCTAAAAAGTACAAAGTGAGAGTGAGAGCTCAAAAAGTTAATAAAAAGAAGCTAATGGGGTTGTGGATTGGACCTAAAAACACTAATTCTTTCTAAGTTCAGGAGCCTAATGGGACGGAAAAGTTCTCTCTCATGTTGGGGTAATAAAATAGTTGACATCTTTGTGACTTTGAGGGGACACTCAACCGGTAAAGAGTTTGAATTTCAAATAGAAGGTTTAAGGGTTTAAATCACTAATTAATACATAAGAAATTTTTGTAGAAAAAGAGGAAAGCTACAATAAGCTAGGATCCAATACACTTCCTACTAAGACCCCCCTAAAAATAAAAAAGTGACACCAAATATAATATCTTGGTGTACAAATGCTTGACATAATAAAGGAAATTAAAGCTTGTTTTTTGGACTAAAATGGTGCTTTGTAAGAAATTAAGAATTTATAACAATATTCAACACTTTTTCAATTTTTTTTTATCACATTGAAATATTCATACTAGAGAAAGAGTGTAAATGATGTATTCAGCCAACAAGGTTCTTTTGGTTCACACGTGTTGGATTTTCAGTTGCTTGAGAGCTCTGGAGCTGCTAGAGCTTGAGTACTGCTACCTGAACAACAAGTTACTTGAACTTTTCCATGTAAATATAGTCACTCATAGACATTTCCAACTCCTTTTTACACTTATCATCATCATCTTGTTTCCCTTGATACTCACCATATTTTTATTTTATTATTATTATTTTTTTTTTTTTTGACATTAGATAGAGCAGCAGAGAATTCTGGCAGCTGGAGTCAGGTACCCAATTGCACTGCATAACTGAGGCAAAACTGTGACTTCTGGGCCCTAATTCTCTTGTAGAGTTTGTTCTTTTCTTTTTTGGTTTTTTTTTGTTTTTTTTCACTCTAAAAAAAATTTTGGGTTTGAATTTGCTTGCTGGTGTTTGTGGGTTTGAATGCAAATGAAATGAAAATTCTGGATTAGAGTGTAGTTCTGATATCCATGTTTTTTCTTCTTTTGCATGTCTGCTCTGGTGTTAATTTTGAACAGCTTTATGGCTAAGAGGGTAAGCAGTGCTTCTCTTTGCCTAGAGAACTGTCAACTTTTAACAGCTATAATGCATGCCAGTGGAATCAGTGTCAAAATTAGCCATAATAACTTTCACTGTGTTCATCAGTCACAACTCACACTTCATCAATCACTCAATCAATCAATATTTGAAACTTGACCCAGAGAAGATTTTGATGTTGATTCTCAAAAGAATATGACTGGAAAGTTGGACTTTTGATTCCTCTTAACCTAGAATTACCAAGTTACACATGGAAGAAAATTGTCATATAATATGTGTCAAATTTTAAACAAGATAAATCTGAAGTGGGAAAAGTCTTGTTTGACTCAAAGTTTGGTACACAATCCATTAAAAAAAAAAAAAAACACACATACCAAAACATACAATTAAAAATTGGATAAAGTTGGGAAGAGGGTGGGGGGGGGGATTTTAAATAAAAATAAGAAAAGATTCTGTAATGTTTGGTGTTCAAATGGATACATTTTCACAACATAAAACTTCAAAATAACCAAGTAAAATCGACAATTCTCATTAAAGCCGGTGAAATATGGTGAAAATTAAAGTATATCTTATCAAAAACAAATGCCTGAGATTATGTCAACCAAACGCTTTGAACTAGTCAGATTTGTCACCCTAAAAAAGCCTGTAAAAGTAGAAATCCCCCTCCCCACTTAATGCACCCATTTAACAAAAAAAAAAAAAAAAAAGATTTTATGTCAATGGTACATACAAATACAAGTTCATGTTTTTTGAACTACTCAGTAAGCTCAAATAAAATGGTTGCTGACAAAAAAAAAAAAAAAAAAAAAAAAAAGCTCAACGCCCGGATAATGCCAACACCTGTTAAGTCAGCCTCCTCAGGCCCCATTTATGAGGCTTTGTCCGCTTATATTTTCGCCTAATATTATTTCTTTATATTGTATCGAAGCTATAGCAAATCTAAAAAGTATTAATAGCGTGGTGAAAAAAGACGTGTAAGAATTTAAAAGTTAAAATATATAAGAATAATAAAATAATATGTATTATATTTATTAAATTTTTTTAATAAAATTATATCATAATTAAAAAAATATATTTATATAAATTCAATCGTTGGATTTAAAAAATTAAATTTAATTAATTAAAATTTTAATTTAATTCGACTTATTTTTATCAATTAATTAAATTATTTGATTTTTTAACACTTTAACTAGAACAAGATGACCAAATGAATCAATTCTTTGTTATTGCATTTTATGGCATCAATCTTAGTAGTACAATTATAATTTTGAACCCATTCATTTTCCTTCAGAAGCACAATGAATTTTTTCTTTTTTTTCTAGTTATTTGACTTGGATTCTATACCGATGAATTATAGCTCATTGGTCAAACTTGTTAATATTATTAAATAAAAAGTCTTGAAATAGTGTTCTGCCTATGCTCAAAATAAATACTTGTTGTAAGGATGGTATTGCTTCATATAGTTGAACTCAAGATCTTTGTTCTCTAATGGATCCCAAAAAAAAAAGGTAAAAAAAAAAATAAAAAAATAAAAAAAAAAAACAAGTTACCTCTCTTCCAAGTGGAATGGGTTGGATTGGAATTTCATTTCTAACGAGAAAATTGAATAGTAAATTTATTAGAATGTAAAATATTCAATTTTTTTTTTCTTAAATATCTTTCCTTTCCAACCCCATTAAGGTAAATTTCATGTAAGGCATTTTCTGTCTCTCCAAGACATTGTTGATGGCTGCCAGAATATGAAATCCGAAATAAGAGAAATAACTATCGTTTCAGCATTGAAGAAGGTAACCCATGTTGGGAGTAAACTAGAGAAAATAGCTTGTTATGTTTATTCAACTTTTTTTTATAAGTATAACGAGTCCTATTTTTTTTTTTTGTTTTTTTTTTTTTTTTTTTTGTTTTAACAGATTGAATTGTCCTCTCCAATCGTAACTTCTTGGACAACCTTGCAGCATACCAGTTTACTCAACAAGAACACTCGCCCCATGGCCAACTTGTTTGGTCTCGGTCCATTTCAGTATTTACCACCAAAATCTGTGTAACCATCAATTGGGGTTTGGCCTTCCGTTTTGAATATTGCTCGTGAAATTTTTAAGGTACTCACAAAAGATTAACAATAATAAAAGAAAAATTATGAATAAGAAAATTGTGCTCTTCGTATACCTCTTGATCAGCCCCATTTTAAGCTGTATGGGTGATCAAATTCCATTGGAAAGATTGCCTACTACACTCATGTTAGTCAATGACCTCACGGCTGCATCCTTGGTGGCCATTACAACCAATGGGGAACAAAAGGGAAATAGGATTGCACACCAAAACAAGTTAAATCTGTCTCTTCCTCTATCTTTTGTTTGCCTTTTGTATTTGCACATATACTGCTCATATATATATATGATAAAAGCAATGCCCTCTTCCACAATAACCAATTTCTTAATTTGAGACTGAGCCATCAAGTACTCGCTACTTTCTTTGATAAAGTTTCTTGGCGTTGCTTTAGGATACCTTATATCAAATCTATCAAGAGGGAAATATTTTATGAAAATGAGAGTTATTCATATTGTATAACTAAAATAAAATTTTTGATCAATAAAAATTTAAGAATTGATTTAATTGACAAGTATATTTATATATTTTTTATATTTTTTTCACTAAAATTTTATTTTAAAATTATATAATTTTTTTAAAAATTTTTTAAAAATTCTCTTAAATATTATAAGAAAGTTGAATTTAATATAACTTATAATATAGATATTGTAAAATAAAATGATTATATATATATATATATATCTTCTTATCACATTATATTTCTTTAATACATATTAATTTAAATAGATTATTGAATTTAGTTAACACAATTAGTCCCTAATTTTTTTTTTTTATTTTTTATTTAAAGAAATATTGTCAGTCACTAAATAGATAACAATATTATTCACATTATTGCCTTCTTATTAAATATTTCATTCCCGTCAGTCCAATTTTAAAAAAATTGTATATATAGTTTGAAAGTTACATAAATAGCTAATAATTCTATCTCTCTAATAAAAAGAAATATATATAAATTAAACTTTTTTTTAACTTATCATTTGGCCTATTCATTGTTTTTTTTAACTGTTAAAAACATATTTTATTGATTAAAAAATTTATAAGACTATAAACTATATATATAAAAAAAAAAATCTTTTTTTTTCTTTACAACTTGTACTCTTTTTATAAAATTAAAACTCAAAAATTATAAAATAGAATTTAAATTCTGAAAGATAAAATTTTTTTTTAAAATATATATATATTTATATATAAAAAAAAATATTTAACAGATCTATTAAACTAATAAATATTTATCTTCACTTAAATCAACAAATTTAAAGTTATTAGATTCCAACAAATTTTGTAGTCAAGAGACCATCTTATTTCATATCTAGTGAATAATTTTCATGTTTATTTGCTTATATTTTTCAATTATACTTTATTTGCTTAGATTTAAACTGCAATTGGCGCAAATCATATTATTACTCTTGGGAAAAGGGGACCCTACTCACTACGTTTTGCTGAAGCCCGTTGTCTCAATGGGTCGGAGACCAAAATCAAAAATCGTGGAGTAAAAGAAGAATGCAAGATCCCGTGAAAGACATTAATGCTCAAAAAAAAAAACTCCCAAATCCCATTTATTTCTGTTCCTCCTATTCTCGTGACCCCATAAATTTGCTTTCCATCATCCATTCACCAACCCCCTTCTTCTTCAATTTATATCTTACTGTCCAATCTCTGGCCCATCTCATTAACTCTCCTCCCACTTCAGCCTATATAAAGCCCAAAGCTTTCAACTTTACGGCTACATTACACATACACTCCCAAAATGGCACCATTTTTCTCTGCATTGCTACTTCTTTTCATGTCCCTTCCACCCCTGACTAAGCCTTTCACGGTTATTATGTCGGATTCCGGCAAAGAGTCAACGCTAGTAGATGGGCCGCAAACTGGGCTTTCGATTAACATTAATGGGGCCAAGACCGAGGCCCGTGAGCAAGAAGCGGTCTACGACATAATGCGTGCCACGGGCAACGATTGGGCCAGGGACATCCCGGACGTCTGCCGTGGCCGATGGCACGGCATCGAGTGCATGCCGGACAAGGATAATGTCTACCACATTGTTTCATTATCGTTCGGGACATTGTCCGATGACACGGCCTTCCCTACGTGTGACCCAATAAGGTCACATATCTCACCTTCCATTACCAAGCTTCCTCATGTTAAGACACTGTTTTTCTACCGTTGTTTCACTAGTAACCCACAACCCATCCCTTCTTTTTTGGGCCAATTGGGTCCGAGTCTTCAGGTTCTAGTTCTTAGAGAAAATGGGCACGTGGGCCATATCCCAAATGAATTGGGCAATCTCACCCGTTTGAAGGTTCTTGATCTCCACAGGAATAATCTCAATGGTTCGATTCCAGTTTCATTGAGCCGGTTGACCGGCCTAAGGTCGTTAGATTTGAGCGGAAACAAGTTATCCGGTTCAATTCTCAGCTTTAGTTTTCCGTATTTGAGCGTTTTGGACTTGAACCAAAATGAACTAGCCGGTTCAATCCCATCTAGCATTGGTTCTTGCACTTCTCTAATCAAATTGGACATGAGTCGTAATCGTCTCACCGGTCCAATACCCGAGTCGGTTGGTTCTTTGAAGGAGCTTATTCTCATGGATTTAAGCTATAATCGTTTACTAGGGCCATTTCCAATGTGGATCAGGAGCTTAAATTCTCTCCAAGCATTGGTTCTCAAAGGAAATCCAACGTGGTCTACTGCACTTGCTAGCGACCAATTCGATGGAATGAAGGCCTTAATGATCCTGGTTCTCTCAAATATGAACCTGCACGGTCCAATCCCCGAGTCACTGGGCCGGTTAACGAACCTTCGGGTCATTTATCTTGATGGGAACCATT
The DNA here is from genome assembly GCA_037832345.1 of Rhizophora mangle. Classification (NCBI taxonomy): domain Eukaryota; kingdom Viridiplantae; phylum Streptophyta; class Magnoliopsida; order Malpighiales; family Rhizophoraceae; genus Rhizophora; species Rhizophora mangle. Next base: position 2,653 of record JBAPLJ010001940.1, on the reverse strand, counting down.
TGAATGGTTCAATCCCAATAAACTTTAGGAGCTTGAAAAATCTGGGTGAACTGAGGCTAAACGATAATCAATTAATGGGGTCAGTTCCATTTGGAAGAGAAATGGTGTGGAAGATGAAAAGGAAGCTTAAGCTAGACCATAATCCAGGATTGTGCTACGATGCTAATAGCGGTTTTGAAGACGGTTTGGATTCGTCATTCGATTCGGGTATCGGTCCATGTAATTCGCCCACCCCCGGTTCAGCAAAGGCGGTTCAGCACCTCTCTACCGTGGACAAGGCTATGCCAAGTACAGTCAATAAATCCTCTGGTGCGGTTCATAAAGTTTCATGTCTTGTTAGGTTGCTTCAACAGGCAGCACTTATTTCGTTGATGTCGTCTTTATTATGAAGTTAGAAAGGCAAGTAATTTCTTTATATAGTATTTGATAATTGTCTCATAAACAAGAAAATTGAATTTTCTTAGCTAATTATAGAAACAATTATTGTAATTCTAGAATCTCAAGCTCAAGACCCTTTCTCTCAAACATTATGTGAAACCAAGAATCCCTCTTCTCCCCCATTGATCAAGGAAAAAGAAAAAAAAAAAAAAAGGGAAGTTTTATTTCACAAGCACATGGTGTGTGCTAATTCACAACCATATATGAATTTGATCAGCTAGAAATTCCAACATTATCACAAATAAAACTACATTGTGTTTGTTTAAAAAAAAAAAAAAAAAAAGAAAATTGTTGCAATTTTGCCTGTTGATTCAAATAAATTACTTTTACATTTAGTTTTGATATTAATAAGTTTAAAATTCAATAATACACTCTAACATCAATTCCAAATTTCTCAAAAAAAAAAAAAAAGACAGGCGTGAGAGAAAAAATTAAATTCAAATTATTTTTTTACACAAAAAAAAAAAAGGCAGTAAATCTTTCATAATAATTTAAGGGGAATGTTGTTAGCTGTCACCATCTGCCACCTAGAGCAATTTGGCATGGTTTGTAGGAGGCTTTACTTATGATAGAGTCTCTGGTACATCAACGTGGGTTGGTAACTTTTGAGATCTATGATCGCTTACGTTGGTGGGTTTCCTTTTAGTAGTTCAAGTTTGAATTCTTACACTGCATTTCACATGTTAAAAAATAAATTTAAGTATTTAAAATTTATTAATATTAAAAAAAAAAAAAAATGGAAATGCACCTTTCCTTGGTATAAGTAGAGAGAGAGAGAGAGAGATAGAATAAATTTCAAATAAAGGGGAATTAACTTATATGACACGTAAGGTCTAACGCCAAGATCGCCGTACTATCACCAATGTGATAGCCACCTAATCTAAGAAAAATATTCATCCTTATTTTACAAAAAAAAAAAAAGATTAATTGTCCATATTTTATAGTTGAAAGTTTATTTAGTGAAATTAAAAAAATAATAATAATAAAACGGACTTTTTTTTTCTACAATAATAGTTTTTGGAATTTTTCCCTTAAAAAATAGTTTTAATATTTTCTTTTCTTTTTTTTTCTTATAAGGCCAATCACAAACACTAGAATTGTCATCAATCAAATTGGTAGGCCTGCCAATCAAACAGGATTATGCACCACAATTAAGCTGCATGTAGGTGAAGTGAAATTAACCAGAAGTGCACTCTTTCCGCGCTTTACTCAGTTTAAAATATTGTATTTAGTTTTAATTTATTTATAAAATTAAATTAAATGTGATTGGTTTATTTATTTATTTATTTATTTATTTATTTATTTATTATTATTTAAGTGTTATTACATTTTTTTTTTTTCTGTCTATTACCTCACCAATGTGATACATGGCTTTTATATGACAAGTAGAACAATCAAAAGGAAAATGGAAGTAGGGGATAAAAGGTGGAAACTCAAAATGCTACATCAATGAATATAAGGGGCAATTTAAATAGAAGATAACATAAAAAGTTTAATTGGATTAAAAAAAAAAAAAAAAAAGAACTTCATTGGACATGATTCAAAACATAGAGGTGGAATTTTCTTTTTTTATGGTACTAAAATTATTTTTAAAATTAAAAATTTTAAATTTGAGTCTCAACAATTACCAATAAAATAAAATTAAAAAAAAAATTCATAGTGGATACGGACAATTTTTCCACTGGTGTGTTTGAACTCTGCTGCACACTTATTGTTGGAGCCACTTGCAAGGGCGAATCAAGTCAAGGTGCTTCTAGTGTTTTGTTCTTGAGCTGTTGGAGGATACCCAAAAATTCCCTTTTGGAATATGAGGTATTTCTGAACGGATAAAGAAATTATATATATATATATTTTTCCATCCCATTGCTATTTGAACTTTTATGCTTTTTATTTGCTAACTAGAAGATCCAGATTTTTATACAGAAAAGGAATGTGAAGTGAAGATTCATGCTCATTCCATATTTAGTTGATGCCATTTGTATTATTATTATTATTATAAAATTTTAATTTTTACTTAAAGTAAATAAATTTATAATATAAATTTTTTTTTGCTTAATAATAAAAATTACTTACGATTTATTAATTAAAATTTAATCAAAATTTTTTTGATTTTAATTTTTCATTTAGTTTGGTTAACTGAATTATGAATAACTCTAATTATAACAAATAAAATTAGATTCAAAAATCAAAAATTATTATTGCATCAAAATTCTAA